>CM070758.1:12840960-13291377 GCA_036346245.1 Bonia amplexicaulis | reverse complement strand
AAAAGAAAAGAAGAAGGCACAACCACCACATCGATTGTGCCTTCGCCGGTCGTCTCGTCTGTGTGCGCTTCAGCTTCATTATACACGCGTGCGTAATGCGATCCATTTGTAATTTACATGAACTGTTTGGTGTACCGAAAGTGAGTTAAATCCAATAAACATTGGACGTATGGCAAACGTCGGTTTCTGAAACCCTAGATAAACAGATGCCAAACCGGCTAGACTAAACATCCGCTACCTTATAATAACACATCATATGGGATTATGGGTAACCTTAAAATGACAAACGGCGGAATTTTCTTGGTGCCTTAGAATCACCTATATTATCTGAACACTAATGTGCATAGCCTTTGTGCAATAGTGCAATTCTTGCCCCCACCCTCGCTTGCCCAGCCGCCGCCCCACGGTCCAGCGGCCAGGCCTTGCTCGTCGCCGCCCACTTGCTCCTTGTGACCTTACTAGTGTTGACACGCCATTGTGGACCTGTCATTGCCTTCTCCTTGTCGTCTGAATTTGGAATAGAGCGGTGGAACATGAGATGGGGATTTTTTTTTGAGATCATGAGTATAACAAGAACATACTCACATACGCACGCACATATACAACACCACACACCCATGTAAGTGCATCCGATACACACGTCTGAGATGAGACGGAGACCCAAAAGTCTCCGGAACGCGGGCACACGCTTGGGCCACTAAATACACCCACGTGCGCGTGTACTCAGAAAATACTATTCACATAAACAGTACAGGAGGGACACTGTTCACGTGAACAGTGCCCCCGAAAATGTGCGTGCCACATGCTTCAAAGCTGGATAGGCCGGCTGCCCACTGGCGAGCTGAGCCACCTGAGCAAACACTCGATCACATGAGATGGGGACTTTGGATAAATCAATGAGCCAGTTTGAGGAGAGAGTGGATATGTCATTTGCCCATGCTACTTGAAACGAATTGGGAAGGGAAAGTTACGAGAGTGGGCTAAAATTAATCGGGACTAGGAATATGAAGCATTTGATCTAATTATCAGTAAATATATATTTAATATACATAGTAAATATTAGATATTTTACGATAAAATTTAGATGCTCAACTTAACACGATCATGACAGGACCACCTCCGAGACGAGAGCACCTTCCATGAGTCCAAGAAAGGGAGAATCGCAGAGCCGGCCGTAGCTTTTGGAACGGCCCAACGATGATGAAAAATCAAGATTTTACGGTGCCACACATGAGAAGTGGGGCTGCCACCAAATTGGCCGGCGTTTTCTGCTGCTACTGGACGCCTGGACCTACCGACACTTTACAGCTTACAACATAGAGGGCGGAGCCTAGCTTGCTTCACCACGTGTTATCTCTGCAGTTAGCATCTCTCTCCATTAATCCTGCTTCCATGAAGTAATTGAATTTTTACTGTTCTAGCACCTGGTGGCGCTTTTTTTTTTGTAGATCTGACCTCTTGCATAGTTATTTTAAGTTTCTAGCCCTCTTCGAAGCGCAGATTCTTCGACGGCTGGCGTGTGGCATTTCCGCGGCTGGGGGCGCGGATCCGCGGCCGACGAGCGCAGAAATCTACCTTGCCTCGGCACACGCGCGTGAACTGACGGGGCTGCCTGTGAGCCGAGGTCAGCGTCCACGAAAAAGGCACGCCGAGAGATGCTATAAAGTGGTCGGTGGTCGATGCTACAGTAGCTAGTCGGTGGTCAGAGAGTGATCGATAGCTAAATGTGGTCGATGGTCAAAACATCAGAGTGGTTGGAGGTCGAAGTCTATAATGTAATCAGACGATCAAAGCCTAAAGAGTGGTCGGAGCGGTCGAAAGCTATATAGTGGTCGGGGCGGACGGAAGTTATAAAGTGGTTGGGACGGTCGGAAGTTATAAAGTAGTTGATAGAGCGGCAGCGGCTGGAATTGACGAAGGCCTTTCCAGCGCCCCCAACCGCTGGATTCAGTGGACCCCGCAGTTTGTGCGCACGCAGGGTAGAAGGCAAAAGCACACCGCCGTTGACCGCTTGTCTGCACCCGCCTAGCTGTGGAATTACCACACGTCGTCCGCCGATAGTTCCGTTGTCGGGATGGAGCCAAAAGTGTAAAAACGCCACTCCAAAAATCATATCTGCAAAAAATTGGAGTGAATGCGGAGCAGCATCAAAATGATTCGAGAATTTATTAACCGTTAATGCATTTTGTAGTTGAGAAAAGAGAGAGAGCAGAAAATCGATGTAGCTAACGTGTGCACTAAGATACACGGCGGTACGTGCACAGAGATACCTGGCTGGGAGCGTTGCTATCATCGCGGGGGAGTCACGGGGGGCACTAACAGGCACCCGGCACCGACCCGAATGGGCGTCTAGTGAGCGTCCGTCCGTCCATCGGTTTCTCGAAGTGGTTAAGAGCGGACGAACGATTCGTTCTGGATACACGCATGCTGTAGTCGTCAAGTAGCCACTAGCATCATGTGAGGGCCCCCGAAAGGAAACCGGCGCCATATGAACAGAATAATCCAAGCAGCTTCTGGGGTCACAGCGACATGCATGCATTTCTTCAGCCCGTGGTCGAACCTAACACTAGCGTTGTAACGCCCCCGTTTCCGGGGGCGCGAACGGACACGGCATTCCACAACTATTCACGCATGAACAGTTAGGGAGTGTCGCAAGAAAGTATACCATCGCACGCTTACAACGAAAGATCAGCATATATTTGACATATGGATTAACATCCAGAGTTTAACAGCGGGGCGTGCAAGCCCAAAGTATAATTACATTACAAAAGCTCCAAGATCGCTTTAGCGGCGAAGACCTCTGACCACGGATCCTCGTCGAAGAAGAGACCCTCGGGGCTTCCTCAACGGGAGACCTTCACCTTCGCCTTGATCTTCTAAAGAATTTATTTAGCAAGCCGTGAGCCAACAACCAGCTCAGCAAACCGCAAAGGAACCCTATTTTACTATATGCACGGGTCAACAAAGGAATGGAGTATACTTGGTTTATTAACCTTGAGTGGATGCAGTTTTGTTTGTAAACTCTTTTGTAAAACTTACTGATAAAACTACTCCTTAATCAACAGGGGTTTTCATGAAGAGTTAATTAACTATCTAACCAGATTAAAATATTCGGAAAACTACTTAAGCTTTGCTGATGGGATCACCCAAGTGGCACAGCCCAATAACCGGAGCACTGCAGATCCGAATACCATTCATTCGACTGCAGAGTTTGCTCAACTTTACCCACACGATCCCTTAACTCCCGCGACGAGTTAAGAAAGCCGGTCGTTTCACTGCTCAAGTCTTTGTATAGGCTCTACCCGGTAGAATTCACTCGGGTCTGGCACATGGAAACTCCCGTCCGCTTCGAGTGAACCCTACCGTTATTAGGTATCCGCAGAGACGGCATACCTAATCCACTTCCACACCTCCCGACTTCTCAGCGCGTCAGAGTTTCAATCGAGTTGAGCACTACTAAACCGGTGTTGACGAGTCAACTCACGTGGTTGGCGGTTACTATGACGATCGCTCAAAGATAAGGGTTTCGATCCTTATATTTTCACATGGCCCGCAACCTCTCCGGTCGCGACCACAACCTAGGGTAAGCGGTGGGCGAAGACCGACCCGCGGTTTCCCACAACGCTCTTACCCTTCCTTGCACACCGACACTCTCCGCCCTAGGATGCGGTGTCCCATACCACCCCACCCTAGGGACGGGTTTTCAAGTCTAATGGCCCTGACCACAACCTTATCGATGTAAGACTTTGTATGATGGTAATAACCTATAGTGATCTAGATTAATGATAATTATTTCTAGGGTTACAAGGCATGGCTACAAATTGAGCAGGGCATTTTTCGGTGGTAGGACGTATCTATATCACATGTCATTCTAAACAATTTTATTTTACTTTAAACTAGCATTTCACAACTAGCATAATGCAAATAGCATAATAACATATGTAAACATCATAGGGTACAATATGATCAAGGATTTGCGACTTGCCGTGAACTGGAATGATCTCGGCGAGCTCGAACGTCGACGCTTCTGGATCCTGAGATTGCACTTGAGCTTCCGGGATCTCCGAAACTAGCGCAAACACATAAAATAAATAAGTCCTAGCTTGAGAATAATCAAGCAAGGAAAACAATCTATAAAAGAGATAAAAGAAATAAAATTGCATAAAATATCAAATGAAAAGGGTTCTTTGAATTTTAGATTTTGCTGGAGAAGAATTTTGGAAATTGGAGTTCACCACTGGGTTCAGGATAATGAGAGGAGCAATGTGGTGAAATTTGGGAATTTTGGGATTTTCGTGATTTTCTAGGATTTATTTGGGTTTTCGGATTTTGAAAAGAATAAATCTGGAAAACCGTGAACGATCTCGGGCGGCCCGAGCTACTGATCATGGCCCAGCCATCGCTGCATGGCGCGTCAAGGCAACATGACCCAGCAAGACGCGCCTCGCCCGGCCGATGGCCGACGCATGGCGAGGGGACTACCGCGATGACGAGAGGGTGGACGGCCGGATCACGGTGTTTAAAAAGATCTGACCACCGAGATTAGAGCGGGCGGGCTAAGCGGTATGGGGTGATCGGACGGACGTGGGTGAAGTGTTTACGAAGATCGGACTACCGAGGGAAGTACCATCCGACGACGGTTTTAAACGATAACGCTTGGAGGGACGGCGTGGATGCGGCCACGTCGTCGTCTTCAACCTCTCGCCGGCGCGCGCAGGCAGAGGGACAGAGAAAAGGGGAGCTTTGGCTCCCCGGCGACGGCGAGGTCCCCGGCGGCCAGGGAGGGCACACCGGGTAGATCTCGACGTGGGGAACCCATTTCGGGCCCTTGGAAGGCCGGAGAATCACTGGAGAAGGCAGGAGACCGAAGGGAAGAAATGGCTTCCCGGCGGTGAAGGAGAGTCTCCGGCGGCGATCAGGCCAAATCGGCGGTGGATTTATGGTCAGTGGGTCCTGGGGCTCACGTTGGTGGCGGTGGTCGAAGCTCGGAGGTCCCCGGGTGAGCTGGCCACGGAGAGGGTGCTTCGGCCGGCGGTGAGCTTCGGTGCTGGAGCTCCACAGGCGGTCACCTGGTCAGGGGAGAGCAGCATTGTGATTAGGGAGTAGCAGAGGTGCTCTGGGAGCAAGGAATCGGAGAATGAGGGAGAGGGGAGGAAGATCAGCTCACGGGGGTCGCCGGCGCAGGGAGAGGTGGCGACGGAGCTGGAGGCGATGGGAGCTCAATCGGCTGCTCGGGGAGGTTGCTGGGAGTGGTAGGAAGGGTTTGAAAGCAGCTGGAGAGCTCGGGAAACAAAGGGGAGGGCAGGAGCCGAAAGGGGGTTTTATACCCCGGGGAGAAGAGGGGGAAGGCGTGGAGGGGAAGGCTCGGGCGCACGTGGGGAGTCAACCGGAGGTGATGGGAGCCGGTGGGGGGTCCTCTCCGCGCAGGGGGTGACGACTGGCTCCGCAAGGGAGTAATGGCGGTGGGAGTGGGCGTCGGGCTGGCGGCATGGGCGAGGCGTCGCACGGAAGGGGAGAAACGCCCGGCGGTGGGGTCCACGGAGAGGAGGTGACGACGCGTGGCGCGGGTGAGGCTTCCTTCGGACCGCTGGCGGCTGGGGTCTGTTGTCCGAGCTGGGGGGCGGCGGGCGGGCGGGCGCAGCAGCCAAGGCATGGCAAGGCAGGCGGGAGGAGGCAAGGCGCCAGAGGAGGAGCGGGCGGCGCCGAGGAGAGGGAAGCGGAAACGGAGGGGAGGCGCCCATGGAGGGAGGCGGAAGGGGAGGGCGCCACGGGGAGGAGAAGCGGGTTGGCCGAAAAGGAAAGCGCATTTCGGAGAACTTCCGAATTGGGAAAGTTTTCAAAATTCACCAAAATTCAGGAAAAATCCAGAAAAATTTGGTTTGAAATTTTGGGGTCTTTCAACCTACCCCTTAAAAGAATCTCGACCCAGAGATTAACTTGGTCCGAGGAGTAAGTTGGGAAAATCCATTGCAAACCGATTCTCTTTCCCAAGTGGCCTCGTCGGCGTATGATTCTTCCACCGCACTCGCAAAATCGACATTCTGCTTCGAGTGCCTCTCGACGTTTCAAGTATCTCGCAATGGTTCTTGAGGTAAGTCCGGTCATCTTGTAATTCAATGTCGACAATGGCACTTCATCCGTAGGTGGCGCGAGACATTTTGAGTGTGAGATGTGGAACACATTGTGGATTACGGATAGATTGGGCGGTAGCTGTACTTGATAAGCCACTTCTCCAATTCTCCGATAATTTGAAACGGTCCCACATATCTCGGAGCCGACTTGCCTTTGACTTGAAACCTTTGACGATCTTGAAAGGTGTGACTTTGATATACACGAAATCTCGATTTCAAAACTTAAGTCTTTTCTGCGGTTATCTCGCATAGCTCTTACGTCGGTCTTGTGCAATCTTGATCATCTCGACGATTTTGATATGTGCTTGACATCTTGAGCAATTTGGGGTCCGATGAGGGTCGTTCTGCCTCTCGACCAATTCGAGGTGTTCTACATTTTCCGCCATAAAGTGCTTCAAATGGGGCCATCTCGAATGTCGGCTTGATAGCTATTGTTGTACGAGAATTGAGCGAATGGTAGGCAAGTATTCCATCGCTCCGTACACAATAGCGCAAGCTCTCAACATATATTCTAAAATCGATTTGTTCTTTACGTCGCCCATCCATCATGCGGGTGATATGTCGAAATGAAATTGAGGTCGATGCCCATTGCTTCATGCAACTTTTCCCAAAATTTGATGTGAACTGGGCTCCTCTATCGACACAATCTTCTTGGGTACTCCATGAAGTGTCACAATTGTGTCAAATATAGTTCGCAAGTTTATCCTTCCCATAGGTTTGCTTGATCGGGAGGAAGTGAGCCACCTTGGTCGATCTATCAACTATGACCCGATAGCATCATATCCTCACGAGTCTTGGGAAGTCCGAGAATGAAGTCCATGCCGATACTATCCCATTTCCATTCGAATCGGTAAGGGCAGAATGATCCCGAGGGCTTCGTGGTCAATTTTGATCTGTTGGCGACATCACATTTGGCTACATATTCGCCACTTCTTTCTTCATCCGGTTCCACCAATACTTTTTTCGATCTTGATACATCTTTGTGCCTCCGGATGGATCGAGAATTGAGAAGAATGAGCTTCGGATAAGATCAACTCTCTCAACTCTTTCTTGTTGGGTATGCAATAGCGACTACGGAAGGTAAGGATCCCATGCTCGTCTATTGCATACTCTGATGAATCTTCTTCTTGAGCTCTCTTTTTCCGTTTTTGAATCTCTTCATCTTCATCTTGGTGCCTTAATCGATCGTCGACTTGGTGAAGTTCTAGTCTTTGCCAGTCGCTTTATTCGATGATCACCAAATTCAATCGCAGATATCCCTTTGCAACTCGGCGGATATTCTGCGATGGTTAACTCGCTTTGTCGAACCTTTCGGTGAGGGCATCGGCAACCACATTGGCCTTGCCGGATGATATTGAAGGTCAACATCATAATCTTTAATCGCCCGACCATCTTCGTTGTCTCATGTTCAACTCTGGCTGTGTGAAGAGATACTTCAAGCTCTTGTGATCTGAGAATATTTCACAACGATTTCCTAGCAGGTAGTGCCTCCAGATTTTGAGGGCATGCACCACACCGCTAGCTCTAAATCGTGTGGAATAATTTTCTTCGTCTTGACTTCATTTGTCTTGAGGCATAAGCGACCACTTTTCATCTTGCATGAGCACACATCCTAAACCCTGCTTTGATGCATCACAATAGACTTGAAATTCTTTCTCGGGTTTGGCAAGATCAAGACGGTGTCGTTGTTAGTTTGGTCTTTAACAATCGAAAGTTCTCTTCAAGCATGTCGTCCACGTGAAAGGCTTGTCTTTCTTCAACATTGAGTAAGTGGACGAGAAATTTTTGAGAATCCTTCTATGAATCGGCGATAATAGCCCGCCAATCCAAGGAAACTCCTCATTTACATCCATCGTCTTGGGTGTTGCCATTCCATAATCAATGGCAATCTTTTTCGGATCAACTTTGACACCATCTTTTGATATAATATGACCCAAGAAAGCGACTTCTTTTAGCGTAAACGCATTTGTCAAACTTGGCGTACAACTGATGCTCTCTCAATCTGGTCAATGCCATGTGCAAATGCTCTTTATGCTCTTCTTCACTCTTTGAGTATATCAGAATATCATCGATAAAGACTATCACGAATCGGTTCAGTTGGTCCATATGCACCAGATTCATAAGGTTCATGAAATAAGCCGGTGCATTGGTTAAACCAAAGGGTACGACCGTGAACTCGTATAGTCCATATCGGGTGATGAATGCTGTTTTCTCTCGATCTTGCTTTCGGATTTTGAGTTGATGATAACCCGAGCGCAAGTCGATCTTGGAGAATACTTTGGCACCCTTGAGTTGATCAAACAAGTCATCAATTTTGGGCAGTGGGTACTTGTTCTTGATGGTGACAGCATTCAAACCTCTGTAATCTACACACATTCTTAATTCTCCATTCTTCTTCTTTACAAATAGAACTGGGGCCGACCAAGGCGAAACGCTTGGTCTTATGAATTCTTTCTCTTGCAATTCATCTAGCTGTTTCTTGAGTTCTTTTAGCTCACTGGCTGACATCCGGTATTGATGCTTGGCGATTGGTTTTGTGCCTGGAACCAATTCTATAGCAAGCTCCACCTGCCTGTCAGGGGGTCTGCCTGGTAATTCCTCGGGAAACACATCCGGATAGTCTTGCACTACCGGCACTTGCTCAGGTGTGACTGCCAACATGTTGATCATGCGTTTTCTTGCACTTTTCAGCACCTCTCGGTCTGTTTTTATCACCACTTTCTGATCTTCAGAATTGACCAAAGATACTGTTTTGTCCTCACAGTCTACCTTGCCTTTGTTTTTAGCTAGCCAGTTCATGCCCAAAATGGCATCTAAACCTGACATATCTAATTGCAGCAAGTCTGCCTTAAATTCTACCCCTTGGATGTTTATACTGAGTCCCGCACACCCACCGTGGGACTCCATTCTAACCCCAGGGGTTTCAACCACATAAGGCCTTGGCAAAGAAACTGAGGGTAACTGATTTTTCAAGACAAAACTCTTCGAGATAAATGAATGTGTTGCTCCAGGGTCAAATAAAATCAATGCAGGTATGGAGTTGATTGGGAACATACCGGCAATGATATCGCTGGCTCCAGCGGCATCTTCTGCAGACACGTGATTTACCCTTGCATAAAATGTAGGCCTGGCACGGCCTCTGCCTGCCTGTAGTAAAATTATTGTTCCGCGGTGATTGCGGTCCGGCTGCCTTGATCTGGAGGTACCCTCCCTTGGGGGCGCTGGGGCCTGCTTGTGATTTTGACTCCTGCTGTTGTTGATTCTGTACTTGAAGCTTCGCAGCGTCGGAGGGCAAGTTCTTTTTGGGACACTGATCTCTGTCGTGCCCTATTTCGCCACAGTGGAAGCAAGCATTGGATCTGCGGGGACAACTGCTGGCGAGGTGGTTTCCTCCACAAGTGGGGCATCTGATTGCCAAAGGTGAAGGGAGTTGTATTCTTTGGGACCGTCTGACCGACTTTTTGGCAAAGATCACTGGCTGTCGAGAAGGTTGGGATCGAAAAGACGACGACCCCATAGTCTTGCTTCACCGGCTTTGGTGGGAGGAGGACTGTGATTTGTGCGTCGCTTACGCTTTCGTAATCCTCCATCTCACTACGGGCTTCTTACGAGGTGATGAGGCTATCCACCATGTCATTCGTGTCTTGGAATTTGATAGTGAAATGTGGAATTTCAAGGATCATTGCGATCCGACCACGAATCGCTCATTTTCTTCTCTTCTTTATCAACATCTTCCGGGCGAACAGGAAAGATGGTTGAACCTGTGTAGGTATTCCATAATTGTGCGACCTCCTTGCTTGAGCGCCAAAAATTCTCGGCGTTCGCCTCTATAATGCCATCGGGAATATGGGCTTTGGAAAGCCTTGGAGAATTCTTCAGTCAATCTCTCGGTCTCTCTGGTACGCTGGTAGTTGATCCACCATGTTGCAAAGAAGACCGCACTGGCGGTGGGATGCATAAAGCACCTTTTCTTTGTCATCGCATCAGACGGTCTCGAAGCTTCCTTTCCACGCCCACCACCGGCCCTCCGCCACTAAGGGGTCAGCGAGGTGGTAAAGGTCGGCGGACGGGTTTTGTGAAGTCGCCCATCGGTGGGCGGTGCACCATCCAGGGATATTGCCTCCACCTCAAGGCACGGAGATCTAGGCGCTATCTCGCTCAAGCATACGGGCTTGCCGATCAAGCACTCGTAGGATGTTCATTCTCCTTCTGGCGGTTCTTCTCTAACATTGTTATTATCTTTGGCTAGCGTCGCTGATCGTGGCGGTGCACCGCCCACCGGTCCAATCCGTCGCCGTGTCGGATCCATCGCCAATTGGGAGCGGGAATTAGCTTTGCGGCGATCTTGGCAACCAAGAGTAGATAAGTAAGATTTGAATTTTTCAAGGTAAGTATAGGACGAAAAAGGTAAGAACAAGAGCGAAGGGGACAGGAGAAAGCTTTGAACACGCATGTAAATACCGATAATTAAGCAAACAACATAAAGATTAATGAACATAACTTTACAATATGCGGTGGTACATGACCACTTAGGGTTCATGGTTACACTTGCATTACAAAGCAAAAGTACGACTATTAAAACAAAAGGTCAAGCACGCTAGCGGTCGCCTACTCCCCATATCCTCGGTATTTGGGAGGGCCAAGCGGGGCATGGCGGAACCGAAAGACGCAGATCAAGGCCATGATCATCCGGCGCTGGGCCTAGACCGCATCAAGCACAAGAGGAATGGACGCTGGGCGACTCACTATCTCGAGCCCTCTGCGCCTCCCAGGCCTCAAACGAAGAAGGACTCCGAGGCGCCGAACCTCCTCACAGGCGTCCCAAAGCCGCCTCAGTAGAACTCGGCCTCTCCGATCGCTCCGTCGTGGCGGACGACTGCGGCGTCATAAGGGTGGCGATGCGCCAGCGGGATCGTCATCCTCACCGAACCTTGGGACTAGAAAGTCCCCAAAGTGCGACGCGGCACCAGTCAAAGGCGTCTCGCTAGCTCACCGTGGTAGTAGTCCCCGAGGTAGAGTGCGGCCTTCGAGCCACATCTGAACGGCATCCTCCGCGCCTCTGACGGGCAAGGAACCTCCGCTTCGTCAGGCGGACAGCAACGGATCCGTAACCACCCAAGCCTCGTACTCAGAGGGCGGTCTGGCGAACTGCCCCACTGACATGGAACACTGGCATGGTTGCCTCTCGCCCAAGATGCTTCCGCATCTCCCACACCTTGCGGGCCCAACCGTCCATACGGTCGGGGCGGGAAAAGATGTGGTGCACCATCTGCCGGAAACGAAAATTTTGAAGTTAGATAAGTGAAGCAGTAAACATTTGCATAAATCAAAACTTAAGCAAAAGTAAACTAGGACAGATAAGGTAGCAATAAGAGAGGTAAAGACAGCAGTAGTACTTATATTTTTCATAAACCCCTTTTTATGTATTTAAATTAGGTTTTGCGATAAAATCGCTTCCTAGGCTGCCTTAGGTCTTAACCTACGGTCAAAGAGCCTGCTCTGATACCACTTTTGTAACGCCTGCTTCCGGGCGCGAACAGACACGACATTCCACAACTATTCACGCATGAGCAGTTAGGGAGTGTCGCGCAAGAGTATACCATTGCATGCTTACAACGAAAGATCAGCATATATTTGACATATGGATTAACATCCAGAGTTTAACAGCGGGGCGTGCAAGCCCAAAGTATAATTACATTACAAAAGCTCCAAGATCCGCTTGAGCGGCGAAGACTGCACCACGGATCCTCGTCGAAGAAGAGACCCTCAGGGGCTTCCTCAACGGGGAGACCTTCACCTTCGTCTTGATCTTCTAAAGAATTTATTTAGCAAGCCGTGAGCCAACAACCAGCTCAGCAAACCGCAAAGGAACCATATTTTACTATATGCACGGGTCAACAAAGGAATGGAGTATACTTGGTTTATTAACCTTGAGTGGATGCAGTTTTGTTTGTAAACTCTTTTGTAAAACTTACTGATAAAACTACTCCTTAATCAACAGGGGTTTTCATGAAGAGTTAATTAACCATCTAACCAGATTAAAATATTCGGAAAACTACTTAAGCTTTGCTGATGGGATCACCCAAGTGGCACAGCTCCAATAACCGGGAGCACGGCGTATCCGAATACCATTCATTCGACTCTGCAGAGTTTGCTCAACTTTACCCACACGATCCCTTAACTCCCGCGACAGAGTTAAGAAAGCCAGGTCGTTTCACTGCTCAAGTCTTTGTATAGGCTCTACCCGGTAGAATTCACTCGGGTCTGGCACATGGAAACTCCCGTCCGCTTCGAGTGAACCCTACCGTTATTAGGTATCCGCAAGACGGCATACCTAATCCACTTCCACACCTCCCGACTTCTCAACGCCTGTAGAGTTTCAATCGAGTTGAGCAGCTACTAAACCAGTGTTGACGAGTCAACTCCTGTGGTTGAGCGGTTACTATGACGATCGCTCAAAGATAAGGGTTTCGATCCTTATATTTTCACATGGCCCGCAACCTCTCCGGTCGCGACCACAACCTAGGGTAGCTGGCGAAGACCGACCCGCGGTTTCCCACAACGCTCTTACCCTTCCTTGCACACCGACACTCTCCGCCCTAGGATGCGGTGTCCCATACCACCCCACCCTAGGGACGGGTTTTCAAGTCTAATGGCCCGCAGCCACAACCTTATCAGTGTAAGACTTTGTATGATGGTAATAACCTATAGTGATCTAGATTAATGATAATTATTTCTAGGGTTACAAGGCATGGCTACAAATTGAGCAGGGCATTTTTCGGTGGTAGGACGTATCTATATCACATGTCATTCTAAACAATTTTATTTTACTTTAAACTAGCATTTCACAACTAGCATAATGCAAATAGCATAATAACATATGTAAACATCGTAGGGCACAATATGATCAAGGGATTTGCGACTTGCCGTGAACTGGAATGATCTCGGCGAGCTCGAACGTCGACGCTTCTGGATCCTAAGATTGCACTTGAGCTTCCGGGATCTCCGAAACTAGCGCAAACACATAAAATAAATAAGTCCTAGCTTGAGAATAATCAAGCAAGGAAAAACAATCTATAAAAAGAGATAAAAAGAAATAAAATTGCATAAAATATCAAATGAAAAGGGTTCTTTGAATTTTTAGATTTTGCTGGAGAAGAATTTTGGAAATTGGAGTTAACCACTGGGTTCAGGATAATGAGAGGAGCAATGTGGTGAAATTTGGGAATTTTGGGATTTTCGTGATTTTCTAGGATTTATTTGGGTTTTCGGATTTTGGAAAAGAATAAACTCGGAAAAACCGATGAACGATCTTGGGCGGCCCGGAGCTACTGATATGGCCCCCATCATGCTGCCCGCTGCGTCAAGGCCATGCATGCAGCAGCAAGACGCTGCTCGCCTACCGATGGCCGACGCGTGGCGAGGGCGGACGGCTGCGATGCGGAGAGGGTGGACGGCCCGGATCTACGGTGTTTAAAAAGATCGGACGGTGAGATTAGAGCGGGCGGGCGGCGGTATGGGGGTGATCGGACGGACGTGGAGTGAAGTGTTTACGAAGATCGGACTACCGAGGAAGTACCATCCGACGCACGGTTTTAAACGATAACGCTTGGAGGGACGGCGTGGATGCGGCCACGTCGTCGTCTTCAACCTCTCGCCGGCGCGCGCGGCAGAGGGACAGAGAAAAGGGGAGCTTTGGCTCCCCGGCGACGGCGAGGTCCCCGGCGGCCAGGGAGGGCACTACCGGGTAGATCTCGACGTGGGGAACCCATTTCGGGCCCTTGGAAGGCCGGAGAATCACCGAGAAGGCGGAGACCGAAGGAAGAAATGACTTCCGGCGGTGAAGGAGAGTCTCCGGCGGCGATCAGGCCAAATCGGCGGTGGATTTATGGTCAGTGGGTCCTGGGGCTCACGTTGGTGGCGGAGGTCCCCGGGTGAGCTGGCCACGGAGAGGGTGCTTCGGCCGGCGGTGAGCTTCGGTGCTGGAGCTCCACAGGCGGTCACCTGGTCAGGGGAGAGCAGCATTGTGATTAGGGAGTAGCAGAGGTGCTCTGGGAGCAAGGAATCGGAGAATGAGGGAGAGGGGAGGAAGATCAGCTCACGGGGGTCGCCGGCGCAGGGAGAGGTGGCGACGGAGCTGGAGGCGATGGGAGCTCAATCACCGCTCGTGGAGGTTGGGAGTGGTAGGAAGGGTTTGAAAGTGGAGAGCTCGGGAAACAAAGGGGAAGGCAGGAGCCGAAAGGGGGTTTTATACCCCGGGGAGAAGAGGGGGAAGGCGTGGAGGGGAAGGCTCGGGCGCACGTGGGGAGTCAACCGGAGGTGATGGGAGCCGGTGGGGGGTCCTCTCCGCGCAGGGTGACAACGGCCCGCAAGGGAGTAATGGCGGTGGGAGTGGGCGTCGGTGGCGGCATGGGCGAGGCGTCGCAGGCGGAAGGGAGAAAAGCGGCGTGGCGGTGGGGTCCACGGAGAGGGAGGTGACGACGCGTGGCGCGGGTGAGGCTTCCGCCCGGACCTGGGCGGCTGGGGTGCTGTTGTCCGAGCGGGGGCGGCGGTGCGGACGCTGGCGCAGCAGCGCCTTGGGCGCAGGTGGTGGGGAGGGAGCAAGCAGCGGGAGGGAAGGCGGGCGGCGCCGGGAGAGGGAAAGGGAAGCGGAGGGGAGTGGCGCCAGGAGGAGGCGGAAGGGAGGGCGCCAGGAGGAGAAGGCGGGTTGGCAGAAAAGGAAAGCGCATTTCGGAGAACTTCGAATTGGGAAAGTTTTCAAAATTCACCAAAATTCAGGAAAATCCGGAAAAATTTGGTTTGAAATTTTGGGGTCTTTCAAGCGTGTTGTGTTTATGCGCTGATTCAGAGCCCCACCGGTGGTTGCATCGCATGAAAGACCACCGGCGACAAGGGAAGCCGCGGTGGCGAGCCGGGCGCCACTTCCGCCTCCGCCTGCGCTCGCCGCAACCTCCGAAACTTCACGCCAGACGGCGAGGAGCTCGCAGGCCATTGTGCGTCGTCGTCCGTCGCACGCCGCGAAAGTCAGACATCGGCGAGCCCAAGCCCGAGAGTTGCCGGCCACCCACGGTGAGACCGCGGGCGGTCGAGCTACCCAGGCCCAGCCAGCTGCTCGATTGTTATTCCCGTTGGGCTCAAGTTCAACCGTATCGGCCGTCCAATTTTCGCCGCCCCCACGCCAGACTCCCGTCGCGTGCGCCGGTCCCTTCTTGTGACTTACGTTCGCAAAACCAAAACTAGTATAAATAATTAGTTTTCAAAAGAGACTTTTCTGCTCCTTTTGTTCATGTATCGCTATGGAGATAAAGACAGGAGTATAGATACATCATATATTTCACCTCTCTCGCTCCTATATCTCGCCAATGTCCCCAACATCCTGCGCGTTGCGGCACGCCTAGGCAAAAATTCATCGTGGGGCCACGTGAACGGTTCAGCCATAGGCTCGCCCGCCAAAACGCACCGGTTTAGGCGTGACGTGGCTGTGGTGTGTATGAGTAGAGCTAAGAGCTGGGTCGTGCCGTGTTAGCATTGCCGAGGCTTATCGTGCTTCGGGCCGCTTCGTGTCGTGTTGGCTCGGCCCAGTTATCTCGTCATGCCGGCCTGTCTCGCTTCCGGCCAAGCCCAAGCACAACCCAAAGCCCGCTATGTCGGCGTTCATGCAGTGCCAGCCTAAGTCCAGTCCAAAGTAACTATACACGATGAAGGCGACGGCGACGATGGTGGATCCTAATTTTAAAGACTTAGATTAATAGTTGTCTTAGAGATATATTAACTTGAAAAGTTGTAAAGAACATCTAATTCTGAATTTGGTGGACCTAATTTTAAAGGCTTAGATTTAATAGTTGGTTTAGAGATATATTAATTTGAAAAAATAAATAGGTATCACTACGTTTAATTTTAATGTTGAGAATCTAAATTTGCTCGATGGACCCACCTCTCAGTCTTCTCTTTCACACGTAAGGAGATAGATCTCAAAATAGAATTTGCTAGTTAAATATGAAATCAAATACCCCAATTCAAATTTAGACTGCAAAGTATAAAATTTTAAACATTGGAATTGCATAAAGTTATACTATACTACACCAAACCGTGTAATTGCATAGACCAATCGGCCAGTCAATCAAAATTCCCATTACATTTTTCTTTCAAAAACAAAAGGTGTATGGACGGATGGCTCTAGCGTTTTAATGAAGTTCCTTCCTAGCTCATCTGGATCCCATTGGTAGCCGTAGGACCAAATATATTGTTGTACCAACAGGGAATTATTGGAAAATTAACATTAAGGAATGTCGGATTATATTAATTAATACATTACACACACTGCAAATGATGAGCTGGAATGTCGGATTATATTCACCCGAAGCAAAAAAATGTGGCTTGCGAAGTCACTCCTCTGCACAAAATCAAGTGAAAGGCCAAAAGACTACTGAAATTTGAACCTTCATTTGCATGTAATAGCAGCAGGAATCTCAAGAAGGTAATTACAGAGAAAAGAATTCAACAAAGCAAAAAAGAAAAGGAGAAACAGAGCGTAAAAAGGGAAATTATTTCCACACGAATAAATGAACTACATTTTTATCATTTCTCGCTTTCTTCCATCTTGGTGTTGTTGCCATCGTGGAGATCACTCTGCTTAGACAATTAGACTCCACGGCGGCAACGATAATCGGACGTGTCAGACATCGCGCGTATGAAAACGAAACTGAAATTGATCTCGGTCATACCAAGGAGTCGGAAGCGTCTTGCCCCGGCGGCGCGTGGCTCTGGTTGCCCCTCAGGAAGTTGCCGCTCCACGTGGACGCCGACGTCATGATGGTGCTGACCTGGCTCGACGTCGTCCCCGCCGTGGTGGTCATCGTGTCGAAGCCCCCATCGGTGGCCGGCCACACGAAGGACGGCTTGAACGGCGGCACCACCGGCGGCAGCATGGAGCGCAGCAGGATCTGCAAGATGGCCAGCGTCTTGGGGCGCTCGGCCGGGGTCGGGTGGCTGCACGCGAGGCCCAGCAGGAGCAGCCGCTCGGCGTCGTCCTCGTCGAACGCGCCCTCGAGCTGGGGATCGACGGCCTCGAGGACGCGGCCGTCGCGGTGGAGGCGCCACACCCAGTCCACCAGGAAATGGAAGCCATCGATGTCGCAGCGCGGGCGCCGGCCGCACACCACCTCCAGGATGACGGCGCCGAAGGCGTACACATCGGACTCGCGCGTGGCCTTCTCGGTGTGGAAG
This sequence comes from Bonia amplexicaulis, assembly GCA_036346245.1. NCBI lineage: Eukaryota > Viridiplantae > Streptophyta > Magnoliopsida > Poales > Poaceae > Bonia > Bonia amplexicaulis. The sequence goes on along the minus strand of CM070758.1, from coordinate 13,274,020 downwards.
CACTCCGGCGCGATGTAGCCGACGGTGCCGTGGACGCCGCCGCCGACCTCCTCCATGTAGGAGGTCTTGTCCGTCTCGATGGCGCGCGCGAGGCCGAAGTCGCCGAGGCGCGCGCTGAAGGCCGCGTCGAGCATGATGTTGGAGGCCTTGAGGTCGCGGTGCACCACCCGCTGGTCGTACTCGTCGTGCAGGTAGTGCAACGCCGACGCCACGCCCCTGACGATGTTGTACCGGAGCTCCCACCCGAGCAGCTGCCGCCCCGGCGCCGCGCTGAACAGGTGCTGGTCCAGGCTGCCGTTCGGCATGAACTCGTACACCAGCAGCAGCTCGCCGTTGTCGTGGCTCCACCCTGCAGCTTCCATGCAGGCATTGACCCCACAAGCATATCAAAATTTTGTATTCCTCACTTACATTTTAATTTTATGCAAATCCATCTATTATCTTATTAAATCCGAAAAAAGAAGCAACCACGTTCACTCTACTCTTAAGGATTAGAAATTCTCACATTAATCAGAGAAAAAAGAGAATGATGTACATTGTTGATCGTTGTAGATCTAGATTATAACAGTCTATATTAAAAGAAAGACATCATGTTAAACTAAAATTTAGAATAAAAAATTAAATTAAATTAACAATTTGATTATCATATGTATTACTAAGTAAATCCCTAAATAAATATAACTCAAAATAAAAATTAAACAAAAAATAACAATTGGATTTGTATACAAATTTCAATAAAAATAAAAGTGAAATTCATAATAAAAATAAAATAAAATTACCAATTTAATTTTCATACAAATTCATAAGTAAAATACTGAAATAAAAATTAAACAAAAATTAGCAATTGAATTTGTATACGAAGTCAAACAGAAATAACTAAAATTCGGCATAATAAAATAAAATTAGCAAATTTATTTTGATATGAACTTCAAAGTAAAACCCCCCGAATAAGTATAATTCAGAATAAACATAAAGAAAACTAGCATTGGATTTGTATACGAATTCCAATAGAAAATAATTGAAAATCATAACAAAAAATTAAACAAAATATGCAATTTGATTTCCATATGAATTCTAAAGTAAAATCCCTGAGTAACTAAAATTCATAATAAATTAAATAAAGTTAGCAAATTTGATTTGTATCTGAACTCCAATAAAAAAATAACTGGAATTTTGAATAAAACTAAAGTTATAATGTAGATAGCATGAATGGTGTTGAAGGAGAGCATGAAAAAGTGCGATGGTGTCATCTGTTTTGTAAGAAGACATTGACCCACTGCTAAGCCCTGGTAGAGAGGATGAAGCTTTACATTGAAGGTGAGCTATGATAATATAGGGCCATTGAGCAGCTAGGAGTGTGCCACCACTAAGGGTACGACAACACTGTCGATGGTGAGAATTTTTTTTAATATCGTTAGATAATGATTAAAGTAGACATGCTAGCATTGGTGAAGATGAGAGGCCGTCGTGATTACCTAAGAGGCCACAACATTGAGCTTGTCAACATCAAAGAAGAGCAAGGATTAGCACAAGAGAAGAGGAAATAGAGCATGTATAACATCTGTATGAATAGAAGTAGAGGAGCAAATAACTCGGAGTGGAGATGGTGCAGCCGTAAGAAATAGGCTCGGAGCCATCGGAAAGAGCATGACATGTGTCCCCGGTAGAATCGGTGACGGTTGCACGTGTATGCGTGTTGATATTGCAACGGTCAGCATTAAGCAATAATTAAAGAGAACTAGAAGATAACTATTGGTAGAGTATTGCATTGGAAATAGCACAAGCTGAGAGAAATCGATCAAGAATTGGGTTTGTTGTTGGAAGTTGAAGCAGAAAAGCTGTGTAGACTAGAAGAGATATAAGACATGGTTAGATGAGGCAGCCAGTGCATGAGGAAAGAAAAGTTCAAAGTAGGTCGACTATGGTGCATTGGTGTATGCGTGCGTAAGGTATTTTGATACTATACAAACAAATAAGATAATTTGATACACCTATAATCAATGTATTGCTTGATATTAAATAGAGATATATGTACATGCATACATTTGAAAAAAAAGAGAGTAAGTAATAGAGGAATAATAGGGGTATGTAGCTACATGGTCTATACATGATGAAGAGTAGCTACATTTTCTAAGAACCCGATAACTTATTGTGCTCAATTATTTTCTTTCATGAAAACTCATACTTCAATTAGATCTCTCAAGCTATGTTCTCTTTAAATATTGCATTATCATTTCTAATATTTATGATGTCTTAAAAATCTAAATAACCTATAAGACACAAAAAATATATTTTAAATATCTAAATTATATCATTTGAAACAAATCTAGCCGCACAGACGCACAAACCGTCCTGCTAGTTCCTAATTGTATAACAAGCATCATCGGTCCTGCATTACGGTGTACCTTAACTCGTACATTATGATGGATGTAATCGCACTGTCAGAACATAGAATGGCTTACAAGTCTTGGTTGTTACATATTAATCGTCATAATGTGCCAAGGCGTGATTAGTGTGTTACTCTTTCTAAAAAAAGGAGAATGAATCATGATGGCTGCTATGTGCTTGCTTGTAATGAGGTGTATGTATTGGAAATGCTTGTTGTTAATTAGCGGACGGTACTACTGTACCCGTTAGTTAAGTGCAGAGTATAGACGTGCACATGCATCTCCTGGGAAGCCGAGTAAATTGCGTTCAAGTTATCCATTGTTAATGGGCAACCCATGTGCAAGTATCACATGACGAAAACCATAAGCGAATAAAGAAACAAGTACTACATCAAGAAGTGATTAAGCGCACGGCGGCGGCGGCGCCCGGAGGGGAGGAAGGAGGAGGGGAGTTACCGATGAGGCGGACGAGGTGCTTGTGACGGAGCCTGTTGATGATGCTGAGCTCGGCGAGGAAGTCGTTCTGCCCCTGTGTGCTCGCCCGCGAGAACTTCTTGACCGCCACCTCCACCGCGCTCCCGGCACCGCCCGGGCTGGTCTGGTCGCCGACCACCAGGCCGCGGTACACCACCCCGTACCCGCCCTGCCCCAGCTTCATCTTCTCGTCGAAGTTGTTCGTGGCCTTCCGCAGCTCCCGGTAGTCGAACTCCCGCGGCCCGCCGGCGAGGCTCCGGATCATCGTCCCGGTGATGGCGCTGCCGTCGTCGCCGTGCACGTTCCGCCGCTTCACGTACAGGTACCCCAAGGCGGCCGAGGTGACCAGCGCGAACACCCCCACGGGCACTCCGATGGCCAGCCATAGCATGAGGCTCTTGCCGGGCTCGTCGCCGCGCGGGAGCTTCTCTACCGTCATGTTCCACGCCAGGACGCAGTTGAGCTGGTACTTGCGCCCCGTCGACGCCGAGAACCCGAAGTAGGACCACTCAGCCACGGTGGCTCCGAGGTCCAGCGGCGCCGCGAGCACCGCTGACCTGGGCTTCTCCTCCCCTGCCACGGCCATGTACACCGCAATGCGGCGGGCGGCGCCGTCGTAATCGACCCAGACGTTGTACTTCACGGGCTTGACGGGCGAGATCTCGATGCCGAGGGGCTTGAGCGAGGTGTTGGCGACGGAGATGACGCTGTTCACGTTGAGGCCGATGTGGTTGTCGTCCGGGTCGTACGGCTGCTTCTCGGTATCGAGCTCGACGGCGACGATCTGGTTGGTGGCATTGCCGTCGGTGGCCGCATTGGTGAGGCCGAGGAACCCGCCGTAGCTCCCGTTGGGCGGCCCGTCCGCGTTGGGCGCGATGACGAACGCGAACCCCTCCGCCGGCTCCGTGCCTGGGTCCCGGAAGACGTTGACGGTGAAGACGGTGCTAAAGGACGCGACTTTCTTGCCGCCCGTGGCGTTGCCGTACTTGCCATTGTCTTGGTGCCAGAGCCTGAACGAGCTGGAGTAGACGACGCGGCCGGACTTGTTGGTGAGGAAGTGGGAGGCGTCGTTGAGCGAGTCCGGCGTGATCTGGAGAGCGCCCTGGTTGATGTTGGCGTCGCCGAGCACGGTCACGTTCACGCCGCGGAACTCACCGTGGAAGCCCGAGAAGCTGAAGGTGGTGACGTTCCCGGGAGCCGCCGGCCCCCGCGAGCCATCGGTGGTGTTGGTGGCGAGTGAAGTGGAGGTGGAGGAGGCAGAGGTGGCTAAGAGGAACAGTACGAGGAAACCGACGGCCATTAATGGCGCCCGAGCAAGACACACCAAGAGGTCGAGACAACCTCCACTGTTCGCGTCCGTGCGTGGGGAGTAGAGACTGGTCTGGACGGCCGCCTCCAGCCCTCCACCTTATCTCCACGCGCTTGCCTGTGACTGTGAGGCTGTGAGATTGCTCGCAACTTTCCTGTGAGATTGCTCGCAAAGAAAAGAAAAGCAGAGATAAAGAGAAAAACTTTTGTTCAGCCAGTCAAAAGCCGCGTTCACACCAGTGCCGCCTTGCGTGCAAAACAGCGCAGAGAAGCAGACGGGAAGGTTCGCTTTTTAATCTGGCATGAACAGAGTTTTCTGATCCAGGAAATTAATCCCAAATTGTGACCGGAGGTGACGGTAGCATTTAACTGCTAGTTAAGTTCATGGTTGGCCAAATGATGAAAAAAAAAGCATGTGCCTCAAAGAATATGATGCTAACGAACTGTTTATTTTGACTTGAGTTTCTGTCTAATTTTATTATTTATAAATTTTATTATTTTAAATTTTTAGTTTTTTTGAGCTTTTTTGCCTATTCTTTTTTCTCGTATTTGTTTGCGTTGCCCGTGATAAGTTAACATATTTTTTCTATTTTTAATTTTTTTAAATTTTAATTACGTCAAATAAACTACCTTCAGCTACACTATAATTTCAGCCCTATGATACAATTTCAGTCATAAGCTACTATTTTTCAGCCCAACCAGTCTCACTCTAAACCATGCATGGATTGTTTTTCCCTTCCTGCAGTGGAGTTCATTGGTTGCGGGTTGCAAGCATACGTGTCCTTTCTTTGTCCATCTCCATATTCTTTAGATTTAAATCTGAGAACGCATAAAGAACTTGCATTAGACAGTATACTATTTTCGTTAATACAAGGAGATTTATTAAGAAACAAATTCACCTGATAATATTTAATGCAGCTCAATATTTCCTTCCAGTCAAATAATATTTTTAACTGAAAAGTATAAGACATATGCATATCCGCATCACCGGGTAGACGCAATAATATATACCCCGATTGCCCGACACATGGCACTTCAAAACAAATGTTACGATCGTTAAATTTATGGTTAAATTAATCTGAACAAATATGGCTAAGTTGGACCGCATAAAATTACTAAAAAATTAAATAATACCTACTACTGCATCAGGAGGCTTCACATAAAATTTTGTAATTTTTGGAGCTCGTTTTCTGTATGTAAAAACTCATAAAAATATCAAAATTGTACGAAGTTTTTAGCAACATTCACCATGGATAAAATTCTCCAAATATTACACTGCGAGGAACGTTATGTCGGGAGGTTGTAAATATTTTTTTGTAATTTTTTAATCTCATTTGATATATTTAAAAATTCAAATAAATACTAAATATAAAAAAAATTAAACAGATAATTATGCCAACTAATTAGCCAGCCTAATTACTTGCCACCTGGGGGCTGGCGACAGGCTTCACAACCAGCAGTTCTTTATCTAATATTTGTACTAATATTCGTTAAATTCATGTTAAGTTAATCCAAACAAACGTGTATTGTATAAAATTCTCAAAAAATACAAAATAACTACTACTTCATTGGAATGCTTCATATAAAATTTCATAATTTTTAGAGATCGTTTGCTATATGTAAAAACTCATAAAATTATTAAAATTGTATGAATTTTTTAGCAATATTCGTCATGGATAAAATTCCCTAAAAATTACACCACAAGTAATGTTATGTCTAGAGGCTATACATAAATGTTTGTAATTTTTTGAGCTCATTTGTTATATTTAAAAATTTAAACAAATGCTAAATTGGAAAAAAATTAGGCAAGTAATTAGGTCGGCTGCACACGGGCGATGGTGACCGCCCTAGCCCTCGGGCGATAGGCGCCGACCATTGGCGGCAGCGCCACACGTCGCCTCTCGGTGGCCGCCGCCCGACCACCGACGGCAAATATGACATTTTTGTCAATACGTCTCACATATTGCCATTTTTGTAAACACGGTGCGAAACAGTGCCAAAACTAGCTTTGATTCAAGCTGGACTTCACTAGAATGACATGAAACTGGAATAAACGGAATCACTGCACGTGATCAAACTTTAGTCCAATAACTAGCAGGTGACTCACTAATGGGCAGCTAGATTTATTTTAATGTTTATAATATCAAATGATATAATTTAGATGTTTGATAATATATTTATATGTTTTATATGTTATTTAGATTTTTAAGACATCATAAGCATTAAAAATGACAATAGAAGCTTGGAGTAAAATACAGCTTGAGGAACATAATTAACGTATGAACTTTGATAGATCAAAATCATTTATCATAATAACTTGTTGGGTTTATTAGAAACGTAATCACTCTTCATTATGTATGGATCGCGTAGCTGCATATCCCTATCCTTCCTCTATTATCTACTCTTTTCCGAAATGTACGCTTGCATATGTACCTCTATTTAATCTCAAGCAATACGTTGATTCTGTGTGTGGCAAATTATCTTATTAGTTTATATGATATTATAGTACTTTGCTCACGCATATACCGATGCACTATAGACAACCTACCATGAACTTATCCTACCTCACACGCCGGTTATATCTTTCCTTGTCGACATAGATTTTCTGCTTCAACATGCAACAATAAGCCCAATTCTTGATCGATCCCCTTGCAGCTACTACCCCTTCCAATGCAATACTATACCGTATAATAATCTTCTACTTCTCTCCAACATTGCATAATGCTGTCAGTTGCGACATCAACACACAAACACATGTAACCATCGCCGATCTCTATTGGGGACACCCGTCACGCTCTTTTCGGTGGCCCTGAGCCTATTTCCTACGGCTGCGCCATATCTACTCTGAGCTCTTTGCTCCTCTGCTTCTATTCATACGGATGCATGCATGTATATACACTTGCATGATGTTATACGTGTTTGATTTTCTTTTCTTTTTTCTTGAGGGAAAACAATAGAAGAGGTATATATATAGAGAGAGAGAGTACATACATGCGTGCACGCACACACATATTAAAATTATTGATTTCTTCTTCTCCCGTGTTGGTTGCACCTCTTCTTTGATGTTGAGAAACTCAACGTTCCATGGTTTCCTCACCAATCGTGGCGATTTCTCATCTTCACTGATGCCAGCATGTCTGGTTTAGATGTTGTCTAACAATATAGAGAATTCTGTTACAATCATCGATGATGACATGCCCTTCACCAGTGATGGTATGCTCCTAACTACAATGACCCCATATCGTCTATAATTTGTTTTCAGTGTAAAGCTTCATCACCTTTATACCATGGCTTCCCCATCATTGAACTTCTTTGGCTACTGCTTCTTCAACAACGTCAATACTCACCACTCGTCATCGTGACCCTTGGTTTCTTCAAATTTGTCCTTTCTCTTTAACGGTTCTAATGAACATCACAAATTATCCTCGTCGAACAGCTAAGCTAAGCAACTCGATATTATTCTCTTCTCTGTCGTCGCTACCTCGACTTTTCGCTTTCCTGTAGATCAATGTCTTTTTGCAGAACAGATCGACGTCATTGCACTCTTTCGTAGTCTCCTCTGACACCATTCGTGCTATTCATGTTATAATTTTTAATTTTGTTCAAAATTATGATTATTTTTTATTGGAGTTCGTATACAAGTCAAATTGTTATTTTTATTTAATTTATTTTGAAATATAGTTATGTAGGGAATTTTACTTTGGAATTCGCATGGACATGAAATTGTTTTTATTTTATTTTATTTGATTTTATTTTTAGTATGATATTTTTTTGTTATAGTTCTTACACAAGTCCAATTGCTATTTTTTGTTTAATTTTTATTTGAATTATTTTTATTTAGATATTTTACCTAGGAATTTACATGAAAATCAAATTGTTAATTTTATTTTATTTTATTCCAAATTTTAGTTATTTTTTGTTGCAATTCGTATACAAATCCAATTGTTAATTTTTTATTTAGGGTATTTATTTAGGAATTCGTATGAAAATCAAGTGGCTTTTTTATTTTGAATTTCAGGTATTTTTGGATTGTAATTGCATGGACTCTCTGTTGTAATCTAGACCGTTATAATCTAGACCTATTACGATCAACACTATAGATTTTTCTCTTTTCTTCGATTGATGTGTGAATTTCTAGCCTTGGAGAATGAATCGGCTTATTTCGTCTTTGCTTTAATAATATAATAGTTGATAGATAGATAATAGAAAGCGCGTTTTATTCTCTGACCAAAGGACAAATGGTGCTATTCCTATGCGATGATGTATTGATCTTACATACATATTACGTGGCTGTCTATATCAACGTCAAGGCATATTTTTTATTGGATGGCCGACCGTATGCCTGTCTGCATGGAATAAAACAACAAGGACATGACAGAAGGTTTTCACGGGGGCGACAGCGAATGGCTCTAAGTCGGTCACTGGTCAGCAACCGACTCCCCACATGCTCCAAATCCGACTTACTGCACCATTTCCTCGCCTTTTTCTCAGCATCTGTCGATGTATATATGCTGTATTTCTGAAAGGCTAACGGAGTATACAGCGACTTCGAGGTAAAATGTAGGTCAAGAAGCTCTTCAGCTGCACTATTCGGACAGGTCTTAGAATTATATGGTCTGCACATGCCGCAGCCCTCAGCTCCGTACCAACCATGAGTTGTTCAGCTCATTGCGCTTTCTTTTTCCCCCGAAAAAAAGATCGATTCATGCATCCACTTTACAATGTGAACTACGCAAGGCCGGGAGAATCGTTAGAGGGAAAAGATAAAAGCTGGACGCTCAATGACAAGCGCTTTGTCAGACATGATAATAGGATGCAGCTAGCACACATGCCAGCCTCTTGCTTTTTCACGGTGAAAACTTTTGGCGTGTTTGGTTTGGCGGATTCGACTGGAAGAAAATCCAGTGAGGAAGTGAGGCTCTTTCCATCAGCTGTTGGGACGTCGGATTGATCGGCCTTGGTTCAACGGTAGAATTTCTTCCCTTTCCTGGTCGCGTCGTCATCCGAACCAAAGTCCAAGCCTGACCGAGCTGTCTGGTTCGCGTCGTGCGACCGAGTGGTTCCGGACCAACTCGTCCTCCTCGACAGCTGAAACAATATAGAATGTGAGATAGGGTCGTCCGGCAAAGTAGAGTTTTTTAAATATGGTTGTGTTTGAGTAGAGTTTTTTAAATATGGTTGTGTTTGAGTATCAGTTTCGTTGTTACGGTTCGAAATTTATGGATAAAAAATATAATACATATAAATCCTGTTGTACAGTATGAATACACCAGAAGGTATAAAAGTGATGAAACACTCTATATGGGTAGCGCTAGGCATCTTCTACCATTAGCCATGCCCGGAGAAGCTTGTACCATGGTACTCACCCCTATTGTATGCAATTATGTTCAATATCGTAAAGCATGTAACTAAATGGTGGATGCATTATTGCGGTTGCCATTTATTGAGTGGACGTTTCAGTGGTGTGTCGCGTGCATTGATATACATCGAACAAACGTACATAATACAAAGGAGTACAACTAAGAATGCAATAGTACTAAAGACACTACCACAAGCAATTGTCATAAATCTCACTTTTGACAAATGCGATGGCCAAGGGCAGAATTTGATTATTGCCATCAATGCCAATGGCCGCAAGGATCTAGCCCTTATCTTTCCCGGTCAAAAAGATATCGTCAATTGAGATCACGAGCAACATATGCCTGAAAGCCTCAATGCAGGCACCAAAGGCTAAGAAGACTCTCTGCAATACCGTAAAACCTAGCAGTAGTGTTGATGGCTTGTCCTTCACAGCAGTGTATGTGCTTGGATTATTGTCCTGCAGCACCTAAAACATACCGAGGAAGTTTGTCGTACGTCACCTCGAAAGACCCGAATCGTCTTTCCAAAGCCTTCCGCTTCGCACACCATGCATTCGTGTAACTAGTCTTGTACTTAAATTTCTTCTCGATAGCCACCATGATGTGCTTGACCTCCATATCTTTCTCTACTATCTCTCCATATATCAAATTAGCTATGAAGATCGATGTTAGGTTACGATGCATCGGAAAAACATTACTGAGCACGCAGAAGTGCAGCTCCACCTTCGAGATAATCTAGCGAGTCTCATACTTCGGTCTATGTGTGTGCACCCACCAACGACAATTGGTCTACTCGTTCTTGACAGTGTACTGCTTCTGGCTAGATTTGAAGACCCAAAACATCCGTTGTATGGACAGCGCCCACAGCTTAATAGCATCCTACAAGGATGCCTTATCAGCAAATATTGAGTGCAACTAAACCTCTGTGCCATGGTACTCCTATGGTGATTCGTGCTCGTAATACGCAACAACACCCTTAGCGTCAAACCTGTTTCATTCCTGGGGATGGGATTTTCGTCCTCAATGGAACTGTCTTCGTCATCCTCTTGTACAACTTCCTCTTCAACCCAGGCCATCTAGTCATCGCTCTCTATTTGACACACCATGTACTATATATGCTCCCCTTCATCAGCCTGTCCTATAGGTTCACCATGCGCTGACCGATCTTCCTCTCTTGCATCTACCACGTCAGTCTTGTCACAAGCAACATGCTCCACACCCTCGGTAACACCGGCCTTCATGTCCTCTGCTTCACCAACATGTTGGGCGCCCGAGCTGCTCCTACCACCCTGATGATATCAATTGGCAGCGCCTTGTACAACTTCTTTTGGATGTGGTTGCACAAGCACAACACACTTATATCCACGTTGCCAGCAACCTTGTAGAAAGCCCTTCCATACAACTGTGCGCATCAGTCTTCTCAACTCCAAAGCCATTGTATGATGACGTTGCACACCTCAGGGTTCAAGGAGATGCTGTGGGTGAGCTAGTACATCACATCTACGATTTATGCATCCTCATCATCCGGGTGTACCAGAGTGGCCTGCGAAAAATTGCTCAACTCAACACCGTACGGACCTTCACGAACGGTGCCAACACCATAATGCACTTTCAATCTAGTGGGTATCGGCATGGATGATGTGTGCCTAAAAATATTTCCAATATTGCAATTAGTCAAATCGCATCGCACGTTGTGGAAAAACTATTATACTGTAATTTACATTTCCATTGCCTGTGGAAACATCATTGTATTATTTTTTCTTTCGTTTCTTCAAATTAAAAAACCGTTTTAATTTATGGGGACATATAATATGCTACACTGGTTTGGAGAATTTACATAACACTGACAAAATTAATTAACTAATTAAGTATGCGATATATTGATTTAAATTGCAATTTACCAGTTTTAACGGTATGCGAATTTTCAATGTACTTACAACATTCCTAATTAATTATAAATATTGTCTACTATTGTTTTGCATTTTAACGTCACTACCAAAATTTTTCACAATATTCTAACATGTTACAGGATCCTCACAGATAAATATTCGCAATAAAATAAATTAATCATATGTGTGCTTCTCCTCCCTTTTATTTTCTTTATCTTCTCCTTTTGCTTTTCTTTCTAGCCATCAAACCAAAATTACACTGTTTTTCTCTAAATATGATTTTCTACTGATGCTAGTTGTACTATACTTTACACTAAAGAAACTATTTACTTCCTACAAAAATATAGACTAAAAGATAAAAAAGTTTACCTTACGGACGAATCGCTCCTTGTAGAAATAGCTAAACCTCCTCTTCTTCTTCTCCCTCGCCCTCTCCTCTTCTCCTTGCCTCTCTTTTTTTTCTTTCTTTCCTCTTCTCTCCTCTCTTTCTGTTCTTGCACTCGGCCAACACTCACGTTTGTGACTTATATAGTCCATCCAGTCGCCAAACGGTTAGGCGACTGAACGGTTCTGTAGCCGAACGGTTGGACGACAATATTTACCGTCTAACCGTTGGACGGCTGCTTGCGTGTCGCTAGGCCGTTGGGCGACTGAGCGATAGGTAGTAGTCGTCCAACGGTTGGCGACAAGGGGTTACTTCTGTATAAAAAAAATTAAAACGCATATACAATTTGTATTTCTAAATAAATAATAATTATTTAAAAAACTCCCATTCCGTGAACCAAACAGTTCAAAATGTTTTCATTGGTCTGGGCTGTGATGTTCTGATCTTCTGACGATGGCCTGTTATAGGTGGTGATCATTTGGGCTTATTTTTTATGGTTTATGGCTGAAAAGCACAGTAGTGGTGAAAAACATCAGAATGATAGAGGCTTATTTAACATAATTAAATTTAAAAAATTAAAAATATAAAAATATGTTAGCTCATCACAGACAACGCAAACGAATACGGGAAAAAAAGAACGGGCAAAAAAGCTCAAAAAAAAGCCAAAAGTTCGAGAAAAGAGGAATTTATAAATAGTGAAAAATAAGCTGAAATCGTTCTGAGTTCGAAACGATCACAGCCATAATTCGAACCTGGAGTACGGCGAAGTTTGGGTGCGAATTGGAGTGCGTTGTTTGTCCTAAACTGTGGCCGGACCAGAACTCCTGATCCCTAAACTTGTGATGGGTATGGAGCCGGTGATTTGGCCTTGTCTCCCGTCTAATGGAAGCTTCCCCTATCGTCTAATCAACTGAAACAACAGTTGGGTTTTTTTTTATCTTGACTTATCACTTTTTACTACAGTAACTAACTTTTAAATAGTACATTTTTTTAATACGGAGTTTACAAGTAGATTATAGTAGACACTGTACCGAGTTTAGTTATACTGATCAAAATTGTATATAATTGTTTCTCTCTACGTACTGTCTTTTATAAAAAACTAAAATTCAAAATGCATAAACCAAAATTCAAATCTACAACCGAAAGAACCACCCATGTTCTTTATTCAACAGGCCAATCAATAAAGGAAACAACAAATTAACAGAGCGCTCAGACTTCACTGGAACAAGCCTGCAGGGAATCTGACCATGTGGCTGTAAAAAAAACTAGTAGCCCAAACACACTGTAACTTTGAGAACGTACTACTACTGCTTCCAGCTTCCCTTGAACAAACCAAGACGCCCTACATGGCTACATACGTGTGATATCATCTAAGAACCTGCACGAATCTGATGTCAACATGAATCTATGGACACTTGATCAGCGGCCGGAGGACAGGGCGGGGAAGTAGTCCCCGGTGCTGTTCGGCGCCGTGGGCAGCTGGAAGCTGCCGTATGATGATGTTTCGTGCGTCGCGTGTGCCGAGGTGCCATTGCCCGTGCCTGCGTAGCTGCTGCTCGTCACCTCGATGTCGCTCAGCTCGAAGTGCGCTCCCCCCTCCGGCGGCCACACGAAGGTCGGCTTGAACTGCGGCACATCCGGCGGCGGCGCCGACTTGGACACGATCTGCAGCACCTGCGGCATGGTCGGCCGGTCCCCGGGGTTCGGGCTGCTGCACGCCAGGCCGAGGAGCAGAAGCCGGTTGGCCTCGTCGACGTTGAACCCATCGGTGCCGAGGTTCTGGTCTACCGCCCCGAGCAGCGCCTCCCGGCCGTGCAGCCGCCACACCCAGTCCGACAGCAGCGGGCAGCTCGGGTCGCCGAGCAGCGCGCAGCGGCTGGTGACGACCTCAAGGACGAGCGCGCCGAAGGCGAAGACGTCCGTCTGGCGCGTGGCCTTGTGGCCGACGGAGTACTCGGGCGCGATGTACCCGCGCGTGCCGGCGACGCCGAGGTCGGTGAAGGAGTTCCGGTCGAACTCGATGACGCGCGCGAGGCCGAAATCGCCGAGCCGCGCGCAGAAGGACGCGTCGAGCAGGACGTTGCTCGCCTTGATGTCGCGGTGAAGCACCATGCGGCCGTACTCGTGGTGGACGTAGTGGAGGCCCGACGCGACGTCGGCGACGATGCCGTAGCGGCTCTCCCAGCTGAGCACGGCGCGCTGCTCGTGGACGCCGCGCCGGAACAGGTGCTGGTCCAGGCTGCCGTTGGGCATGTACTCGTACACCAGCAGCAGCTGCCCTTTCTTGTAGCACCAACCTATAACAAAACGCAAACAAGACGTTCATAACCCACACCCATCAGTACATCACATCACTGATTTTGTTCAAAATTTTTAAATTTTAAATCTGATTTTTAGTAGAAATAGAAAAACAAAAAAATAGTGTTGGGTTTTGGGGTTTGAAACTCAAGACCTAGTACTCACCAACCACTATCCTTACCACTAGGTTAGCTAAGTATTTTTTACTAAATATTGGTTAAAGAATTTAATTAAACTCTAAGTTTCGAACTGAAATTTAGCCAAAATTGTTTTCCCTCGTTAGGACTAAACCATTTCGTTCTAGTCAAGTCTCGGTTGATGAACAATGATCAGCTAAATCCTGATCAAGCATAATGGTAAATATCAAGTATGAACCATCATTCTGAATTCTAACGAACTGAAACTATATAAGATGAAATTAAGTATTTCGCGTACCAATGAGAGGGACGATGTTTTTGTGGCGCAACCGGTTGATGATGTCAACCTCCATGACGAAGTCGTCGACACGTTTGGCGTCATCGCGGATGAACCTCTTCACCGCCACCTCCATTGCCTCCGGCCGGCCATCCTCGACGGGGAGCAACCCCTTGTACACCATGCCGTACCCTCCTTTCCCCAGCCGCAGCCGCTCGTCGAAGTTCTTGGTCGCCTTCCTCAGCTTCTCGTACGCGAACTCCCTTGGCATCCCTGGGAGGTTGCTCAGCGTGTGCTCCAGCCGCTCCTGCGTCCTCTCCATCGATCGCCTCGCCCGCGACATTCGGATCAGGAAGAAGGCGGCAATGGCGACGGCGACGGTGGCGGGCACGAAGACGGCGACGAGGATTTTCCACACCTTGCTCTTCTTATCGGGGAAGATCTCGATTGTCAGGGTCCAGTCCAGGATGCAGTTGAGCTCGAAGGTGGCGCCGGTGGACGCCGAGAAGCCGAGATACGACGTCTCGGGGACGTGCTTGCTGAGGTCCAACGGCGCGTCCAGGACGGGAGAGGAGGGCTTTGGCCTGCCCCTGAGGGCCATGTACACCGATATGTGCCGGGCTACGCCGTCGTACTCGATCCAGGCGGTGTAGTTGGCGGCCGTCGTCTTGTTTGTTGCTATCGCGATGTTGAAGTCGGCGAGGTTGGCCGTCTTGTTGGACCGGACTGTGCCGATGTCGAGGCCAACGTGGTTGTTGTTCGGGTCGTAGCTCTGGTTGAACGTGTCGAACTCGATCGCCACGAATTTGTTCTTGGCCGGGTTCTCTTCTAACGTCGCGTTGGTGAGGCCGAGGTAGCCGCCGTCGCTGCCCGGGGGCGGCCCGTCGAGTGAGGGCGCGATGAGGAAGGCGAGGCCCTCGCCGGGACGCGCTTTGTCGTAGAAGACGTTCATGGAGAAGGTGCTGTTGAAGGACATGACACGGACACGCTGAGCCTGGCCGGTGCCGTTGCCGTTGCTGCCGCCGCCGGAAGCCGCCGCCGCGGGGGTAGGGCTCTCGTCGTCGAGAGGGCGCCACAGGGCGAAAGGCTGGTGGAGGAGGATGGAGCCGGACTTGTTGGCGAGGAAGGCGTCGTTGTTGCGGGTGTCCGGCGTGAGCTGCAGCGCGCCGCCGTTGATGCCGGCGTCCTTGTGCAATTTCAAGGCGCCCGCCGGCGCCGAGTCGCTCGGTTGGAACGAAGCGTACGCGTAGCTCTTGACCCGAAGCCGCTCCCGCGGCGACGGCGGCTGCAGCTGCGCGCGGCAGACGACGACGCAGAGGAAGCAGATGACGAGGCGCGGCAGAGAAGAGCCGCCACGCAGACAACGATACGCATACGCCATGCGCGCGCGCGCGTCGTAACGGTGGGTGGAATAGTGCAGGAGAAAAAAGGCGAGTGCGTAGGGGAGGAATCCACAGTTTCGGTGCACCAGCTTTATATACGTTGCTGCCGATATATCGATTTTCACGGGCGGCGTTGGTGCCGCGACAAGAGAAGTTCCTCTTGCCGATCGAGGCGAAATGTACTAGGATTAAGGACCCAGGAAACTTGCAGTGCAGCGACGTACGAGTTGATCGTAACAGGCTACTAGAATATATGGTCCGGTCTAACTGTAGAACTCCCCAGCTTTTTCTGTACGTTCACATCACAGAGAAACTATATACTAGACACGTTACAGTAGGATAAGGTTTGGGATGCATGGTCAATGTGTGACTTTCGTATTCGCCACGAGCTCGAATACCTGGGTCGCCGTCGTGCGTGACGTGCGGCATGCTACAACAGCACCACCGGAGCAAACGCTAATCAGGTCCCACCTCTGTGTGTATATATATATATTTATATATATATATATGCCTTATGTGTTGGAACTTTGTTCATGACTTACACAGTCGAGGTCATCTTTTTTAAAGTCGTGAGCCACCTCAGATGCGTATATGGTCTAAAACTGTGAACACGGCTTAAAATAGGACAGCGCCAGTGAATACAAGATCCTAGTTTTGCAATCTTTCCGATCATGAGATGCTAGCTTAGACCATAAGTTCTCACGCCTCTATTTTAAGAGCAGCCCTCGACTCATATGCTCCTTTCTTTTTCTCAAACAAGAACGTAAATCCATGACTCCTTGCCCAACCACAACTAGTTTTTAGCATGTTTAGGTAATTCCGTAATTGATTCACATGTTAATCTTTAGAGAGCAACTACCGAACGGTATACCGATGAGAGGACTTTCAACAGTATAGGGTGTACCTCATCACCGGTTGTCGTCGCCGCGCCGCCCCAAACAGCTCCGCGCGTCTCCTCCGTCACCCCCACCCCCTCCACCACCACCCGCGGCCGGTGGCGCTATCGCCGCCTCACTGTGCACCCCTCGACCCCTCCCCACTGTGCCACACTCGTCACTGCCACCGTGCTCCGGCTCTGCCCACCGCCCCTGCTACCACCCACCGCCTCCTCCCGACCTCCTTCTATCCCGGGGGAAGGGTAAACCCGTAGTGGGGGAGATGGATTTTCCTCCTCCAACGTTAGATTCGGCGGTGACGCCCCTCCAGGCCACCAGATCTGGTGGCGGCGCTCCTCCAGCCCACCAGATCTGGTGACGGCGATGAGGAGCGAGGGAGAATGAGAGGGAGCGGGGAGAGAGGAGTGATGCAGAATTGCGAAGGATTGGGAAGGAGTGATGCGGGAAGATATGGTGGAGACAATTAAAGGGCGATCTGACGGCTACTATGTTGAAAACACTTCAATCCAATGGTTATGCCTATACCATTGGATGGAGCGTGGACGGTATACTGTCTAATAGTTTTTCACTAATCTTTAGACATCACCGGAACTACTAAACAGTCCCTATCCACCTGTGCTCAAATCTTAAATCTAGATTCGGTGCCCACCAACTTCAATGAATTGGCAGTGTGTTGGCCCTTGTTTCAAAGAAAAAAGAGTAAATTTGTTCAGTGCCATTGCAAAGAATTGCAACATAAAAACGCCATTATGAATGAGAGGGAATGCAAAAAAAAACCATCACAACGGCCAAAAAATCTACAAAACACCACTGTCGTGAAGTTTCCATCCCGTTGGAGTGAATTGACAATTTTATCCTCATTCTTCCTTCTTTTATTCCTTTTGTAATGTCCGATCCCACCTATCATTCTCCCCTCCCAATGAAGTTAAGATCAATCTCTCCTCCAATCTCTCTCTTTATCTGATGGCAACGGTGATTCCGCTGGCGACGAGTCTCGGCTCCGACGAAGGGAGGTATGGGGAGGTGGATTGAGGCACGAGGAATCTATTTTTACACTCAAAACATAGGCCGAGGCTACATGGTATGAGCTCACGGTGGCGGTGGTGCATTGCCAAAACAAGGCGACGGTGGCGGCGGTGTCTGGCGGTACGAGTACGATAGCCCAAATTGGGGCGCACACGATCACCAGTGGGTGGGCAGATTAGAGGAGTTCTGGCGGTAGCATCCATGGGCGGCAGAGCAGGGCACACGGTGGTGGCGAGCTGAGGACGACAAGGTCAAGTTTGGGGTGGTGGGATAAGTTCTGTAGAATGAGGCAAAGCTAGTGAATGGCTTACATTGAAGAAATTATGGATAGGGGATCGAGTTAAATTTGGTAGTGGCTGAAGCTCACTCATTTTAGGGACAAAGACAGAAGTGCGGCTCAACCCGATCTCCCCTCGATGAGAATACAGCCTGGATAAACACATCACAACGTGTTCCCAAATCCCTGAAACTCACCCCTACCATCTATTTCTTCATCCTTCCTGCAACCGAGCTGGAATGTGCCTTCTTCTTCGTCGTCGGCTACCACCTTCTTCACGTCACCATTGCCTCCTCGGTGAAACTCTTACTGATTCCCCACCGTTGGAGTATCACATCGATGTGTTCTACCTACTCTCGCACCCCGTCCAAGCTACCGTGTACACTAACATGCCCCACCACAATCCCTCCATCCTCTTGCCGCCCACTTGTTGCTAGGACGACGTTGTCCATCGCAGCCCATGCTGCTACCACCGGTGAGCTCGTTCACCCCCTCTCATTCATAATTGTATTTTCTAAGTCACGATTCTTTATGATGACACCGAACAAATTTACTCAAGAAAAATACTCCTTCCGCTCGAAGTATTTGATGTTTTAGAAAGCATGTAGTCAAACTTTTCTAAATTTAACCACAAATATATAAAATACCTTTTTGGATTAGTCATGCGAAAATTATATCATTAGATTTATCATGGAAAGTATTTATATATAATAGTTTTATGATTTTATAATAATATATATATATATATATATATATATATATATATATATATATATATATATATATATATATATATATATAGTGATGGTTAAAACTATGTATTAGGGACCATATCAATATCCAAAACATCATATATTTTTAAACGGAGGAAGTATTAGACAATTGTTCCATTAGTACATACGAATGGTACCTGGAAATTTCTTGTACTTAAAGCTATACGTTAGATGAATCAAAGCTACTCTACACGCAAGTTTGACTCGTGCAAGATACGTTGGAACAGTACCTATATATATTCAGGTTTTTCCCCAAATATGAAGTCAACACTTGCACGTGTAAGAGCCCAATCCTGTCCCGCCATCACTAGGAAAAACCTTTACTTTTTTTTTTTTGCTGCTTTGATGTTTTCCTGCTTCGAGATGTTGCATTGAGCTTTTTGGGATTAAGTGATAAGAATTACACAGGTGACGAGTGCGTGCCCTTATAATTAAACTTATCACGATCAGTAATGTTTTGGTTTACACACTTGGAATAAACAAGAAACCATTTCTATATTTCTATTCAGATGATAAAGAATTTTCCAACTCGTTGATTGGCTTGTGAATAATTCAACCAACATTTTTCTCTCAGCGCTTCTTGGCAGGATTAGAGCAGATAACAAATCCGATCGACATTGCACCGCGTTTACCAATCTTTAGAAGAGAGATGATTGATATCTTCAGCTGCACAGTAATATGTTATCGGGCCTGTTTGATACGGCTGCGGCTTTTGGCTTTTGGCTGAAATTTTAAACTTTAGCTGTTTGCGACAGAGATTATAGAGAGATACTCGCTTGTGATTTTGGTTGATACAGATATTGAGTTTTTAATGTGCATTATAATTAACTTATAGGCTCTGTCTTAAAAAAATACCCTATTTAAAAGTTATATACTGTAATAAAAGTTAAAAGCTGCTTTTAGAAGCCGTTAACAACAGGGCATCATCTTCTCTGTTCTAGTCTTGACTGTGTGTAAGCCTTGCCGAACTCTCACGTCTCAGCACTTGACTGCTAATACAGTGAAGTACCTGCCTGGGACTTCCTCTGTCCTTAAGTTTGTTAGATTGTCAAGTCTTGATTATTTAAACAATCCCTTCATACTAAATACTAATACCTTGTTTACTCTTTCGCCAGTTCCTACGTAACGACGGGGATGTCGACAGGCTCACAGCACACAAGGATACAGAATCCCTTATGCGTTGTGAAGTTTCCTCTGAAATGTAGAGAATATATGTCTTGCCTGCTGGTAATGTATAATTTCTTTATGTTGAAATACATAACTTACTCTGAACAGTTGCTCACTTGTTCATATAGGTACCTCACATCTAGGGAAAGATTTAAATGTAAAAGGACATTAATACCAAACTTTTTTAATGAGCAGTGTTCATTTAATTTGGTGAAGTGCATTATGTCATTGATAGACGTATCGCTCAGTTTGTTTTTCCTTTGCAGATTAATTTGTGGCGAAGTTAAGCTCTCAATAGTACTGAATTGGAAAAGAAATCAATATATATATGATATATATATATATATATATATATATATATATGTATATATGTATATGTATATATATATGTATATATGTATATGTATATATATATATATATATATATATGTATATATATATATATATGTATATGTATATATATGTATATGTATATATGTATATATATTATATATATATATATATATATATATATGTATATATATGTATATGTATATATGTATATATATGTATATGTATATAGTATATGTATATATATGTATATATTATATGTATATATGTATATGTATATATATATATATGTATATGTGTATATATATATGTATATATATATACACACACGCTGAAATATGGCACCATAGTGTCTAGGCACCAAGCATTCCTGTCTTTGGATTGCTTTTAGATGCGTGCAAATGTAATGATATATAATATATTAGGTAAACCGGTTAACATTAATTAATTGAAAAGCATCGATTTAAAAAAGTCATTGATTTAGAATGTTGAATCAATCATGAAGCTGCGAGCACAGCGACACACATACACACACACATGCAAAATATTTTTTGCTTCCGGGTGTAATTACTTCCACCTCTAATATACCACCTAAATAAACTTGAAATACTCATTTTCCACTTTAGTTATACTCGTATACTAATTATAAGATATTCCAATGTGAACCACACGAAAAAATTGCAAAGGGGTCCATAGTTTTTAGCGTATTTTGTAAATACCTCATATACGTACATAAAAAGGAGTATGTTTAAAAAAAATACATACCACCTCTGGAAAAATTGTACATACCACTTAGATGGTCTTAAATACTCGTATACTACACGTACATACCCTCATTACGAGATACTCCTTATGTTGTGAGATACGGTATAGGGAGTAATTACAGGAGTAGAAAAGAGGTTTTATATATATGTGTGTGTGTGTGTGTGTGACGCTGAAATGGGGCACCATGGTGTCTGGACACCAAGCCTCTCTGTTTTTGGATTACTTTTAGATGTGTGCAAGTGTAATAATATATAATATATCAGGAGCATCAATTTGGAAATGAATTCAATCATGGATGGAAAGTCTTCATCATGGATAGAAAGTCTCAACCATGGAATCTGGGCACCATGGTGCCCTTTATTTATATATATATATAAGCAACTTGGTTCTTTTTGGCCGGCAAACACAAATGGTCAAGTAGTCAAAGTGTCCAATTTGCTAGTGATGGGCATAAACAAGGAACCTTCGAACTACATCAAAATCTTCACCAAATCACAAAGCACATGGTCAATAGTCTATATCCCTATATTACAATAGTTTGACAACATGTTAGCAACCATAATTTAGACCCCTAACCGCGTTCCCGGGTACCTAACAATTAACAAATACCAGTGGGACGACAAGAGGATTGCCAATACGGACAACACAAACGGGACTGAAAGGAACATAACATTTGGATATCTGCACCCCTTCAAAAAACCGGCCGTATGGTGAGGACCAGTAAGTGACATATTTGAGAGGATTTCGGTTGTGGAGCCCACATTTCAAATACAACTCATTTAAATAGGAAAATGCATGAGATTTCAACTTCATTTTCATCTCTATTTCGTGTATATATAAATATCTAGTTTATCTCGACAAGTATCTATAGTTTTTTTCTCAAAAATCAATTAAATTCAAATTCAAATTTTACAAGTATCTATAGTTTTTTCTCAAAAAATCAATTAAATTCAAATTTAAATTTTACAAGTATCTATAGTTTTTTCTCAAAAAATCAATTAAATTCAAATTTAAATTTCAAATTTTTTCGATCGCAATTTTCCGATAAAACCAGTTATCGACGTTATCACTACTCTCCGATAAAATTTTGTCACCGATACAAATTTCCCTGGACATAACAGGCCAACAGCTGAACCAACTACATTTTTGGGTTGCACAGCGTTGAAGTCGACGGCATTGCCCACGTTTACGTAACGGTTGAAGCCTTTAGGTGAACTAGCTAGGGCATAAAACTCGTTACATAGAAATTTTATAAAACAGAATGAAATAACATAGATAATCCATAGAAATTTCATAAAACAGAATGAGATAACATAGACAATCCATCTTCATCTACGTTAACTAGATGTACGCAGGTGTTTCCTGATATGGGCCGGGGATCAACATCTTAATTACGCTGATCTGACTAGCTAGCTAGCTTTATAGCTCTCGGAAATCAGTGAGCTCCAGGAACTAGCGATAGATGCCGCTAAGCGAAAGCAGATTCCTCGACGCTGTCATGCGCTTTTAGAGAAAGCAGGAACCGATAATGCTGGAGCTTTCAGTTCACCAACGCCGCCCCTTTCAGTTCACCAACGCCGCCCCCAACCGGCACCGGAGCGCTCCGTTTTGTCGTAGCCTCGCAGGTATGAAGTATCAGACAAAGATCGCGGCCGCGGCCGCGTTAGAAAGAGGCATGCGATTCGCCATGCAGGCATGGCACCGTGACAGACTGACTGTAGCGGCGGTCGATGTTAGTTACATCTTAGATTTAGTGGTAGAATGAATGAGAATACACTGGATAAACACATCACAACGTGTTCCCAAATCCCTGAAACTCACCCCTACCATCTATTTCTTCATCCTTCCTGCAACCGAGCTGGAATGTGCCTTCTTCTTCGTCGTCGGCTACCACCTTCTTCACGTCACCATTGCCTCCTCGGTGAAACTCTTACTGATTCCCCACCGTTGGAGTATCACATCGATGTGTTCTACCTACTCCTGCACCCTGTCCAAGCTACCGTGTACACTAACATGCCCCACCACAATCCCCTCCATCCTCTTGCCGCCCACTTGTTGCTAGGACGACGTTGTCCATCGCAGCCCATGCTGCTACCACCGGTGAGCTCGTTCACCCCCTCTCATTCATAATTGTATTTTCTAAGTCACGATTCTTTATGATGACACTGAACAAATTTACTCAAGAAAAAATACTCCTTCCGTTCAGAAGTATTTGATGTTTTAGAAAGCATGTAGTCAAACTTTTCTAAATTTAACCACAAATATATAAAATACCTTTTTGGATTAGTCATGCGAAAATTATATCATTAGATTTATCATGGAAAGTATTTATATATAATAGTTTTATGATTTTATAATAACATATATATATATATATATATATATATATATATATATATATATATATATATATATATATATATATATAAGTGATGGTTAAAACTATGTATTAGGGACCATATCAATATCCAAAACATCATATATTTTTAAACGGAGGAAGTATTAGACAATTGTTCCATTAGTACATACGAATGGTACCTGGAAATTTCTTGTACTTAAAGCTATACGTTAGATGAATCAAAGCTACTCTACACGCAAGTTTGACTCGTGCAAGATACGTTGGAACAGTACCTATATATATTCAGGTTTTTCCCCAAATATGAAGTCAACACTTGCACGTGTAAGAGCCCAATCCTGTCCCGCCATCACTAGGAAAAACCTTTACTTTTTTTTTTTGCTGCTTTGATGTTTTCCTGCTTCGAGATGTTGCATTGAGCTTTTGGGATTAAGTGATAAGAATTACACAGGTGACGAGTGCGTGCCCTTATAATTAAACTTATCACGATCAGTAATGTTTTGGTTTACACTTGGAATAAACAAGAAACCATTTCTATATTTCTATTCAGATGATAAAGAATTTTCCAACTCGTTGATTGGCTTGTGAATAATTCAACCAACATTTTCTCTCAGCGCTTCTTGGCAGGATTAGAGCAGATAACAAATCCGATCGACATTGCACCGCGTTTACCAATCTTTAGAAGAGAGATGATTGATATCTTCAGCTGCACAGTAATATGTTATCGGGCCTGTTTGATACGGCTGCGGCTTTTGGCTTTTTTAATGAAATTTTAAACTTTAAATTGCTTGCGATGAGATTATAGAGAGATACTCGCTTGTGATTTTGGTTGATACAGATATTGAGTTTTTAATGTGCATTATAATTAACTTATAGGCTCTGTCTTAAAAAAATACCCTATTTAAAAGTTATATACTGTAATAAAAGTTAAAAGCTGCTTTTAGAAGCCGTTAACAACAGGGCATCATCTTCTCTGTTCTAGTCTTGACTGTGTGTAAGCCTTGCCGAACTCTCACGTCTCAGCACTTGACTGCTAATACAGTGAAGTACCTGCCTGGGACTTCCTCTGTCCTTAAGTTTGTTAGATTGTCAAGTCTTGATTATTTAAACAATCCCTTCATACTAAATACTAATACCTTGTTTACTCTTTCGCCAGTTCCTACGTAACGACGGGGATGTCGACAGGCTCACAGCACACAAGGATACAGAATCCCTTATGCGTTGTGAAGTTTCCTCTGAAATGTAGAGAATATATGTCTTGCCTGCTGGTAATGTATAATTTCTTTATGTTGAAATACATAACTTACTCTGAACAGTTGCTCACTTGTTCATATAGGTACCTCACATCTAGGGAAAGATTTAAATGTAAAAGGACATTAATACCAAACTTTTTTTTAATGAGCAGTGTTCATTTAATTTGGTGAAGTGCATTATGTCATTGATAGACGTATCGCTCAGTTTGTTTTTCCTTTTGCAGATTAATTTGTGGCGAAGTTAAGCTCTCAATAGTACTGAATTGGAAAAGAAATCAACTGGTCGCCTATATATAAAAAAGAAACTCGGTTCACTTTGGCCGGCAAACACAAATAGTTAAGTTGTAGTCCAAGTGTCCAATTAATTTGCTAGTGATGGGAAACGCTGTCATGCACTTTTAGGAGAAAGCTAGACATGCGTACCTACACAAGCACCAGATTTTTTTTTTTATCTTTGCTAAGCAGCGCGCGAGGCGTGATACACTGTTGCTCCATTATGCGCCCGTACGTGTTGCGCCTCCAAGAAACGATAGCACCGGCCCATTCCCTCTCAGTCTCCGGCTCTCCCCGGCCCAAATCGGCGCTCACTCCTCTTGGCCCATTTCCCTCCATGTCTCACTCTCTACTCGGTGTCTCACTCAAGTCTGTTCTCCCCTCTCCGTCCGCCCGGCGGCGCTGGAGGCAGGCCAGGAGCGGTCGGTCGTCTTGTCTCGGCGTCTCACGGCGGACTCCAGGTACGCTCGCGGCAGACTCCTTCAGGCCTGCTCCTCTGGCCTCTTGGCTTTTGAGCTTGCCGAGACTTAGACTAGATTTGTTATTCAAGACAGGCATATTATTTTCTTATATTTAGAAAAGTTTAGAAAAATGAACAAACTACAGATTGAATGATTGTTTGGTTATATTTCTTGAGTGATAATTTTTTTCTGCAAGTTAAAAATGATATTATATCTCGCTTCTATGGTATGAAGCATCGTCGCGTTAATTTTTAATTATTTTATAATTTCTTTTTATGATTTGAGTTGTTGTCTTTTGTACGAATAATTGTACTTTAGTTTTTGTTATTATGGATCTTTTATGTTTTTTACTGAACTATTCTGAAATTTCTGGTTCCGCTACTGATGGCAGGAGCACCAAACGCCACTTACTCCTCCAAGTCGGCCGACCACCCATCCACCCGGCAATACGTGTAGGAGTTTAAGCGGGCCGTACACCACCCACAGACAGGCAGGGCCGCAGGAAGATCAGCAGATGGTTATCAAGCTGTCGGCGCGCACGGATACCATGTGAACGAAACACGGATCCATCCGTCCATTCCATCCACGTCGCGTAGACATCTCCGCGCGCGCAGCCCCAGCGCAGCAGCTGTCCGCCTCGGCGAGCAACGTCTCCTGCTGCTTTCCGCCTCTCCTGGCTGGCCCCATCGCGCTTAGCCACGAAGCAGTGATTGATGGAGCCGCGGTGCTGGCAAAACTGTACTTCTCTGTTATTGTTCTAGTGCGTTGTATTCGATCGCTCGGTTATTATCGTAGCCAAATGTACATGCGTTACTATAAATTAAAAAATTATATTATTTTTGGTCTCTGTTATATCGAGCTATCGTCACCAGTCTTACACGCTTGTAGCACACTATTAACTTCATCGGAGTGCACCTAAGCCACACCTCGGCTCATGCCATGTCTCTTTCATCGTGCCTACTTGCACCTCATCAACTTCATCATCACACCAGATTTAACCAGGTTTAGCTATGTTTGCCATATGTACAGAGGGCTCCGTCACTACACATGGCTAAGCCCCACTACGGCCCACAAAATAAAACAATTGTCACGAAATTCACAAGCTAAATAACAAAACATTCATGAATCACTTAACCAGTATCTTGTGACTAATATAGTGTAAGCATAATAAATAAACCTAGATGTTGCTATGAACAGTAAAAACAGGGAGCGGATACGACATCAAAGCACATATTTCTAGCAACCCACGTAATAGCAAGTTGTTTTCTCCATGATTTATTTTCTAGCAACCCACATAATAAAAGTTATTTTCTCCGTATTAAATCATGGATAGACCATGAATTGGTGGTTGCAGAATTATATAGTGATATGATCAGGATATGTTTTGCTCTATTCACACAATATATACTACTACATGTAGAAATTAACCATAATTGAACTAACAGGTTGCAACATTATATGTCTATCTGCTTTCATAACAACGTCGAAACCAAAAGATCCAACAATAAAGACTTGCCAAGCCATCTACAATATGCGAAACACCAGGTTTTAATTGAAAGTAAATGGATGCCCCTTGGAAGTTGGAAACCATTACACACGTTTGAGCTCATTTTGGATCGATACGGTAGCTTGGAATCCAACCCAAGCATCATCTAGTACTGATGCCATGCTAAAAAAATAGAATACTTAAGTGGACCTACCTATCGGCATGCACCACCAATGCCTCTACCCTGACGACAGGAGCAACACGCCTCACCTGCGCCGCAGCGGCCATGACGTCGAGAACCACTGTTATTGGTCGCACACGGCGTAGTTGCCCAACTTCAAAATTCAAAATCCGACTCCAAAATCTGAAAATAATTTCTTTCTTGGTCCAACCTATTTTATTTTTTCTTGGGCCCAACCCAATTTTTTTGCGGTCCAGGCCCATCCTTTCTTTTTCTTTTTCTTTTCCCTCTTTCTTTTGTTTTCTTCCTCTCTCTCTCTCTCTCTTCTTGTTTTCGCTTCTTGCTTCCTCTATTCGACTGAACCAGAGTAGCGCCACGGCGCCACTTGCGCCAAGCAAGGGAGCCGAGCCTCCTTTCCCTTCTTTGCCTGCATGAAGAACGTCCCTAATTATACATGCAATCAACCCTTCAGTTTCCTTTCCAATTCCTTACCTTTTAATCCTTCAGTTTCCGTTCATCCGTTTCCAATTTGAATGCCAAAATTGTTAACCACGACGCATATAAATCCACGTCGGTTTCCATCCCCACCAAGCCTTCAAATTGGGTTCACGTGACTGCGTTGTCTCCCTTCACACCTTCCTCAAACTTTCTAAAGCTTCCAAATACCGTTGTCGCCATGAGCCCATCGTTTTCGAAACCGACCATTGCCCCAACTCACATTCTGACCACTCCGATGAAGTTTTTCTAAATTTGTTCATGTCATATCGTATTCTTGAGTCTCAACAACTCTCATGTCAAATTAATTTGATTTTCGTGCATAGAATCGCCATGAATCGAGCTTTTCTTGAAACCAACTGAAATCACCTTCCATCATCGATTTGTCACCTCTGGTGAGACATTTCCATTCCTCGCTCCTACAATATCACCACCATCTCTCCTTCATGTGCCATGCATCAATTTTCCCAGTGCATCACCGAGAGCCGTCACTAATGTCACCGTATTTGCCATGGCGAGTCACCATCGCGAGCCAATTCTGGCCATTCCCCAGCCAATCCGACTCCACCAACACATTACTGGGCCGAGGCCGTGCCCATGCTCACTATCGCCGTGCCACCGCGCTGCCCACCGCTCTAGGTGCCACCACCGTTGCCTCCGGTAGCTATTCACTGCGATGTCGCCTCCCATGCCTTCCCTGAGGACCCCTTGACCCATTTTGTTATTCAGCCGAGACGCCCGGGCCTTCCCCTCCCGGCGTTGACACCCACTAGAGCCACTCTATTCTTCCTGCGCGTGCTCTTTTCTTCCCTGGGAAGTTGAGCGGAGCGTCGTGCTGTTGATGGATGCGAAGCTAGATGTAGAACTAGATCCTTGAATAACCTCATCGAAAACAAAGTGGATCAACATAATACGGCATGATGAGGTGGCTAGGTCGGACGTGCTTCACGGGCACTGCAAGTCCCACCTTAGTGGTGGCCACTGGACCGAGCTTAACTGCGTCTTGGCACGTGGCTGGCATCGCTGGCTCGGCTCGAGCACGACGTGGCCTGTTTTGCTAACGGCCCGTGTCAACACTACCCGGTGGATTGGGTCGTGCCTGGGCCAAGAGCGCGGCACGCCAGGCCGGCACGGCCCAGCCCAACCTGTTGCCAATGGTCGTAAATGGGTCGTGCCAGCATAGCCGGCACCGGCCCAGTCCAGCTAATATACCCGTTTTATGACCGTTGGGTGTAAACAATTCGAAAAAAATAAAAAAATCAAAAAATATGAATTTTTCTATAAATAGGGGGCATCTAGCCTTCATTTTCCGCACATCAAACCTCACTCTCATCTCTCCGTTTAGCTGTGAAAATCCGATAGTATTTGCACAAATTTGGCAAAATTAGTGAGATTCGTGCGAAATTCAGAAAATTCAAAAATCTTCAAATAATTTTCTGAGAGCTGCAAAAGAGGTAATAATGATGTCTTATTTTAATTTTTTGCTATTATTTGTTGATTCAATAGTAAGTTAATTGTTCTTTACTCTTTCAATTTGCAATTGATTTAATGGAGAACTACGATTTTCAACTCTCCGAATTTGGCCTCTCGGCGGAGGATATGCCCTCGGGTAGCCCCTAGCACCTCTAGGGGGACTATGCAATGGGGCAAGATTTTTTGTTCTTCCTCTAGAAATTCTCGTGCAGGTGCAGGTACACATGTCGAGAAGAGGAAGGCGACAAAGCACTGGAGACCTATCAATCTATCTCAATAGTGATAGCGTCAGTTTCGAGCAAGAGTTGAGCATCCTCTCATGGTGACAAACCTAGAAATTAACATATCCGGTGCTATCCATATTAGCGTGGGATGTGTTGACTGTTCCTGTCTCTACATTCTCCTCGGAGTTAGCCTTCAGTCTATCTGGAAGAATAATCGGGGAGCGATGTACAAGTCTCTCGAACGAGATGGTCGAAAACCTTCTGACCATCAAAGACTGGCAACAAGTTGAATCAAAACTCCAACATACTGCAGAGAATAGAGATCTAGAAGAATCTATTAAGAATTTATATCTAGATAGCAATGAATAGGATTTTTAATATTTTTCTTCAAATGTAGTCACTAGTGAGCTTTATAGGTTGTACTCTTTTTTCTTTACCAAGATTTTCTCAAGTTGAGTTTTTATTTGGTAAAGTTTTTAACGATGCAGTCATCCCATGTAATTTAACAAGTTAATAAAGCTCATTATGTTATTAAAAATAATTATCTTGATGATTAACAATGTCTACAATTTTCTATAATTTTTCTAAATTATTTCTTAATTTTTTTACAATTTTTTGTTAATTTTCTATAATTTCTAAATTTTTCCCGGCTTAACGGGCCAACACGGCCCTTTAAGTTCTAACCGTGCTCGTGCCGGCACGGCATGGCACGGTCGTAGGCCATACCTAAGCTCGAACCACGACCCGTGAGCTGATATGGCACAACCTATTTATTTAATAGACATAAACAGACTGTACCTAAAAACCGTGCTACCATCAGACCTGTACCGTACCAGCCCGACCTGATCCATTGGCCACCACTGTCCCACCTCTAGTCCTACGGACGGGCGAGGCCCGTCTTCGGTCCGGTCTACCATGTCTCCACGCATCCGCTAGGTCCATTGCGCTAGTAAGTAGGCTAGCAGCCGTACCGCCCAGTGACCCAGGCTATCCTGTCTCTGTCTGGTCAGTCTGGAGGAGGATCGGCTACGTCCGGGATAGGTACCACTGTAGCAGCAAGGACTGTACGCGTGCTTTTTTTATTGGGCTGTCCGATCGTGCAATTATTTTTGACTGACAGATCATGTAATCAACCACGTAGATCAGACGTGTGTTGAGAACACAGGCGGGTTGATGTTTTCTTTTCTACAAAATTCCTGCATAATTTCCGGTCGATGCCGAAGCACTGATTTTGAGCAAATAGCTGCCGCAACTTGTCCTAGGTCCATCTCATGCTCATCGATCTCAATGGACGCGTGCAGCGTGCTTCTATACCTTTTTAATAGAATTTATATAATTTTTAAAGTATAATAAATAAAAATAGATATTACTTAGATCTTTATGTACTTTGAGATTAATGCTACTTTTATTAGTGATGAAAAACATAGAAGCCACTACTCAAACGTATGCTTTAGCCGATGTGATGGGCGATTCTTGTCGTACTTGTTCGCTTCAGTTCATATTACTTCCGAAAGGGAGTAAGAGAAGGCGGTCGCTTTTTTGTATTAATATAAAAAGCACCAGTTTGATTAAATCATTTATCACCCAACCACGTTAATACCCTCCTCTTCTGATAGTTAGATCAACATAATCTAATGACTAACATTGTAGTTAGTCCTACCATCTGAATATCTACACCATTTATTCAGCTCATCTACGTCCACGATTGTAAGTTGGTCCTGCCAATTCGGCTACCTCGTGCCTTCGCTTGTTTTGGGTCCTTTGATTTGAGAAAGAAATAGGATTTCGTGTTCGTGTTTGAGTCGAACACAGTTTAGTGTTCTAGCATATAAAAGCAGGGTGAGGCTAAGGGTTTTAGTGTAGCTTTGCGATGCTTTTTGTGCTAGGATTTTTAGGGGGTGCCGTAAGGGCACTTTGTAGACATAAACATGATATAGAAGTGAAATATCATATATGTTGTCAAAAAAAGAAATTGCCGTTGACGTTGTCTCGTTGTCTCAATCGAAGCACAGCGAGCTCTTCTCAGCATCGCTTTCTTGTGTCATCGTCAGCGATCGAGAGAACGAAGCATTCGAATGGTCGAAGTGATAAAGCGTAGCGGAATATTTTGACTACGTGCAAAGTAGGTTAAGCAAGCAGTCGAGCGAGCGGTCAAACGACTTGCGGTCGAAATCTACATACGGTAATTTAGATTGCTTTTCTTCTAGTTTGAGATTTGTGTTTAGGTATTAAAAAGCAGAGGTAATCATTAACCCCCTCTGATTGCGCCATACGATCTCACCACCACAAAGGACTAACATGATCGTTGCAGACTATAGTGATTTTGGTGCACTCAATGGTATATTATGTTAATTCTCTCATATTACACCTCACAAATATAAAATTATCAGGTTCAAAATTTATCTTTTTATTACTGTTTTGTATGTAGATGTCATATATATACATTACACCACGGTCCAAATACTCATGATTACGTCAAAAATGCTTTTTTTAGGAAAGTTGAGATCAAATGAAAAAGATCATCTAACAACAATAAATGTGTACAAATTTATGCAACCAAAACTCATGATCAAGAACATATAATCAACGCTTTTGATGTAGATTCTACATGCACGCTTACCAGTGCTCCGAAAAGCAACACGCTCCAAACCCTAACCTCCTCGTGATGTACTCGCGGGTATGGCCTGGCACCCGCAGGCAATTGCGTGGTCCATCTTGTTAGGCGCGACGCGATCGATCGACCGCTCGCCACCACTCAGCCGTGAACGCAAGGGGCCATCCATCTCTGTCGAACTCTCCATCGATTGAAAGAGTTGATCATCGTACGTGTGAACGGTGAGCAAGTGAGGAGCAGCTAGCAAAGCCTCCGCTTTGATGCACCAGAAAAGGGTAAGCGTCCAATCCAACAGCCTTGTGGAAACAACGGAGGAGCGAAATCCATCGGCCACGCAATACAGGCCGTGCGTGCACCTTGCAAGTGCCCGAGAACAAGGCATCGTTTCCTCCCGAGCTGTGCAAATCACGCATGGTTTTGGGTCCTCGCAGGCTGGAGCCCTCGGCTTCAAGTTTACCATTGCCACTCGCCAGAATCTGACCGCCGTGTCCGCACGGCGATCCACACACGGTGCGATCGGAAAGGCGCCCATAAAGGCATCTCATTCTCATCACGAGGCGCCCGGGCACATCAGGATAACGCACAATGCGTAGGCTACATGCTTTTTACGAGGCACAAGGTGCCCAAATGCCCCCACAGGTTAGTCGCAACACTGTTTTCATATAGTGCTCATCGGATAATATCGTCTTTTATCTCATATATATACGAACATATCATGGGCAAAGATATGATTTTCTTCAACTGAATTCATAGATGGACAGAAGTAACCTTTTTTCCTGCAAGAAGCGAACATGAACAGAAGCGTCATGTCTGGCATTAACAGACAGAAAAATACATGAAAGAAAGGTACCCACGCTTCTATCAAGGCAGGGCCTCCTGAGTTGTGAGTTGTGACGGTAGTCCAACAAAACAATAGCTTCGGATACACTTGTAAATCTGCCTCATTTCTATTTAGCTACATACGCACTGTCAACGGTACGTCTATCCATTTACCCCTGCTACTATCTAAGGACAACAGATGATAGTTTCATGCTAAAGCATTGTATTTAATACACAAAAAACAAAATTAAAAAAATGTAAAAGCAAAGATCAAGATAATTAAACACCATCATGTGATACATGAAAAAGGCAGATTCACACTAACACCAGCAAAAACGAAATCAAGGTTGTTAGTTACTCATTTAGCCCAGAACTATGGTTGCCTCCATCTCAGCTTGTTGGAAGCATTGTTCATACTTTCCTCATCACAAAACTATTGCCAACCCTGCCCAAGTTCATCTTTTGACAGGGTTCTCCAAATTCCCTTTTTCTTGTTGGACTTTTAACTCCGCTTTAGTACTG
The DNA here is from genome assembly GCA_036346245.1 of Bonia amplexicaulis. NCBI lineage: Eukaryota > Viridiplantae > Streptophyta > Magnoliopsida > Poales > Poaceae > Bonia > Bonia amplexicaulis. Next base: position 13,240,732 of record CM070758.1, on the reverse strand, counting down.
CTACCATCCCCACCCACCAACACTTTTTTCCGGGAGGGGTTTATCCATAAAATATTACATTATCCCACCCATATCCATGGATAGAGTGAGTTCCAAAGAAATGCAAAAGGTTATAAGTTATCTGGTTCCATACCATCTGCTTGTTATAAGGTATTTCCTTAAGAATACCACACGGCTAAGGAATAAGGTGCACCCTTAAGTTCATATTGTACCAAAATTCAGCCTCTCCCACTTGAAGGATCTACCAGAATTAAACCGCAGCAAAGCTCTCATGAATACACAAACGCAAACACAGACTGCTGCTATGGCAAGCATTGAATGGATATAGGGGCGAGCAAGCAATCCCCGTGAGTGCAAAGGACGCCTTAGCAGTCTGCCAGACTCCAAAATGGCGCACTGGCTGCAAGATTTTATTTGTAATGCTTGAATCCCAGATGTATTATTCTCACCAACATTCCCTGCATCCACACGAATTTCCTCTTTGTTAACCATTATGGTAACCTGGCTGTTCTTCCTGTCCACCAGCTTTTGTGCCACAAGATCATTGTACGAATGGTGGTTCCTCAACTTGGCATATGTTTCAGGAGATTGGCCATTGTCATCTAGCACAGAGTGCCAGCAGCTCAAACCAATCTGCAGTGATGTACGCAAAAATTGGAAAAAAAAACATCAATGTGAAATAACTTAAAACACTAACATAAACTAAACTACTGTGTTTACCTCTTGAGGATCATCTGTCAAGGCATCAACAATATCCTCCGCATCATCAATGGATGCAGCCAGATGTGATGGAGTCAAACCACCTGGGCCAGGTAAATTTGGAAGGAAGGGGTACATTCTGGAATTATCAGGGCAAATTACAACAAACTGCACAAGCAAATGCACCATGCGGCTACTTTTCCTTTTCACTGCTCTGTTCAAGAGATGAATCTCAGAGAGCATCTCCAGGGTCTCCTGTGATAGTTCATCACTGACCAAACTTCTCTTGGCAAGGATATCCAGTAGTGTTTTAGTAAGAGAGCACCAGTCCCGCTCATTCGAAAACAACAGTAGGTATTTAAACCGTGCAGTTGAAAACTGAATCAAATCTGAATCAGAAATGTCGGATTTGGTGCAAGGTGTACAAGCAGCAGCCTTCTGAAAGAGCCAGCCAAGTTCATTAAGAAAGTGCAAAACATGATCCCTTGGATTTAACCGCCTGGCGTCGTGAACCTGATCATCTGAAGAGACATCAAGAAATTGTGAATCTTCAAGCTCAGCTTCAAGGTTTCTCAACTCCTGACAAATGCTCGAATTCGCAATAATAACAGGGAAGCTGTTTCCTCTGAACCTGTTCTCGACCTGCATGTATCAACATTGACAGTTGCAATCACCTTCCTAGTGCTAACAACTAATTTCCATATAGCAACAGAAGTGACAAGGCATTAAAATCACACGGACCTCAATAAAGCAACGCCCAATACTAAGATGCTGTTCTCCCAGTAAGTCAAAGGTCTCAACACCTGAATCGTCATATATGGTACCTGGATATGCTGAGCATAGTACTTCTTTTGATATGTACTTCCCTGTACTGGTACAATGGATTCTGCATTGATACAGAGTTCACAGTAAGTTATAAAGATTGAGGATATTCTTGTCAAGCCAACCACTATTTTACAACTTACTGGGTGCCAGGAATCGTTAGATTACGGCCCTTAAGAACGAGGGAGGTCTTTCTCCCACCAACAACAGCAATTGGTGACACAAAGGTCAACTCAGGGGTATTCCATGTTCTCCATGGTTTCGACAAGCGGGTCATTCCTGAAATAACAGAGCAAATTTGATATCAACCAAAATGATCAAACTTAGTTAAAAGACACCAAAGAATGCCTTCAGATGAGCAGGAATAGAGAAGAAAATTAACACAAAAAAATAGTTATGTATACCATCTTTGTATGACACCAACTGGGTATCAGTTCGAACTAAAAATCTTCCTTTTCTCCAGAAATCCAAATCAGAACTTTGAACTAATGTGTTCACTCGCTGGAGAAGATTTTCTTCAAGCTGCATTTGCATTACATAGATCCCACATTAGGTAACTATGTAGTAATTCCATTTGCATAATTTTGTTTTGGCTAGTGTAGTGACAAATTCCATTTGCATAATTTTGTTTTGGCTAGTGTAGTGACAAACTTACTTCATCCCATGCAATAGCTGGCATCGACAGATACATGGATAGTACAAGGCAACCAGGGCGAATGTATCCCTCCATTTCAGAGGGGCTGTGTTTGAGCCAATTTACAATCTGAACAAGAAAAGAGAATAATTTAATTTACAAAATGAGTGAAGTGGCCCGGAACAGGGGTTGCAGTCGTGTTAGAACAATCTCATGGTCATACCTCATCACGAAGATTGCCAGGGATTGTACCAGGTTCCTTGCCAAAAAGCTTGAATGTAATCCTACCAGTACGGTCCTATAAATGGCAAATCAAGCAAATGTGAGATTGAATGCATGACTAAGATAACAAAAGACATCTCGGCTAATTACATAGTTCATTCAAATGCTCTATACAAATTACCTGTCCATCTGAGTTTGAAGTTGATGGTGAATGGTCTGAACAAGAGGTTGAGGCATAACATGACTGATATGCGGCATTTGGTGGCGACCCATTTTCGATTGGTCGCTCTGAATCCTTGAAAAGCTCAAGTGGTGGTGCACACCATGCCCGACTTGTACTAACCTCAACTGTTCCAGGGTCTTCCCCATAGTCTGCAATATGAGGGTGCCTAATGTCTTTGGCTACTGAACGGATGGGGAAAAACTTGTGGGTTATAGGTGGAGAAGATGATGGAGATCTCTCGTCCAGAGGATTACTGCTCTCAGAAGACAAGTACTTATTTGCAGTGTCCATCTTAGGAGGAATATCCTCGGCGCTACCAAACAGCTGCAGCGACAAGTACGGTTCTCGGTCCGACTGCTTGTATATTTCAGGTGGACTTTCCTGGGTGCTGTTGCTTCTTATCATACCAGCTGCAGGAAAAACTCGTACTGATTTCTCATGGGAGTTTACAACACTAGCTGGCTCTGTTGAATGGCTCTTGCTCTTGTTATTACCACTGCTGTCGCTGCTCCCTTGGGACTGAGATGTATTGGTCTCAGGGCTTGATGCCGCAAGGGCAGTTGATAGAACTGCTAGCAAGTCCATGGTTGGCACAGTTTGCTTGTCGATTCCATTAGTTGTCTTTTGAACAGAGTCTTCTTGTTGGCCATGCGAGGCATTCAAATCAGCAACTTCTGATGGAGGAGACTTTGCCACAGAGATTACGTTATTCATCGAGTTTATTTTACTTAGAATTTGGACCAGATTGTCTTTATCTGGTATGGGAGGTACGCTAGGTAGTTTGCCAACATTGCTGCCTGTCATTACAGAGGGAGAAAAACAATACTCTGGTTAAAATCACCAAGTGAAGGAGTAAATCAAATTCAGCATTGGGTGCTAGTACCTTGCAAGCGCGCAATAACTGTGATCAGATTGACAATATCCTGTGTCCTATTTGCTGCATTTTCTTGGTTTCCAGGTAGCAGCAACTGCGAAGCAACATCTGTTGACTGGGTTTTTCTTCGCCGCCTGTTGTGGCCGGCGAGCCTACGCCTGCAGCTCCTCTTACCTTCATCAAACTCCGAGAGGGGGTGAAATCTAAACGATTGACCAGAAGAACTTATTAGTAACTAAATGCTCTCAGCCTCTACACAAACATCGACACCACCATTGGATAGAGAGCCATTTCTCCGGCCCAATACACACGAAGTAGCAACCGATGGCAACGTAAACATAAATTTCTAAAAGCAGCATCACAACAACGATTCTTGCCATGAAATTTTCGGGGGATGCAATTGCTATCATTACCTACTACACTGCTGGCAGAAGCGCTGCATCTGGCTGGCAACGAGCGACTTGGTGGTCTTGCTGTGGATCTCGCAAACCTTGTGCCTTCTATGATAATCCTTGGCGTTCGTCAGATCCGCGCGGCAGTCATCCACCTGGCACATCGGGTAGCTTCCGCCTCCGTTTCCACCACCTCCCCCTCCCCCTCCTCCCCCAGCACTCCCAGGTGATCCAGACCGAACCCTCTTGCTGGGCCTAACAACCGGCTCCTGCCCCGCCGACGCAGGCGGAGAAGGTGAAGAAGCCACAGTAGCTTCCGGGCTCACATCCATCGCCATCGCTGCCTCCTCCCGCAGGCCCAGCTGAAGGCTCAACCCACCGCTACCCCCGCCCCCCTGCCGCAGCGCCTCAGCAGCCTTCGCCGCCACCAGCGCCGCCGGCTGCTGCTGCTGGCTCTGCCCGCCGCCGAAGCGTATAGCGTCGGAGGACGGCTTCGCGGTGAGCGCGCGGCTGTCCCAGTCCCACATCCTAGGGTTCCAGTTCCCGCCTCCGCCTCCGCCAGCCTCCGCCGCCGTCTTCGCTGACGGCGCCACGGCAGCGCCGGCTGGCCACGGGTGTCCACGCTTCTTCGCCGCCGCAGCATAGGGAGGCAGCGGCTGGATCTGGTGCATGAACAGCGGGGGGGGCACCTGCGGCCCCACCTCCCTCTGCATCACTCAAGGCCTCCTCCTCCCGTCTTCACCCCCTCCCCGGCCGCCGCCGCTAAGCCCGATCCACCCCTCGGACCTGCACTGCCCACCACCACGACACGGATCAAATCGATGATCAGCACAGCCGCATCATAAGATTCGGCTCGAGCAGTTACCTTGGCACACACGGCAGCTCGGTGGCAAGTCTTCGAAACCAAGGCCCACCTTACCCCCAGAAATAGAAGCAGAACAAGGGAAGTATCTCGAAGAAATGGTCGAATCGGCGGCGGGAAGAGAGAACACGGCGTGTCGAGGGAGGAGAGGTTGGAGACGAGAAGGGGAGGGTGCGGCGCTGGTGAAAGGTGCGAAGGGAGGAGGGGGGGCGGAGACCAAGGAGACCAGGAGGGGGAGAGGGGGGAATCGGGCCGAGCCGAGACGGGTGGGAAGAAGCGCGGCAGCGCACGGGGTTTGGGTTAAGCTTAGCGCGTGTAGCGTGTGTAGCGCCTCGCGTGGCAGGGGCGCGTAATTAGCGCGCCGAGGCGGGGGCGGATGGGGCCGTGCTGGTAGGTGGTGCCGCACTGCCGCCCCCCACACCGCGGGCCGTACGGGCGGGTGGGCGGAGCAGTCGCATCCATCGCACGCAGCCGCAGACGCGGGGTGGGCATGCACAAGCAGTAGTACTGCCGGTACTCGCCTACTACCTACCACTACCACTCGTACCGTTACGTGCATATCATGGTGGATCTCCCCTGCCTGCCGCCTCTCTCTTTCCTCGTGCCGGTCCGTAAAATAGACTTCTACTCTAAAGGTTTCAGCCTCTCGTTCTTAGCTTTTCGTCCCGCTCATTTCAGTGTAAACTTCTAACTTTTTATCTAATTTTTTACTATTTAAAAATTTTGTTTTTTATAAAATTTTAACTTTTTTGACTTTTTTATCTGTTCTTTTTTCCCGTATTCATTTGTGTTGTCCATGATGATTTAACATATTTTTTCTATTTTTAATTTTTTTTAAAATTTAATTACATCAAATGAGCCACCTTCAGCTATAGTGTAATTTCAGCCAACTACAGTACAATTTAGACCATAAGCCACTACTTAAAACACATTCACTTATAATTTCAATTTATTTTCGTTTTTTTTCTTATTTATTTACATTATCTATGACAATATAACTATTTTTAATTTTTTTCTATTTTTTCAGAAAAAATTAACATTAGCTACAGTGCAATTTCAGCCAGAAGTCAAATTTCTCAATTTAATTGCACATCATCGATATTGATATTGATTTTATGTCACTTAACACTTTACTGTTCTTCTCACAAATTAGAGTATGGCTGTAATATCACTTGTTACACCCGGATACCCCTTCTTATGCACAACAGCCTCCAAATTGGACCGGAGTTTGTGAGATATGGCACAAGTGTGCACTGTTTCAAGAATGATGAGATGAATCTTTTAAAGAAAACCAAAATAACAACGTTGAAACAACCACGACGAAAGAGAAAATATTTGACAAAGTCGCCCGTAAATTCCTTAAGTCGAACCTCAAAAGAGTATAAGGGATTATCGCTCGCTCGCAACCCTTTTGAATCTTTTCAGACCTTCGAATACTTGTCATATACAAGAATCTAGTGCTAAAAAATAATATAGTCTCTAATCCTCTCGTACATCCTCTACTTTGGATGAGTGCTCTTGATTGCTTGGCTGTTCGATTCTCATCACTATGGTTTATATAGCCTATTCTAGCTTTTCTCTAATTTAGAGTAGGAATCCTGATCCAAATAGGAGTAGGAGTCTTAATCCTTGTAGAATTCATCTAGAATACACCTTTCCAAATCATAAAAGAGCATATATGAGTCACTCTAACTTAATAGGGGGTAGGCGGCAGTGACTGTGACGCCCACGACGGTGGTAAAGGTTAGCTCAATCCTCTTTTTTCCTCATCCATCTCCGCTCTCTCCCTCTTGACCATCGCTCCTCCCACCACCCCGTCTCCTTAGCCACCTCTCCTCCCACCCCGCTCGCCCACCACCTCTGCTCCGCTCCCCAACATACTCCTGCTCCCCATCGACCGTCGCTTATCCTGTATTACTAAGGTGCCGCTCGGTTGGGCTGAAATAAGCTGGTTTATGCCTGAAATTACATCGTATCTGATGATGGTTTATTTGGCGTAACTAAATTTTAAAAAAAATAAAAATAGAAAAAACAGGTTAGCCCATCACGGTCGATGTAAACAAATACGGAAAAACAGCAAAAAAGCTAAAAAAACTAAAAAGCCAGAAAAGATGAAATTTAAGAATAGTAAAAAATAAACCAAAAGTCAGAAGTTCAAACCAAAATAAACGGGCCTAAGCCTTGCCGAGCCTTAGTGAGTTGAGCTCGAGTCTTGTCTGAGTTCAAACTCAGGTGCTGCTCGATTGTGCTGAAATAAGTTGGTTTATGGCTGAAATTGCGTTGTAGGTGGCTGAAATTGCGTTGTAATTGATAGTGACTTATTTGGCGTAACTAAAATTAAAAAAATTAAAAATAGAAAAAACAATTTAGTCCATTACGAACAATGCAAACGAATATAGAAAAAACCGGTAAAAAAACTCAAAAAATTTAAAAAGCCAAAAAAACAAAATTTATAAATAATAAAAAAATAAACCAAAAATTATAAACTCAGACCGAGATGAACGAAACAGCTCAAGCTTAGGCCAGCTCAAACCCGAAAGTTCACTTGATCTCGGCTTGAGCCAGTGCCGAGTCAATGGAGGAGTCGTTGCGTGCTTGCTTATCTGTAGGTGAATGAAAGAAATGTGATGATGTGATCGGGTTTGGGCTCTGAGCTCGTAAGGGCAGAACGGGAAGAGAGGGGGTGGGGGGTAGGGGGTGTGAGGACGACAGCGGGGCCCGCGTGGTGCTTTCTTCTCGCCTCAATTATTTGTCCTTTTGGATTCTTTTCTGAGCCTTCTCCGCCCGGCTTCCCGATAGTACCACCGCCCCCATCACTCCGCCGACCGCCGGTACACCGCGTGCCGTGCTTTCCTCCGCGCATTATTCGTTTCCACCCCTCCGTATAACGTGTTTTTTCACCTTCTCCCGCGTACGGGCGAGGCGGCCGGTCCCCCGCACGCGTGTCACAGCGGCAGTGGCCGTGCGCTTGCCGGGCACCCTCGAGTCCTCGCTTGCGAATTAGAGATTTGCGGCTGGCTGTTTTCAATCCTGTATTTCTACATGCTGGGAAGTCGTGCACGGTGTGAATCAGTACCTACGAATATGAATTTGATTTACCACATGTTACTGTAGAAAACCGGGAGCAAATGACAAGTACATTCGAGGGACAGTAGACCAGTCAAATACGATCTGAAGCGTGGAATGGCGAGTGAGATGGTAAAAATTCGATTCCATGTGCTCGTTTGGCTCCGTTCTTTTATATTACGACTTAGGATTTATAATTCATATTGTAGTAACTAATTTTTAAATAATATTTTTTAATATGAGATTAATAAAAAAATTATAGTAAAAAATATGCTGAGTTTAGTTGAATTAGCTAAAATCGAATGTGACTATTTTTCTCTGTGTACTGCCTCTCACGAACAGACAGAATTCAAAAATTTAAGTTATAAGACATAGACCAAAAGAACTCACCCAGAATGTCCATGTAATAAATCGCCAACTTCGATCCAAGCTCCGAGTCTCCATGGGAATTATTGATCCGTTCATATTGGCTTTTGACTTTAGCTCATAAATAGCAATAGTTTGTAGAGAAACTTGTAGAGAGATATTTACGTGTAATTTCGATCGATATAAATGAAGTTATTATAGTATATATTACAATCGACTAATAGATTTTATTATAAAAAGACACTCTTTTTACAAACTAGATATTATAGAAAAAAAAATATTTACTAAAAAAAGTAGTTATTAAAAACCAATATAAACATAGATATGACTTTTCTTCTTTTTCTGGGCAGGACAACCCTCGCGTTGTACTAAATGGTAGCTGGATCGCATCTTGCAAATGGAGAGCCCTGTGGAAAGTGTCTTGCTGCTAAGGATGTGACAGATTTTGATCGTGGCGGGATGAAGAAATCAATATTGTCGAAGCAGCGTCAGTTATATTGCCTAGGAAAGAAGGTTGGGAAAAAAACCACTTTTTACAATAATTCCGAATATACAGTTTTATAAAATTTATTATTTTAGTAACCTATAAAAGTGACTGGTTAAGAGTTGCAGCTTAACATGCTGGTACATATGGCCGTATTGTTTTGTTGAAGGAAGAGGACACTATCAATATCTCTAAAAAAAAGCTTGTTTGAAACGCAGAATTTTAAAGTAAGTTATAGGAAATGACTCAATTCTCATATAAATTTTGGAAAAACTTTCCCGTTTCAAAAGAGCTCAATTGATATTTGGGTCCATAGACTAAGAAGAAATTTTGCGGTGTGCAATGTTGTTGTGCACCTAGCTTTTTTACTATATAAAAAGATGGTGATCTATAAAAATATAAAAAGATAGTGCTGCTAGGACATGGTTATTATCATTGGCATTATTATATGTAGAATGGTAGAAGTTTTTGGTGACCGAGAATTAGAAAAGTACAGGGTTGGCGTGGTCCGTACGCATTTTTCTTTCACGTCTGTTTCTGTGGGTACAAGTCACTATCTGGGTTTGGTGATTACCAACGAGTAAGACCAGTTATTTAGAACAGTAGTTCTTGTGTACTGTAGTTTATGGTTTGTGTCCAACGGTTTTTGACTTCTGAATATTCGCACAAGAGATTAAGAAGGAGAAGATAGTTACATATAATTTTGGTTAATATAGATATAGTCGATATATTATCTATTATAATCGATTTATAGATATTACCTTAAAAATATATACCGTTTAAAATCTACTTACTGTAGCAAAATATAAAAGCTCGTGAAAAAGTTGCCCATTCTTTATAAAAGTAAGTATTATCATAGAACGTATGTAATCAATATATTTTAACTTTGATCAACAATATATTCATTAACGAATCAAATGTGAAAAAAGCATGGGCTGCGTCTAGTCCTTTTATCTGATGGTTTGGTGTAGCTACCTTACTTATCGCAACAATGGCTACAGTAAGCTGTGCTTTTCGACTTTTGAAAGCACAAAGCATATTATTTAAAACATGACTTGAGGAAAACTTAAGCTAAACTAGCATTGGATTAAATTTGTTTTGGACCAGTCTAAGGCAAGGCAGGGAGAGCTCATTGAGCTAGTCAGGGTGTCGATGATTAAGTCGTCAATATTATGAAATAATATAAGAAAATTGGCTGAAAACCTTAAGAGAAAATGGAGATGCTCTTTATTACTATGAACTGACTACCAATTGGAGAGGTAATTACTGTCAGAGAGAGAGAACGTCCGAACATCGGTTGTTGTTAGTGGGAGATGAACGTGGAAAACAACTGTATGACAGTTATTGTCAGTTACTCGGGCTGAAAATGTCATGCTGTTTCAAGTGGATTAAGCACGTGCTCTATCCATCGCACGGAAAGAATAGTCTGGAATCGGGTCTAGATACCAATTCATAGAATCTCTGAGTAGTCATTTGATCAGGTAATATGCACAGTATTTCTCCCGACTAGGGTACTTGAGGAGTAATCCCTGGAGGTTTATGGCCACAGGGTTCTTTGACCTTAATTACATATTAAAATTATATTTAGCGATTTATTCAATTCTCATCACAGGGCCATCTAGTCAAACCCTTTTTCTTAGGTCTAGTTATAGCACATGTCTCAAAAATGTAAACACCCAAGGCCACATGATCAATATCTATAATCCTAAAATAACTCCAAGAACAGGTAATAAGATGTGAGCCTTGGTCATCACCAATAGTGCCTCACCGGCCCATTTAAAGCAGTAACAGTTGGGCCAAGTGCGTAACCGTAAGGTATACATTTGTAGAGGAATTTAAGGGTAAGAAGTTTTAGAACCTGGCCGGAACACTACAGAGAATTTCCAACAATTCCCATAGAGATCACATTGTTCTCTTGCAAATTTAATCCAGTTATTACAAACGCGGAGCACGTCTAGCCCAGCTTGGCTCACGTTAATTAATCACTTGCCACCTTACGGTAACCGAACCCAAGTGGTGACCCTCCGCTCCCGAGCTCTGACCCACCGCCAGACCCCTCCCTTAACTTTTGGCCTGTTCTTTTCAACTGCGGCTTATGGCTTTTGACTGAAAATTTTAAATTTTAGTTATTTACGGTACAGATTACGGAGAGACAGATACTCACTTACGATTTTAGTTGGTACAAATATTGAGCTTTTAACGTGTATATCGTTTAATTTGTAGACCCATCTTGAAAAAATACTCCGTTTAAAAGTTAGGTACTGTAGCAGAAACCAAAAGCTGATTTCAAAAACCCAAAAGAACAGGCCCTTTCTCTAATCAGTAATCACACACTCTCACTATTCCAAACAACAATAATTTCTAGGTTTTTTAAAGCTAAAAACCATTTAAAATGCGTTGTTTTCTTAACGTAGTTTTCTTTCTTCTTTTTTCTTCGTATTATCTATAAAAATATAATAGTGTTTTTATTCTTTCTACTTTTTTATTAAATAACTAAAAAAACTAACATTATTCTAGCCAAAACATACCGCACTTTGTAACGTGGCCTTAATTAGTCCGTTGCTCCGAGTTACATGTCTTTTCTTGATTTTTTAAAATAATTTATTTTTTATTCCGAATTACAAAATTATATCTACGGATTTTTTCTAGATTTAACCATATGTCACATACGGTTGAACAACTTGGGCTACTCACTGAACTGTTGGACGACTTTTCCCTTAGTTGTCTAACGGTTGGGTGACAAGCCATCTTTGAGAATGAACGAAAAAACTGCTGCAAATTTTTTTTTATCCATCTAGTCTCTCTAGCTGAGAAAACTAGACATTAATTTGCACAAATCCGAATCTTGGTCTCCTGCTATACCTTTGTTTATTTGGTTTCCCGTGTGCTACACAACATTGCAGCTCTGCAAGTCTTTCCTATTTTGTGGGTCCAAACACCAGGTGGGTTCTTTTGGGCTTATGGTTTAAATATTTGAATTCTGGCTGTTCGGGAGAGATAGTATGCAGAAGAAAATAGTTACATGTGATTTTGACTAGTACAACTGAACTCAGTATACTTTTTACTATAATTTTTCTATTAACCCATATTAAAAAAACACATTGTTTAAAAGTTAGTTACTGTAGATAGTACAAGCATAAGCTAACTTTAAGTCCAAAAAAACCTGGCCATCATAAATTTGCTGCTGCATAGGCTTTTCTGTGCTCATAGATTGCATATTACATTGATCTATTTTGTGAAAGACTAGTAGGGAGAGAGACTACTTTGCACCAAATTCTAATACCTTGACTCTCTTCTGTAGCACGTATTCAAATCGGCAGCACTACTAAAAAGATCAGAGAGAGAAAGAGAGTAAAGGTGTTGTTGTTGTACCTAATTCTAAGATATCATGTCTCAACCGAGAGCACAAAAAAAAAGAATCAGTACAATAAAGAGAGAACCGATACAAAAAGAAATAGTGGAAAAAAGAAGAAAAAATTAGAGGCTTGTCGCCCAACAGTTGAGCCCAACAGTTTGGCGACTTGGTAAAGTGTCGCCACTCAAATCACCTAACCGTAGAGCGACACATAATTAAAACTGCAAAAAAAAAAGATATAATATTATAATTTAAAATAAAAATTAATTAATTTTTAAAAATCTCTTTTCTTTCCATTTCCTCGCGGGAGTTATCCCATCCAGCGCAACCCAGGCTTACGCTATTGCTACGCACGTAAGTTGACGCATCCAACGATCGGCGGACGAGGTAACCCACGGGCGCAACGCGCGCGACCAACCAAAAACACAACCCCGGGATCGGTGCGGCCCACGCGTCGCCGTCCGCGCGTCCGCCTCGCCTTTTGCTCGCCACACGTTCGTCGTGCTTACCCTTTCCCTGTTGTCCCATGTGGATGTCAACACCCTTGTTTGCTGTTGTTCCTTCCTCCTCTGACCTCTCCTCTCCTCCTGCGATAGTACGGCCGGGCCGGTCGGCTACATTGAATCTCTAGTCAACATTGCCAACGGGGCTACGGGAGTAAACTAGTAGCACTAAACAACCTCCTCCCGAAGACTTCAGTAGACGCTACCTGGTCCTGGGCTCTGCAGTTTTTATCCTGACGATACTATACGTGCGAATATTAGCAGTTATCATCAAATATTTGTAATGAAAATCTGACAAACTCCTAGCTACCCCGCTGTGAAACAGTACGATCACACCAAGATATAGCGAACGGGAAAATAAATAGTTTTGGTGGGCATCTGAAAACCGGGTGCGGATCAGATTCTAGAACGCAGCTTCCATCTAGTTTTGGTTGGTAAGTAGTAACCTGTTAATTGGCATAGCTAGCATCGCTGCGCGGGGCCGTGCCGCGCGTGGCGACGAGCGCGAGACGGCCCGCCTCCCCGATCGATTGGCTCCGTATAGCGGACAGCGGCAGCTGGGGGCGCGCGGGCACGTTCCTTTGTCCGTTTTGCTCGAGTTGGGCGGACGGCGGCACATTTCCGCTGTTCGGCCGGGGGCCGCAACGTGAACTGCCGATCGAGTTGCCGCCGTTCGCGTGGCAGGCAAGGCAACCGACGCCGTCGCTCGTCACATGGCGCGTCTCGCGCACCGCCGCTTCGGCGCGCGGACAAAAAAAAAACGCGGATTTCGTGTGTCCGCACGCGTCGGCGCGTGCGCGCGCGGACACGGCGATGAGGTGGTCGTCGGTCGTGTAGCCCTCGGCCGTACTGCAGCGATGAGAGCGCAACCGCCCGGCGCTGCGTGCGACGCAGTCATGCGACGCGACCCTGATTGCCTCCGGCTCGATGCTGCGAACCACATGCGTGCTGCGATGGATTCGGATTGCAGAGCAGCAGCTGCGCAATCATTTCAGCGGTCGTATGATTGTGTGCACCTTACCTTTCTCTCTTGGAGAGAGGCAGTCCTAGGTCGTCCAACTTTTGAACGCTGACGTGGAGGTGTGCGGGTGTGGGACTGGGGAGCCTGTGAAATTTGATGAGTTGACGAAAAGGATATTGTCGGACATCTGGATCTGCATCGCCTGCTGTGCAATTCAAATATCCTGTTGATGACGGTCGGGATAAGCACTATCGCCCTAGGAAGGATGAGTCAACAGTCGCACCGAGGTGAAGTTGATTGTTAATCTCAAGCTTGCTAACTGTTAGCTTTCTTCCAAGAGAAAACACGCATATTATAAATAAACTAAGAAAACACCGAAGAATTACTGAATTTCTCTATTCTCTTACTTGCTCCCCGTTTTTCTTGCTTTTCTTTTTCTTCTTACTTACAAAATTGGTACAAGTCTTCTCAATATATAAGCTAATAATCTTCTACTTGCATACGTATTCGAACTTCAAGTTAGACACAACTTCAACTTGAGTTACACAAGGAGACAGACTCTACTACGTCTTAAACTATAAGTCAAGAATATTTATAACAATCTCCCCATTAATCTTGACTTGACATACTCTAGTTTTAGTCTCAATACATTAGGAACTAACAGCCACGTCTCCACATGAAGCGTTCTACATGCAAGCTACATGTATGGACTCAACTCAATTGGTACAGATCTATCCAGATGCAAAGATTCTAAAATATTGAGGCAGTCGAACCCACCTACAACTTACTAAACTCATACTTGACACAGAACGGTGACACATCTCCTCAACGTTCTGATTTCTTTCCATCTTACTTGAGTTTGGACGATAACACATCTTCTCCAACGTCCATGACTCAACTCATCATCAGAGCACTGTTGATTCATCATCGCTGGACGCTTTAGCAAGAAACACTTTCTTTATCCTCGGATTGGGGTTTTCTCTCTTAGTACAGGAATTGTGCTTCGCCTCGGGAGCACTGCTGCTTGTCTCATGCGCTGATTGAGACCCGAAAGGAAGCCTGGTGCTGTTGCTTGACTTTCTCTGAACCGAGAAAATAGAAAGACGTGTCGCACGCGTCTTTTTCCCGGGAGAGCTGCGTGAAGACAAGCGACGTGTGCCTCAGGAGCGCCGCGCGAGACGCGCTGAAACGGAATCGCTGAGACGATTTTTCCAGCGGCTCGATTCTTGGTTAGGCTCTGATACCACTTGTTAACTTTTTTCAGGAGAAAACACGCACGTCACAAATAAACTCTGAGAACACAGAAGAATTTCTAAATTTCTCTATTCTCTTACTTGCTCCCCCTTCTTTTCTTTTACTTTTGTTCTTACAAAATTGGCTACAAACCTTTTCAATATATAGGCTAATAATCTTCTACTTGCATATGTATTCGGACTTCAAGTTGGACACAACTTCAGCTTAAGTTACACACAGAGACGAACTCTACTATGTATTAAACTATAAGTTAAAATTATTTCTAACACTAACAAACACATCTGGTGCTTTCAAGTTCACATTCATTCAGATTTGTCAAATTTAACTCTTAAAGGATCCAAAACCGACTCCTCACAAACAACTAGAGAAGGCTGTAAATAGAAGAGCAAATCGCGTACGAGGCCAAGAACCCCCAATGACATCATTTACGTACACAAATGAACACACATACAATTGTTATAAAAAGATATTTCTATACTTTTCTTCACAGATTTACATATTTTTTCAAAATACGACGAATGATAAATAGATGCTATTTATTTCTTTATGTGCTTTGAAATCAGGGACCGCTCGTTTCGGTTTTGAGCTTTTGACTTCTAGTTCACTACTTCTCGATTTTGTCTTTTTCTGGTTTTTTGGTTATTTTATCTTTTTCGCATATTCGTTTGCATGATTCGTGATAGACTAACATGTTTTTTATTTTTGAATTTTTTAAATTTAATTGTATCAAATAAATCTTCTTTAGCTATAGTATATAATAAATTATAAATAACTTATTTCAGTCGTACTGAGTGACCGCTAAGACGAGAGCTGGAATTAATAACCCATCTAGGAACATGCCGCGCGGACAGATTAGGGGTAGTTCCAATCAGAGCTCGCTGGTTCCGTTGGTGATTAAAGCATCATCCTTGTACAATCGATTAAGGCGTCTCGATATTGGATACTATGTCGCCGTACACGGGGCCATCTGCTTGAGCCTTTCAGCCAACAAACATATATACGAACCTGAGGTAGCTGCATGTTAGGTCTGAGCTTGTAGGGAATCCAGCCAAATCCCGTAGATAGGCTGGAGTCCATCACATGGAGCAAGCAGAGGGGAGAGGGTCTCACACACACAGAACATGGAGCTAGAAGCTGTACAAATCAAGGACGCGATTCTGGCAAAAGGGGGGAGGCATGCTGTAATATGCATATGCACATGTCCGCCGCTAATAGCTTAGTACACCATCACATGGCTCATGGAATCGATTTGCTGACCATGGTCCAACTTGTTCGATGCTTCCCCAAAACAAAAACTTAATCTTGGGGGAGCCTCTGCCTGGCGAGCCGTTCCACGTGTGACGCTAGCTTTCCCTCTGTGCGACGCGTGCGCGCGCACACGCCCTTCTTATTGCCTCATGGGCCGCGCACAGCTGCTCACGCGGCTTGGTTGCTTCCCTCGCAAGCCCACGGCCCATTGTTGTGCCCGCGCGGTTTGGCTTGCAGAGGAATCCGACCGTCGCAGCGTTGGCTGTGTTTCATTCGCCGCTTCAGTCTACCGAAGCTTGCTGAGTGCTGCGCAAACGGGTCGGATTAATTTCGACTAATCTGGCATCGAATTTGATTGGTACCAAATTCGAAGAAAAAATATAGGTTAGGATATGGTAACAGCAATATCCGTCCGAATCCGATACGTCTTCAAGTTTGATGTCAGGTTAGTGCAACTATTTGACATTTCATTTTTCTTTTGCAATGGTAAAATAACATCTTCCACATCAACTATTAAGTAGTAACATCAAGTTCTTGACAGTTGTCCTCCTACTCTATTTGTTGTACTGCATGCATTCCTTACAAACAAGTAGGGGTATAAACGACTCGGGTTAATTCCGACCGATCCGGCACCGAATTCGATTGGTACCGAATCCGATTGGTACCGAATCCGAAGAAAAAATATGGATTAGGATATGGTAACAACAATATTCGTCTGAATCTGATCTGTTTGCACCCCTGCTTTCTAGTTCTAGGTTCCTGCTTCGTCTCGGTTCGCGCGCTTCTCGGGTTATGCTGTGCTGTGGCTGGTTTTGCTCGTGGTTGTAGTTCTGTCGCCTTGCATTCCTTCTCCCGGTCATCCAGACGCCGAACTGCTTTCGTAGGTGCTTCCGTCTGAGGTACTGCTCGCTGTTCGTTCTCCTCTGATTTCCTTATCGCCGGCTGTACCTTCGCCGTCTTCTCTTCGAATTTGGTTGCCTCAGATACCATCGTCGCCGGGGTTTTCGAGCATCTTCTCTTCGAATTTACCTGCTTGATTAGTTCGTTTTTGGTACAACCATTCTTTCGTTATTTGGGGAGGCCGTTCTTATACTTTGCTAATGCTTACTGCAGTTCTGACTGCATGTCCGTACCCGTTTGTTTGCCTTTCCCCCTTCTTCCTCTGCGTTTGTAGTACACTTTGTCGTTTCGACATCGCTAATATAATGAAGGGTGGTCATTTAGTTGTGGACAAAAAAAGTATTATATCTATTTATAAATATTTTAAAAAATTAATTTAATTAAAATAAAATATAACGGTCAATTTTAATAGTTTTAAGCGCGTCCAAACCCAAAACTTACAGTTAGAAGATCCGAAGAAAATTTCTACAGGAACGTTTGAGTGCGGTTGTAACCTTAACACAAAAAAATGTATATCCTTTTTTCTCTTGATCTCTGTGTTGATGTAAAATAAAGTAAGATTGAGTACAATCAACCGTACTCAACAAGTCACATAGAGAAATACTGTATAACTACTTGCCAAGATTTCCAAGAGATGATAATATATATGTTTGATTAAGTAGTTGTGGATGCAGTTTTATTTGTAAATATTTTTAAACACAAAAGAACAATAATTTCTTAAGGAATTGGGGTTTCAGAACTTGATCACCAGACTTCAACATTTTCAAATCATTTCCAGATCTACTTATGCTTCGCTATTGGAATCACTCATTAAATACAATTTTATTTACCAAAAACACGGCGTATTCGAATACCATTAATAAATAACTCTGCAAAATTGCCCAACTTTACCCACAAGATTCCCTAACTCCCGCGACAGAGCTAAGAAAATAAGGCTTTTCACTGCTCAATTCTTTATATAGTCTCTAACCAATAGGGACTATTTCGAACAAACTCAGGTGGCCCGTAGCCTCGACTAATTTGAAGCGGTCTTACTATTGTAAAGTATGGTTATACCCCTTCACATATCACAAAAACTCCCTCATCTCCCTCTACTCTTTGTAGATATTCAATTGAACTTGAACAACTACTAAATCAGGTTTGACGAATCAACGCTTGTGGTTGAGCAACTATTATGCTTATGAATTGCAAAAGATGGACGAAACTAAGGTAATGCATACTAAATCATGTGAGAATCTGGTAGATTTATCCACTAAGTCACTTCTAACATCTAGTTTTGAAAGATGCGTACGAGAAACTGGAATGATGGGACTTAAGAAGTGCGGAATTCAGGGGAAGATTTTTCTCAAGCTCGTTATTAAAACTTGATCATGAAGATCGAGTACCCAAAGAATAAATCTTGCAGATTAAATGAAATTAGGTGGATTGTACTCTTTTAAACTTTTGGGGGTCTATTTTTAAAGGCACTATTCACCCCCCCTCTGTTGCCATTTCCGATCCTACACTCTTTTTCCCTTGACGAGTTTTCCTGAAGTTTCTCGACCAAAGTTTTTAATGAGGCAATTCGTGCAACGCAGCATAACATGTATCATGTACTCTTTCTCCAAATTTTTTTCCATTGGGTTTTGTGGAGTTTTGATAAGGCATGCACATATCAGATGAGTGCCCAAGGGGAAGTGTTAGGAAACCTAGATCTAGGCTTAAAGCCTTGGCCCATGATGGGCTCCGCACCACTAGACTATAAATAGAGAGTACTATTGGCTATTTTGTATACGGAATCAGAAAAGAAAGCAATAAAGAAAGATCAGGAGTTCTTTCTATCTCTCTGTGTTTTCAATCTATTATTTTATCTTTTATAATTAATTTAATTTTACATAACAGAGGAATCAATCGAACTGGTCACCGGCGACGGTTCCTCAACACAAATACCCAACCCAGGCAGGCAGGATGCTAGCCATCGAGCTCCATGGTGATGAGGGAGCATGATTGATGGAACACGATGTTATTTTTCAAATCACGAATGATTGTGATGGTATAAAACAAATTTACTCATTGTCTTTTTTTAACTCCTGCCCTCCTCTACTTCTCTCTTTTTCTTGAAAAAAATATCTCAAGGGCTCTATACCAAATAGCGAGCATTCGTTCAGCAACTCTGGTAGGACACAGTTAGAAATCAGCACTGCCAAGATATAGGAATGCACCTTTGGATGGATACCGACGCATAATTCCATCAAAAACCAATATTGATTGCCGCCACAGTTGCAGCTGGCTATGTCTTAATTCTTAAACCCCAGATGCCCTGCAGAGTGCACACATGTAATTCTAGCTTAGCACACTCCTCTCAAGGGAAATGTGCCTGGCCCCGGCAGGTTTCATGTCTAAGTCCAACACCCGTCCTTCAAAAGAAAAGGAAGTCCTACACCCAAAGCCCAGCATTTCTGCACTCGTTATCCCGCTCCATCCGGTTTAAAGCTCTGGCTATTGCCCTTTTGGCCGTAAATATACGACTATTAGCTTTTTAACAGTTAAAAAATAATAAAAAATATGAAAAAAGAAAAACTGTTATATCATCGTCAAGGACAATGCAAAAAAAAGGCAAAAAAAAAAAGAAAAGCAAAAGACCGAAAAAATAAAAAACAAAGAAAAGCTAAAATTAAGAAGCTGACAGTTCTAATTGCCAGGGCTTTAAGCCGGTTGGAGCAGGGAATGACGGATTTTTTTGCCCATAGTGATGTGGATACAGATCAGCCTAAAAAGCAACCAACTGTAAACATAGCAGTCATGACATGACGAAAAGCTATTTGAAAATCCTGCAATGTTGGTATCGTTTACAGCAAAAACTTGTTGGCATGCTAAATGCAATGATACAAGACAAGATGTGATCATCTGCTCGATGTGCCATTGTCCATGGCGTCTAAATTTAACTCTTCATCCGAGTCAATTACTTCTTCAAAATCATAGTAAGGATTCGCCTGCATAAAAAAAATTAGTTAATTTCTTTTCCATACCCCTAAGAGATTATTTCCATACGATAAACATAATGCATAACATTTTTTTTAAAAAAATGATTCATCATACATACACATCATAGAATGAAATATTATTCAATGCATACACTTTTTTTGAGGATGCCGAGTGTGGTGGAGTGAGGATGCTACGGTGGATATGTGGTCACACAAGGTGGGATCGAATCCGTAATGATGATATACATGATAGGGTGAGGATAACACCAACTGAAAAGAAGTTTATCCAACATCGTTTAAGATGGTTTGGACATCTCCAACAAAGACATTCGAAGGCACCGATATGTAATGAAATTTTAAGACGTACCGAAAATATAAGAAGAGGCAAAGATCGACAAAGACTGATGATCTAAAGAATTAGCTTTAGATAGAAGCGCATGAAAGTTAACGATCCGCATAACAGAAACATAACATAAGAAGAAGCTTTAGAGATAGTGTTTTAGGCTCTCAATTCATATGGCAAGATACACGGCTTAGGTTTTAGCTTTGTAGGTTTTATTACAATGCTCTCGTTTCTTTGACTTTAAGGAGATTTCATTTTTAGTCTACCCTAACTTATTTGGAACAAAAAACTTTATTGTTGTTATTGTATAAACTTTTTTTTGAGCTTAGGAACACTATATATCACATACCGCAGGTCGAGGCTTTACAGCTTCAAAACTATGGAAAACAGGAGTGGCAAAATCAGGCGGATTAAGGACAATATATGCCGCAAAGTTGTTGTATCGGTCCTCTGAGGCCTGTACCAGAAACAAATAACAATTGTCAGATTATGTGAAACAATACACATTATCAAAAATTCATTTTTTTACATTAGTAATAAAACCAAATCATTCAGCTTGGAATGTCAAACTAGAAGTTAAATTTCCCCTATGAAACTTGTATAAATGGTAGCAATAGTTTGAGGGTGAGCAGTATATCATGCGATAAAGTATAACCTGAAATTGTGGATAGTCCGGAGCACTGAAGAGAGTTATTAGCTTCCCGCATTCTACATGATGATCGATTGTATATCCATTGTCCATTCCTAATAGATCATGTCGCTTGTCTCTTGCATCTGGACCTTCATGTGACCTGATGATTAACTTTGTTCAACGAAAAGAGGAAGTGTGAATATAAATTTTAAACATGCATAGTTATGTGATAATGCCTAGTTTCTAATGTTATGAAGGAATATGCTCAATGTGCTACAATACATCATTTTGTATAACAATATGCCGACTGACCAAGCTTAAAAGATGCCTATAGATATTCAGCAATCAATCTTGTTGAACATAAACACTCAGCTAATTAGAACCATGCAGTATATAATTCAAGTTCATCAACAAGTATTTTGCATTCACAAGTCACAATATAGGTGTCATTTAGTCCAAGAAAAGGATATTTTTCTAAAAAAAAGATTGTTGGGATGTTACAATCATGCTAGAACTTTAGTAAGGAGTTCTATCGCATTCAACATATGAGATGCAGAAGCACTACAGTTGAACATACCAAGATAAGCAGGAATTGCTCCAAGACAGTACGCAATATCAAAAGGAAGAACTAGGCCAGTACGTTTGTGCGCTAAACAACAAAGAACAAACTAAAAGAAAAGGAAGATATACATTACGATGATAGGTACTTAAGATATAAATATGGAAACGTTAATTATTACCATTTTAAACTAAAAACACACGACACTCGACGTCTACATAAAGAAATCATAATGATTTGGAATACACAACAGATAAAATATTCATGTTTGATGTACCAATTCAACCTACATTGAAGTAGCAAGTGCATACATCATGGTCTAATGTACTTCCAAAGGAAGAAGCAATGATAAGATTACAATTGATAAAGCAAGCAAACAGATAAAGGGACTTCAAGTAACATTAGGATCACAGGATCTTAACTATAACTCTGTAATCCTTACGTTCTTCTGATCTTAAAGAATGTTCACGTTGTAATATAGGACGCCAGCGTTTCAAGTTTCGAATGCCAAAACAAGCATCATAACACTTAATAACTTAATAAGATATAATTCAATTCATCAAATAATTTCACTCAAGCATGCCAACGACAATAATAAATAAAAGCAAACGGACCTTCAAATTATTTGTATATAGAAATTGTTGAGTGATATCTGGACCCCAAATTAAACCAATGCCTCTTTCTTTATTTGGGGAAAGACCCATCTCCAAGGAAGGGTCAGACCAAAGCACATCTCCGGGAATCAAATTTGAACCCTCCCATGGAGGGTCAAGAACAGTTCTCCTTGCTTTTAATAATTCGTCCAAGGATCCAAGCTTCATAGTAGTTGAGTCATCGGTAGAATTCGCCCTGTATTTGTGACCTCTCTTGCCCTTTTTTGATCTTTTAGATGGTACTACAATCGTCCCACGGAAAATCCCTCCATGAGCAGTGTAGACGCATCCTGCTATTATTGACGCTAAAGGAAGATCTTCAAAACATCTTAAAAACTTCCGATAAACTTGAGGGCCTTGGTCTTTATATTTAACCATTACCTCCTGTTCGAAACCATATACTGATGTACAGTACTTGGATTCGTGATTTCCCCGGAGAAGAAACACACTGTTTGGAAGCAGTACCTAAAAGCGACAAAACATGTTGATGACCATTAGCTGATGGTTAAAGGGAATCCATCTGCTAACAGTTTTTACAATGCTGAAGGATAAACTTGCTAATATGACCAAATCTTCGATCTTTTATGGATTGTTATTACAGGATGTTGGATTTTGTGGAAACACTTGTCTGTAACAGAACAGTTCAATTCAATGGTTGGAGATGCCACGCCAATATTAGGGAATTGGTCTCACAGAGTCAGAATTTATGCTGATTTCAATTTGAATGCGCACATGGAGCAAAATGATCAAACACACACTTTAATGGTAGATATGCCAAATTAGGTATTGGGGCTCAGAATTCTGTGCTGAGTTCAGTTAAATTGCACATAGAGAAAATTGACCAAACACACACTTGTCAAGTTCAATTTTTAAAAAAGCAATATTATATGAAGCTACAATCTTTGTTCATAACTCAGTCTACTCCTCAGTTTGCATTATCCAACACAGTGCTATCTATTGCATCAATTAAGCGGATCCAGAAAAGGCAAGGAATTGCAATGCGCATGGTGTTGTGGCAACAAGCTTAAACGAGTAGAATTGGGATAGTTCACCTTCCAAGCAAGGAGGAGGAGGAGGGTCTCGAGGCCCCAGGCGCCGCGATCCACGTAATCCCCGTTGAACACGAAGATGCGCTCCTCGGAGGGGAACCCGGCGTCCTGGAGCAGGAAGATGACGTCGTGGAGCTGGCCGTGGACGTCCCCGACGACGACGACCTTCTGGTCGGGCCGCGGGTCGACGCGGACGAGGTTGGGCTCGCGGTGGAGGATGACGGACGCGGCGA
This sequence comes from Bonia amplexicaulis, assembly GCA_036346245.1. Taxonomy (NCBI): domain Eukaryota; kingdom Viridiplantae; phylum Streptophyta; class Magnoliopsida; order Poales; family Poaceae; genus Bonia; species Bonia amplexicaulis. The sequence goes on along the minus strand of CM070758.1, from coordinate 13,217,436 downwards.
CGAGGAGCCGCTGGACGAGCGCGGCCGGGAGGACGGAGGGGAGCTGGTCCGCGGGGAGGCGGCGCGAGCACCAGTCCAGCAACGCGGTGAGGCCCGCCACCCAGTCCCGCGTCAGGGTGCCGTCCTCGGGCCACGCGACGACCGGCGGAGGCGGAGAGGAGGAGGGATGCCTGGCGGTCGTGCCGCCGTCGTCGTCGGCGCCGTCGTGCTGAGACATGGCATGGGTCGGGTTGGACGCTGGTGGGTTTGCGATTTTTTTAGGGTCACCCCTTCCTTGTTTTGCTGCAAATTGCAGGAGGGGTTTGTGGTTTTTTTGGGGCGGGGGGGGATACGAGATGAGGGCTCGTTCCAGTTGGCTGCCGCTTTTCCCCCTGGCCGCTGTTTGCTTTGGTCGCGGGCTCTCTTGAGAGTCGTGAATTGGCACGGCAGCCAGCGAAAAGAGGAAAAAGAAACGGAGGTGGTGGCGTGGTCGCGTGAGCGCTGGGGAGCGTGCGCTTTTTGCTCAGGAAAGAACAGGAGAGCTCGTGTCGTGCTACACTGGCTTCAGACTTCCGGCACGGCAGAAACGATGGCGCTTGCTTACCTATAGATTACGTGATCTATAGTTATGGGACGAAAACTTTTAAATATAACAAAAGATAAACCTATGTTCTTTTTCAGCGGCAACTGTTCACCAAGATCCTGGGGTTTAGAGGAAGGGGGAAGGTGATGATGGCAACAAAGGTGCCACCGGCCGTGGGATCGGGGATGGTGGTTGTGGAGGCATACAAAGATCGCTGGAGAGAAAGAAAGCAGCGGAGGCAGAGCCAGAGAGGCATCCAAGAGGAGGAAGAGGGATGGGGGTAGCGGCATGCTTGGGGGCAGAAGAGAAACTTGTCAGAGAGGTCGTCAGATATGTGGTAGGGGCGGGGGCGCTTGCCGAAGCTCGCTCTATCAGGGCTTGCTTTGAGGCTTGAGACTTAGAGAGAGATAGGATGCGGTTGAGTGGTAGAGAGAGAGAGAGAGAGAGAGAGAGAGTGAGGGGATGGATAAGGTAGATGGACTGATGGAGTGTTCGATGCTTAGTTACGAAATGAATGTTCGTTCATCGGTCGTTTCTGAAAAAATTATAGGGTTGTTTGGTTTTGCCCATGATGCCAAACCAAAATTTAATAACTTCGACTAATTTTGACATCTTTTTGGTTCACTACCAAATCGTTACCAAGTTTTAGTAAAATTACTTTTCATTGGCCCCTTGGTTCTTTTTTTGTGCCAAATTTTGGATAAAACTTGGGCCAAGAATTTGATGACCAAAATTTTGGTTATGTATTACCAAGGTTTGGCACACATTGAGAAGGTTCACATGTTTCATGAACCAAATAGCCCCATATGCAGTAATAGCATACCAATGGAGTTACATATGGCATCATTTGTGTACAGATGCGTCATCCATGATATCACTTCACCTGGAATTCTAGAGAGCTAACACTCCAAAGAAAAAAACTTACGCATGATATATCATCTGAGCTAAAATCAATGTGATAGCTTGATGTTGTCTGTTTCGATCCCCTGGGTGCTCTGATCTCTCCTCCATATAGCCTTATCCCTTCTCTTTGTCGTTTCTCACGAACTCCCGAGCCAGCCTTGACAGATTATTTGCCAAGCTCCTATCGTCCTCCCTAGATCTGGATTCCTCCTCCCCTCCAGTCAATTCATTGCTGACGAAGGCAGATCTAGCCCTAGCCATAGTGGATCTCGAAGTTTGCTGCAAGAGCAAGGCATCTGTTGTTGGATTCAATCGTCTCCGGCCACCAGCACCACCCTCCTTCAACTCTAGCCCCGCCGCTCCATCTCCTTTTTCAACGCCGGCGCCACCCTCCTCTCCTTCATCTCCGACTTCAGATCCGTCGATGACGGATTCACCGTGGTCCCCGGATGTAGAGGGAGGCCGGGGAGGCGTCGAGCGACGATGGAGAGCGATGGAGGGAGGCACGACAACGGCGGCACAATGAATATTACGTTGAGTGATGTGGTAGTGGCGGGGGCGGGAGATGGCAGCGCGGCTAAACAGCGAGGTCGCCGCCGGTGGTAGAGGAGCGGCAGGGGAGGCAGAGAAGAGTTGTGAAGCTGCTCTGATGCTAGAGAAGAGAGGGGGAGGGGAGGGAAGTGGTGGCGCCGGTTAGAGAGAGGGAAGGGATGGTGAGCAACGGCAAGGGGAGCTATGTCATTGGAATGCCTCCCGACGATATAACGTGCGGTAGTAGTTCTCCATAACAAAACGTACGAACTTATTCCAGTGATCACGGTGCAAGTCATGTTGAAACATGTTGATGAAACTCCCCACTTACACAAATTGTCTTCAGCACAAAGCACCCTATGCATTGATTCGTTTATTGTGTCATCACAGAAAAGCTCACAAGCTATTGACACTCACAGACACACAGTGGAACTATTCTTTACCATGCTGGGAACACTAGTAAGTGGCAACTGTATACAGGAAAAGGAACTACTGAGTACTGACCACTGACGGTAGTGTTCATGCATAAACACGTAAACATCTAGCTAAGCAAAGAAATAGTAGCAACGAAGTCCCCGTTCTGGAAGCATTTACGCATCTACATTTCTCATGTCTAGCCAAACGCCATCTATCTGAACAAGCACAGTACACAATAGTGGACAGTTACTTCCCGAAGCCTAAGTACTCAAAATGCAGAAACTCAACATTGGCCAGTTCTTTTTTGGGCTTGCTATCATGTACAAGCAATACTTTTATGAATTGTTTATCACGTAGCCATCATTTCAAAATCCCTCCTTGTAATGTTGCCCAGCAAAGGACGGCGCATTTTGGTTCAAAATATTCCCAGAAAAACTAGTCGTCAGATTTTGTAGGCTCCTTCTTCTTCCCATAAATTAGGCCAGTATCCTGGTCATTACATGCAGTATTAGCATAAGGAAACAGTTCATACAACCTATTTGTGGAGCAACTTGTCTGGGATCTATAAGAGAGATGACGCTACCTGGGGATCAGGAATCGGCTTTCGTTTCTCAACATAACGGTAAGGATCCGAGGCAGCTGCCAAAGCAGCTCTCTCCTGGTGAAAGAAAGCATAACGTTTTTTAAGTGGATGGAGAGAAATTAGCCAGATTTAACTTAATAGAACTTGGAAAGGGAAAAAAGAGCAACAAACAAGGTAACAACAGTGCAATACTTTGAGGTAATTTGGAATATCTGCACCTACAATGCTACATCTTTTCTGAGGATGCAAAGCAAACGACATAGTCGAATGAAGCATATGAAAAACAGCACATCACTATATGATATCAAGGCTAAGATAAAGAAGAACAGTTGACTGCCATGTTATCAGGTGTAATGAGAAAAACTGCAAGAACAGATGTAGCTGAGTCTATTGCCAGTAGCTTTGTAGGTCAACAAGGCTCTCTTACCGGAGTTTGGAGGTCTTCAGAGCACAAGTTTGGAGTTCGGGCAATTCAGATTATCATTTCGGTTTGTAGTTTTTAGTGTCTTTGTTAGTTCGGTGGATACAACATAACTGTTAATTTAAATTTGAGGATCACCATTATTTGCCCCCAAAGAGGTATTGCTACATTTCTGCCTAGCTCTTGCACAGGTCTATTTTTGTTTAGTATACACCATGAGTGCATCGTTTATCCAAGAATGCCGTATCAGTAAATCACTACTCCTGCTGCCAAAAAATGGAGCACCACTAATACTAATAATTTGACTCCATAAGCAGCAATAGCTTAAGCAAGATAAACGTTGTGGGAGAGCCTTCGCAGCAGTACAATGGTCCAGGACTCCGGGTCTAATTAAGTGGTGTTTCTTCACAGTTAGATTTGGCAGAAGGAAAGGTGAGCAATTCCTACCGAAACCAACCGAGAGAAACAATTTGCCATGCAATCCAATGCACAACTCTCTAGTGAACCAAAAGCTCCTGACGCCAAGAACTACACACGCACGCGCATGGGTTAACTAACTGCTCAATTCGACAATTGTCAGGCACTAGGCGCGCATGAATAGATGCCACCATCCCCTACAGCTAGTGATCTGAGGTAACACCTCAAGAATTATCTGATCCAATAGAAGACAACTACAGCTGCAATAATAAGTACATAGCAGACGGGGAGAAAGGAACAAGGGGTGGATGAATGAAGGTAGGTGGTGACCTCCTGCTCCTTCTGGAGCTGTCGCGCGGGCTTGACCCAGAGGTAGTAGGCGAGGGTTCCGGCGACGGCCCAGGACGCGAGGTTGCTCCACCCGCGGAGGCCGCCCAGCGCGTTGCCCATGAACGACCGCGCGTTCCCGACCGTCCGGCTCCACCCCCTCGCCGGCGCCATCTCCCTCCCCCTCCTCCCCGGTGGCTTCTCTTCTCCTCCGCTCCGCAGCGACTCGGACCGCTCCCTCCAACGTCGCCGACGATTCCTCCTCAATCCGACCCCTCCCGATCGCCTCTCGCCTCTCGCGACGCCTCGGTGTCTGGTATTGGTCCGCAAGAAAGAAAACCAGCGCTGCACGATGTAACAGCCATGGAATGGGCTGGACGATGTATATGGAGTAGTTAGTTGTGTTAGAATCTACCAGATCAGTCCATGAGCCCAGCCCAACTTGGGGGCGCAGATTGGGCTCAGCTCTATTTGCTCCATTTTGTCGTTGCAGATGTGCAGCACTTTTGCTTTGCTCATGGCAGGCTCTTTAGCCGGAGGTTGCGAAGTTTTTACTGGGCTGGCGGACAAGGAATATAAAGATCTTAACGCGCGTGTCGCTGTGTTTTGTGCAACAATAATGCTGTTCTTACTCCCTTGGTACTCCTGGGTGGGCCTAAGAAATGGCTAGTTTCTGTACTCATGTAGTGTGATATGTGAACAGTATCAATTCATGTAATGAACCAAGTCAGTTCTTACATACTCTGTTCACTTTTAGCTGAAACTATCTCGTGTACTTTGTTTTGAAGTACTACGTTTGGAAGGAATTTCCTTGTCGTGAAACTAGTCAATCAGAGTACTCTGTTTTCTTTCTGATAAACTACAGTATCAGACAGTGGGTGTTTTGCTGAGAATAGCATATCAAGCATGAGTACATCCAAACAGCATTATATTGACATTTTTTTTCTAAGAACAGAGTATCAGCAGTGCTCGGTGTCTGGTACTGGTACGCAAGAAAGAAAAGATGTAACAGCCATGGAGTGGGCCGGACCATGTATATGGAGTCGTTAGTTGTGTTAGAATCTACCAGATCAATCCATGAGCCCAACTTGAGGACGCAGATTGGGCTTAGTTCTATTTGCTCCATTTTGGGCTTAGGTAGCAAAGTTTTTACCGGGCCGGTGAACATGGAATTTAAAGATCTTAATACGTGTCGCTGTTGTTTTGTGCAATTGTTCCTCTTCTTCGTGGTCACAGTACGTGGAACGATGGAAGTGCGATGTATACATATTTTTTTTTCGCGTTATCTTAAGTATTTAGGTGAGCTGGCTGTCGCACGAATCCCAATATAGCGTGACAGCTAAGATGTCCTGAGTTATATACCAGACGGCCGTAATTTTGTATTAGACTTGCCCTAGCTGGTCGGTCACATGCTGCCACGTAAAGTTAGACGTGCCAACCATTACAAAAAAAAAAGGTTACACATGTCACGTAGATTACATCGCTGCATCTCAAACAGGAGGATCACAAGAGGATCTTTACCGGTGCCATGTAGCCTGCAGGCAGCTCAGCTGTGATCGACCCCCCCTGTCCTCCCTTGGCCGGGAGCTCGGCGAACTAGTGGACTGCATGCGAGGCGTACACTAGAACTGCAGCGGTAGGGGCACACAGAAATGTCGCAAAAAAAAATGCGATCCCAGGCCAGCTCCAGCCTTCAATCCTCCAGGCCATGTGCCATGCCGGATCCAATCTGCAGAACATGCAGTCACATGCCCATCCATCAGAGGCACCGAGCAAGTAGCACACCATGCCTGCCTTGCCCCCACACTGAGAATCTTGCTTAGTTTAAAACGCCACACAAAGATGATGATATTGTTGTTGATGATGATGTGCTGCACATGCATCAGACTGATCTCTGGAGCTAGACAAAAGCACAGATCGCCAAGCATGATCAGCTTGCAATGCAGCAACAGAAGGTTTTGGGGGGTTTGGTTCCTCCAGGTTGTTCGTGCAAGAATTTTGTTTAAATAATCTGTTTTTTATTTCGAATCATAGTAATATACTTGTCTTTTATTTTTTTACAATAATAACTATCTGTCGCTCTATGGTTAGACGACTTAGACTAGTCGTCTGATTATTGGGCGACACCTGACCAAGTCACCCAGCCGTGGAGAGACTAGGTCCTAGTCGTCAACTGGTTGGACGATTTAAAATAATAATATTATTATTTTATTAATCCGATGGAAATAATTGTGAAAGGGTAAATGATAATTTTTATAGATAATAAATCTAGTAAATCTTATTTGTAGGTTGTTATTTTTTTAAAATAAAATGACAGACAATATTGTTCAGTCCGTTTGTGTTTTTCATAGATTCTCCGGGGCACAAAATCTGTTAGACTCACAATAATATTTTATGATCGTCGTAATTAAATTTAAAAAATAGAAAAAATAGGTTAGTTCAAACGAATATAGGAAAAAATAGAATCGACAAAAAAGCTCAAAAAAGCCAAAAAACAGAAGAAAAAAAATGAAATTGTTGAATACTGAAAAATAAGCTAGAAGCCCAAACTGAAACGAGTGGGGCCTAAGAAAGGAGGAAAAAAAGGATCAAACAAGGTGAAATAATTACAGAGCTGGAAAGTTGACAGGCTTTCTGAAGCAAGGAGAGAGATCTCTACACTTTCTGCACCAAGGTAATCACAAAAGCTTTATGAACACAAACCAAGGTTAGCTTCTCCGGTGCCCGGGAGACGATGATACCAGCAACAGCACGCCGAGAACGACGGGTTTAATGGCTGGGTAGACCGGCCAACATCAAGAAATAAATAGGTCAAACTCCGGAACAAGGACTCCCAACTATTTGCAGACATCATCACGATTTCACATACAAACTGTTCACTTGAGGTTGATGAGTTCTTATCCCCCCTTTCACCCTCTCTACTCTTCCCCGGAATATAAAATTATTTGACAGTATTTGACTCTCTGGATTTTGTCCATTTCCTCTGCAATGATCCAAATGTCGAATTAAGATGCGGCCTTGGACATATCTTTGCTGGATCTGTTGTATTTCATGTGGCTCTTGACAAGCTGGCCTGCAGCAAGGGCGGATAAGAGGATAGCTCCCCAGCAAGAACCCCACCTGCCACCACGGTGGCCAGGAGCCTCGCGTTTGATCCTGGGGATTCCCTGTTTGCGCCTTTCACACCGAGTAGGTCCAAGCATGCAGCCTGTGATGCCAACTGAGTCCCTCCACCAACTGTGCCCACCTGCATTTCAGTAATAATCAGAGCATGTTTATCATTGTGTACTTGATGATCACAATTCAAATGCTATTAAACAAGTTATCTTAGGCAGCTCAATATTGGGATATGTCCTCAGAAACAACAACCATCAAAAATAGAATAATGTGCCTCATCCTAACATCAGTACAATAAACGACAGAAATAATAGACAACAAAAATAATAGACAAAGCCTGCTCAATTCAACAAGTAGCTGAATAGGAAAACAAGCACAAAAAAAGATTCCTTTGATACCAATCGGTTGATTGAGCTGACGAAGAAATGTAAACTAGGCTGTATGTAGCAAATATAATGGTCTAAGAACAAAGGACAATTACAACCTGTATAGCTAGACCATATGTAGAGGTACAGTTAGATGTTTTGTAAATGATCTGATTTTGACACAGTTCATCCAAGTCAGCTAGTTACAGGGAGGCATCCTTCTAAGAGGTATTGTCTTTGAATTTTCAAATTTCACATACATTTCAAAGAATGGACAAAGCAGCTTGGAAGCACAATTCTTTCCAATTGTACCGACTGCTTTTGCCCTATTAGTGTAAAAATAATTATACAAGGCTTTTTTTTCAGGATATCAACATTTATATATCACATTTTCTTTAAGAACAAGGTATTTGCTGGATGGAAATGCTCAATAGATTTTAACAGACAACAGTTCACGGAAAAGGATGTGCAAGTTAAGTATTAATCCATTCAGGACCATAAGATACATGCAGAGCATTTCTTGCAAAACAAAATCAACGTGGGACCAAACAAATTGTAGGTAATGCGCATCATCAGCACAAGGCCTGGACATGTTAACACTTGGATAATCAAAATGATACCATTGCATACCTCAATAGATGGCATAGTAACGGAGATGTGAAGATCTTTGCCATCATTTATAGCTTCCAACATTGTGATGCAGTGAGAGCTTTCCACATTCTGTGCAGGATCCTGGCCAGTGGCTATGAAGATGGCTGCTACAATATTGCTTGCATGGGCATTGAAACCCCCAAGCGCTCCAGCTACAGCTGAGCCAGCAAGATTCTTGATCACATTTAGTTCTACTAGCGACTGCACGTTGGTCTTCAGAACCTTTTTCACAACTTCCTCCTTGATTATTGCTTCGCAAACAACAGACTTTCCACGCCCTTCGATCCAATTCACAGCAGCTGGCTTCTTGTCAGAACAAAAATTACCTGATTTCAAAAGCAAAAGATACTAATTAATTTGGAAAATTACAAAGCATGAAAATGTGTTACAAGATCTTGTATGTTGGAATAAGGAGTTATTTGACGCAAATAAATTATGCTAATGAAGTCAGGTGTATATTAGTATGGCTAAACAAGATATGCATGATGACTGGGGTTGTTTAACTTGTGTAGAAACAAAAAATGCAGATATGCGCCTGCTTCAAATATTCTTCCCTGTGACTTTTCTTGCAACTTGCGCACTTTCTCCTGAACATTCCAGCATGCATGATGTTCAAGAAAATGTAGTTCCAATTACTCAGAAGAAGTATTGGTTAAAGTCAATATCATTCTGTACTCCTATCAGGTCAAGCGCATTAAAGATGTAGTCTTACCAAAAATACTGCTTTCAAAGCCCTTTCTATCTCTTCCTAATGCATAGTGACGATGAGTATCATAATGTACTTGAACATCTTATGCCATGCCAAGTTGGTTCGCTGACCATCTTATTTTAAAAAGGTATAATTGGATTAAACATGCCAATGCTCAGCATTTTTCTGTCCACAAGCGTCCCCCAATAATTCGATAGGACAAAGTACTTGTGTCACCAAAAGACCATTCTGTTTATTCTTTGATGATTTATTTTGGCAAGCCATAGTCCGTTTTCAAATATGATGGCATTTGCATGGAGGTAGAACAATGTTTGCGACAATAATTCTTTTCAAACAAAAACATGGGACTAGGAATTCAGGATTCCTGGAAAATAAAAGTGTGCAACTAGGAAGTCCATTATAACCAGAAGACTAGGTGGCAGGTGAAGTAATTCAACTTATCCAAAAGAAAGCAGAGCAAAGTGAACCTGAGATGCTAATGATATCCATGTCAGGGAAGTCATCCTGGAGGTAATCTAACACATTCTGCACGCCCTTGGAGACCATGTTCATCCCCATGGCATCCCCCGTGCTGCAGCTGAATCTCATGTACAAATTCCTCCCCGCCATCGCACACTGCACCCCCTGCAGCCTCGCAAATCTACTCGACCTGCTCACAGTTGATATTTCCAAAAGAATTCATTCATCAAGTCATACTCATATCATCCCGCATAAGAACTTCAAAACCTTACAAGTAGAGTAATTATGAGATGAAAAGCTTATTGATTTGATTGGAACAGGCGCCTTCGACTACAGAGACGTATCGTCGAACTCAAACGTCGTGTTAACCCAGTGCCATTTGTCGCATTCTAAGTGCACGAGTTGAAAGGGCTAGCAGGATACAACTAGCAGTTGTGGCATGTAGCTATTAAGCACGATTAATTAAAATTTTTGGCTGTGTGTTCAGTGTTGTACCTGTTGAAGACCATGGAGAGTGTGTCCAAGTTGGCGGGGTCCTCCAAGAAGGCCTTGAGCTCGGCGGCGCGGCGCGCGGTGGGCAGGCGGGCGGCAGGGGCGCGCGTCATCCCGTCCCGGAGCACGACGCTGGCGGCGCCGCCGGACTCGGCGATGGCCTTGCAGCCGCGGTTGGTGCTGGCGACGAGGCAGCCCTCGGTGGTCGCCATGGGGACGTAGAACCGCTGGCCGTCGAGCAGGAGCGGCCCGGCGATGCCCACCGGCAGCTGGACGTACCCCACTGGGAGCTCGCAGCACTGCCCGAGAATCGACGCGTAGTCGAACCCGTCAAGCGGGAGCCCTTCGATCTGCCTCCCCGTGATCCGCCGCACACACTCGAGCCGGATGCCGGCGGCGCGGCGGCAGTCCCCCAGCTTGGTCTCCAGCACATAGGACGGGATCTTGCCAGCGACGACCGAGGCCACAATCTCCTCGTCCTCCTCCGGCATTTTCTCGGACACCGCGTCGGGGCTCCCCAGAAGTCCGCACTGGGCCGGGGCCGGCGCCGGGGCGGCGGCCGCGGCCCCCGCAGAGCCGGACCCCACCAGGAAGTCCTCGTCCTCGTCGCTGGACGAGACGATAGACTGGACGAACGCTATGCCGAAGAAGCTGAGGAGGTAGATGAGGGAGGCGATGAGGCCGAATATGGCCAGGATCTCGGCGAGACTCACGACGTGGAGCGGCGTGGAGGAGCGGATCTTCTCGCGCCACCGCCGCATGAGGAACACGAGGGACGCCGCAAACAGCGCGGAGAATATGAGGTTCGTGTGCCGGATCGGCAGCGGCAGCGCGTCCCCGGCCTGCACCCTCGCCTGCGGCCCGGGCCCGCCCCGCCGGAGGCGGGGCGGCTGGTGTGCCACGCCCCGGCGGCCCCGGCGGCACCCTGCGTCGTACTTCCATGTGTGCGGTCGCGCGCGGCTAGCCTAGCCTAGGAGTTCACGGCCGAGTCAAAGGTGGCGGGGTAAGTGGTGGCCACTGCTGAGGTGGTGGGACGGCCGCGCCGCGAGGTGATTTGGGGCCTCGGGACGCGGGCGGCCACGGGGAGGGAGGTTGCGCTGGTGCGGGCGGCTCGGGCCTATTAATAACAAGCAGCGGCAGCAACCCACCACGGCGAGGCCGCCGCGGCTGGGCCCGCGCCACCTCGTAGTGCGCCGACGTGGGCCGCTTGGCCTCTCCTCCTTGCCTTTCTCCCTGTCCGGGACTCTCGAATAAATCCACGGCTGTTACTCGCGGCGTGTAGTGTGTGTTTTACTAGGAGGCCGGTGCTGGCATTACACATGGAGTCCGTTTTTCCTTGGGTTTGCATGCATGCATGGGCGTGCTGAGTAATTTGGTTTGGTTTCGGAAGAGATCAGGCTCAGAATTCAGATAAGGGTTGAAAGAACAGTTTCAAGTAGTATGCGGAGCACTAACTCGTTGCTAATTTTGCTGCGTAAGTAGACTCCTAACGTTCAGATGAGGATTGAAAGAGCAATTTCAAGTAGTATTTTTAGCATTAGTTCGTTGCTAATTTTTCTGCGTGAGTATATCCCTACGTTCATAATCCATGTAAGGATTGAAAGAACAGTTTCAAGTAGTATGTGAAGCATTAATTTGTTGCTAATTATGTTGCGCAAGTAGATCCCTAATGTTCGGAATTCAGATAAGGATTGAAAGAGCAGTTTCAAGTAGTATGTGGAGCATTTGCTGCTAATTTTGCTGCTTATGTGGATCCCTCACGCTCATAATTTAGATAAGGATTGAAAGAAGAGTTTTAAGTAGTATGGAGCATTTGCTGCTAATTTTGTTGCGTAAATAGATCCATAATGTTCAGAATTCAGATAAGGATTGAAAGAGCGAATTCAGATAAGTAGTATGGAGCTTTTTTTTTTTCAATTCTGCTGCGTAAGTATATCTCTAATGTTCATAATTTAGACAAGGATAGAAAAGATCTCTAATGTTCATAATTTAGACAAGGATTGAAAGGACAGTTTCAAGTAGTACGTGGAGCAGCGCATTCGTTGTTAATTTTGCTGGGTGAGTACATCCCTATGAATCCGATAGACATTTGAATCTGTACAATGAATCTGACCATAAATTTGTGTTCTATTGTTCCTGCAATTTTGGACTCACGTGTTTCAGGCAAACCTGGCTAATTAGTCTTCGGGCCTGTTTTTTTTTTTGCTGCGGCTTATGATTTTTGACTGAAATTTTTAAATTTTAACTGTTTACGATATAGATTACGGAAAGATAGATATTCACTTTATTTTGATTGGTACAAATGTTAGGCTTTTAACGTGTAGATCGTTTAACTTGTAGACCATATTTTAAGAAAATACTTCGTTTGAAAGTTAGGTACTATAGCAAAAGTCAAAAACCGCTAGTTTTTAAGATAAAGAACAGGCCGGATATATATGGCTACAGGAAAACTCGTTCCCTCCTTCCCACTTAGAACTAGATAAACTTCGCATAGCTTGGCTCTTATCAACTGGTCCATTCATTCTTTGCTAATTTTGTTGGATAAGTATATCCCTATGAAACTGATAAACATTATAGGTGATCTATACACAGAATTTGCCTATCAATTCATGTGTGTTTACCGTTCCTGCGTGCGTTTTAAAGATTCTTGCATTTCAAATGGCCGGCTAATAAGCGTATGTTCTTTTCCTTCGAAGCTGGCGGTTTTTGGTTTTTTCTACAGTACCTAACTTTCAAATGGAGTATTTTCTTAAGACGGGGTCTACAAGTTAAACGATCTACACATTAAAAGCCCAACATTTGTACCAGCTAACATCGCAAGTACGTATCTGTCTCTCCGTAATCTATACCGTAAACAACCAAATTCAAAAATTTTAGCCAAAAGCCATAAGCCGCAGCCGCAGCCAAACATGCCCTTAGTTTGGTTTATTTCGTTAAGAAAAACTCGATTGCTCCCGAGCTACACCGCACCTCTTCCGGTACTTCTCTTCACTCGGAACTTGATAAACTTCGCCTACCTTGCTTCTTATATATCGGCTGTGTTATTTTTGGCTCAACTTTTAGTATATCGCTTTCTGCTACAATAACTATTTTTTAAACAGTGCATATTTTTAAGACGGGATTTTTAGGTAAATTACAGCAGGCACTACAATGAGTTTAGCTATACTAGCTAAAATCATATATAATTATTTTTCTCTATATATTATCTCTTACGAACAAACAAAATTTAAAAATTATAAACTAAAAATCAAAACCACAGTCGAAAACCATCCCTTCGTTTCATTCTCTCGATTCAATGCTTGCAGTGTCTTGTACGTACATCGTTTATCTAATATGAATAGCATTATTGGCACTATGTTCATTCTTTAGGCATGCAACAATTAATGCTAATTGTTGGGGAGCGGTCTCTATCTCTGTGCCAATAGATTAGTTGGCCGACCTGTCAAGAGCGGTGGGTCAGAAAAATAACGTACTTATCTCTATACGTGTAGGATTAGATAGATGTATTTTGTAACTTTAAATAGGAAAACGACATATTTGTTCCTATAGTATGATCCAATTAGAGGTATTTATGTAACCAGCCTCTATAGCCATAAATATGTGTCTTAGGGTGCCATGAGAGCTAGGACTCTTTTTCGTACAAATCTAGGTAGCACAGACTTTCATCACGATCTCCACAGTGTGTAAGGCTTCGGGTAGCTCCTCTGTGGCTTTCCTGTAGCCTTCTTTATTTACTGTTTGGTCTATCACCACAAAAGTTGGTGTTGTCCATAGGGACCGACGTAGAAGCTACAAGCCAAGGTAGGAGCATTCGAAAGGGATGGCATCGAAGAAGACGACGACATTGACCCCCAAAAAGATGTCGATCCTAAAGAAGGCGGTGGTGTCGATCCCAAGCGAAGAAGAAGCACCATCTTCGAGGTAGCCGCGGCGAGAGCAATGGAGGCGACCCATGAAGGGCCCCCACCCTTGTGGCAGCAGTGCACTGGGGCAGCAACGATGAAAACATCGACGGGTGATGAAAGAGGCCCCTCGGCGACTGCACCAACGACGGGGTAGGGAGCACCGCGAGCGGAAGAGGCGGTGGATAGCAGGAACCCCAGGATCAGCGTCGGAATTGGCGTCGACAATGTCACCACACGAGGAATGGAGGGTATCCTCCCTTCTACAGTAGGTACGAGTAGAGGTGCCATTGAGGCAATCTGTAGTACGTTACAACAAGAATTGGTGGACCTAAGGAGAGCCATGTGCAAGATGTAGAAAAGTTGGAGCCAGCCGGCATCCGTCGTGATAGCAGTAGAGGCAACTACAGCAGACGCGGATGGTCGCCAGACCCACGCGGGAACCTCTCGGCGGGTGGACCCAGAGTTGCCCCATTCCTCAGGACTACAACAGAGTGCTTGGCTAGAGGAATTCAAAATGTCTACAGTGGAGTCGTACGAGATGATAATCGAAGCACCGGGGAAGGGACGACACGACGAAGGAAAAAGGGTTGCTCCTCGCTCTCTGGGGAGTGGCACTTTCCTGGTTTTTCACCATCGACCCCGGCTCCATATACGCGTGGTAACAGATCTGAAATCTTATGCACAACAACTTTCAAAGCAACTACGTGGATCGGGTTGATGCTGACCAGTTGTTCGCTATGAGGCAGGAGCAGGGAGAGAAGCCACATGCCTACTTTCGGCACTTCGTTAAGGTTCGCTGCCAAGTTAGAGAGATCAACGACACAACTATAATCAACGCGGCCATCTGAGGTCTCTAGAAGGGCCTACTCGCCGAGTACAATGCGCAAAAGCCCATAAAATCGATGCCCAAGCTTTTTGATAAAATGAAAGAGCACGCCAGGGTGTAGGAAGATGCGATGCGACATGAGACAGAGGTTGCTCCCGCCACCCCCAAAGCGAAGACCACCCTAGGGGCCCTGAAGGAGGAATCAAGCCACAAGCAGCGAAGGGTGGCTCGCTCCAAGTACGTTTTCAGCATCAAAGGAGTCGAGGAAAGCAATGCCTTCGGGGGTCGCGGCTATGGTCGAAGGGACCACGGGTGCGGAAGGGGGCGGGGCCATGAGGACGAATGCCAGCAAGGGCTTTTGTAACACCCTAGGACCCACATTACCCTGGGATGCCACTAAAACCACTCCACAACTAGCCAAATTACAAGATAAAATAATCTGGCAACAATTCCTAAACAAGATAGGATAAGCAGAAGCATATTCAATTAAGCGAAATAGGATAGTGATAATCAATTTAATAATTTAAATCAACCTCCAACAGCCTAACCAAAGAATAGTTCACAAGTTTAACACTAATATGTTAATGTAAACTTTTAAGATAGTTAGGTAAAAGACTAGAATCACTTTGTCTTTATTACAGCATAAATCTATGATCCAAGTGCATTATTGTGGTGCCGCTCTACCCTTCCCATGCATGCTCAATGATCACCTGTAGGGGGGAAAATAAGGGTGAGATAAAAATCTCAGCAAGCAAACTGTTTAACAGGCTAATTAAACTACAACAGTCTAATCATCATCATTTTATTTTTCACAATGACCACGTTTATATCCTCAACCTCAAATCACCGTCAACGACGGTAAAACATTAGCAAATAAATCTTGTTTGACTACTTTGAAACCTCAACCACTACCACTACCAAAGACAATAAAGCATATTTATGTTTACCTCACTACTTTATTATTTCTCATATCCACAACTGCTATCAACAGTTACTACAAGAGAAAAGAATCTCATACCACAATCACAACCCCTACCATACCACAAGGGATGAATCCCATTTCACGACCACAGCGACATTCTTCATACCACAAGTAACTCACATGAGCCAATTCCACATTACAATTATGAAGTTGTATTTGACTGCAAAATAACTTCACCACAATGCATTGCATATGTATGCAAATGATCTTTTCACAACGCAATACATATGAATGCGTATGCTCCACTACACCCTTACCCAACAAGGTAAGAGTGTGCATCGTATTACGGCAATATATGATTATGTACCAGTACGGTCGCGGCTAAGTGCGGCAACATCCACATATGCAAATGTCATGATATGATAATCATAAACCACATGAATTCCAACCTCAAAGGAGCATCAACATGCTCACAACATATCCACAACCACATATCCAACATATATTTGTTTTCATATTCCGCTTTGGCACACTAAATAAATTTCCACATGATTACGACCAATTTATCCAAATATATCAATTGATCAATAATTGTATTAACTAAGAATACTACCACTTAGACCACAATATACTCGTAAAGTTTTCTACCCCACAACTATATTGATTCATCAAGAACAATTCCGCATATCCACAATTAAACCATCAAGATCATAAACAATTGAATTCTTAAAAATACTACCATCTAGACCACATTAAGGAAGCATGTAACAATGACATAGCACCTCAAATTAAGAGAATTAATTAATATAAATGTAGAATAATTAACGAGTTAAACAGTAGCACAACCGCTACGTTTACTTGCCTCTACCGTTGAAGTGAAGCAATCACGTGCGTTCAGGAGCAAAATCACCTGTCCAAAAGTATCTCTTAGCACAATACAACAGCAATTAAAACGCGTCTTAAGAAGTAAAGACGTCGCTAAAACCCCGAACCCACACATAATCCTCTCCGCTTAACGATTCTTCAATCTACCCACTGCAGTAGTACTGCTAATACTTTGTATCTTTAACAATATTAAGCCATTTATAGTAAATGATATATTTCTGGATTCCTCACTTAAATACCTTCACTTTTCATGTAGATCACATATTTTTATTTTGAACCTAGCAAGGTGTAACGTAATGCGCAAAACAGAGGATGTTCTCTGTTCTGGCAATCTGGGCAGCCAGATTCTAACGCGTCCCAACCACAGTGTAAGAATTTAAAAATTATGATTTTTATACAGCAGTTAGATTAATGAAATCCCTTTCTTCTTCCTCTTTCTCTTTCTCCTCCTTCTCTTCTTCTTCCTTCTCTTCCTCCTCCTTCTCTTCTTCTTCCTTCTCTTCCCTTTCTTCTTCTTCCTTCTCTTTCTCCTTTGCACCAATGGGCAGAGCCTTGGAGGGAGGTTGGGGCGAAATCCTTGGGGGTGCGGCCAAGGGGTGGAGGAAAGGGGGGTGGCGACTAGAGGGAGGAGGAGGAGTGGCTAGGGTTTTAGGGGAGGTGGAGGGTGTGGCCACCCCAAGGCGTTCGGCCCACTCTCCAGGCAGTCCACTTAGAGATTTTTATTTATTTATTTATTTATTTTACGCTATTTCATAATTTTTATTTTTTCCTTCCCGCGATTTACCGAAAAATCGGCGACTCCGCGATTACTTTAAAAACCTACGCCGTAACGACGATCAGGATATTACAGCTTTGGTGTGAGGTACATGGCCGTGGAGGCCGCCTCACCTACGACTGCTCCTTCATTGCGGCCCTTCGTGAAAGCGTGGCCGGGGAACACGCCTAGGGCACCATCTCACTGGTGATAGCACACATACAGCAGCATCTGGAAGTATCCCCAATGCAACCCCCTCCAGCCATGCTATGAATCTAGGGCCCAGAAGCCACCCATCGCCAGGTGATCAATGCCATCTCGGGTGGATCGTTGCTCAAGTTCCCTTCCGAGAGATAGCGAAGAGCCTATGCTCGTCAGATCCATCATGTTGCCACATACCCAGTGTAGGTGCTTCCAAAATGGGCCCGTGCAGAAATCACATTCAGAGCGAATGATGCCATGGGGTAGACTTCTCCAAAGACCCCCTGGTAATCATAGCCAACATTGCGAGCTGTGACATGCGACGGGTCTTGGTTGATGGAGGTAGCTCCGTGGACCTCTTGTTCGCGGATGCCTTCGACCGGATAAGCCTTCCTCGAAGCAGACTAGAGCCAATGGGCATACCCTTGCAAGGCTTCGGTGGACGGTCGGTCAACCGCTAGGACAGATAGCACTGGAAGTAGTCTTCGCACAAGGGGCACTAAGCAGACACGAGGTCATCACCTTCAACGTGGTGGACCTGCAGTACCTCTACAACGCTATCGGGGGAAGGGCCACTCTCAATGCACTTGGCACAGACTCGCACCATAACTACCTGTGCATGAAACTACCGAGCCCTAGTGGACTCATCATAGTATTGGGCGATCAAGACGTCGCACAACAAATTGAAGTGGGCACACGAATCCCATACCAGAAGGTCCACTTCGTGAGTGACAGGCCCACCCTACCCTCTGCCTCAGGATGGATGCCCAAGCCGAAGCCAGGGGGTGATGTAGAGATGATGCCGCTTCGACCAGAGGACCTGATGAAGCAGGTATCAATCAGAGCAGGCCTCACCCCTAAGGCGGAGGAAAAGCTCACGTCCATCATTTGCAAAAATGTTGACATATTCACATGGTAACCAAACGACATCGCGGGGGTGGACCGCTCCATCATCAAGCATAAGTTGACGGTACGCCCCAACGTAAAGCCAGTCAAGCAGTGAATGTGGCAGATGTCCCTCAATTGGCAAGCGGCTGCCAAGACGGAGGTGGCCAAGCTAAAGGCTTCAGGCTTCCGGCATAATCAGGGAGGTAGTCCACCCCGAGTAGTTTGCCAACCTCGTGTTGGGGACCTGATGAATGTGCGTGGACTTCACCAACCTTAATAAGACGTGCTCTAAGGACAACTACCTATTGCCACACATCGATCAATTGGTCGATGCTACAGCAGAATGCGAAATGATGAGTTTCCTCGATGCATACTCTGGGTACCATTAGGTACGGATGGCAGAGGATGACGAGGCAAAAACAAGCTTCATAGTTCCTAGCGACACGTATTGTTTTGTTCGGATGCCCTTCGGGCTAAAAAATGTCGTGGCCACATTCACTAGACTTGTCGCACTCATCCTCATATCGCAACTAGGGCGGAATGTTGAGGCCTACATGAATGACATCGTAGTCAAGAGCCTCTGGGCGGTATCCCATGAAATGGGTCTCCAAGAAACATTTGATAACCTTCAACGCGTTGGCCTTAGGCTTAACCCAAAAAAATGCATTTTCGAAGTCCGGGCGGGCAAGCTCCTTGGTTTACTAGTCTTTGAGTGAGGAATCAAAGCCAACCCTGATAAAATCGATACAATACTCGCCATGAAGGCCCTGTGGACTGCTCGGGAGGTCCAGAGGCTGGCGGCCACCTAGCGGTCCTTAGTAGTTTCCTTTCGTTTCCTTAATCTCATGTACATAAATTTTTGTAATTTTTTAGCTCATTTGATATATTTAAAAATTCAAACAAATACTAAACCAGAAAAAATAGGCAGGTATTACCTGCCGCATGGAGGCTGGGCTTGCTTGCCGCATGCACCCTGAATGATAGGCCGCCTGCCGCCGGCGATGGCACCACGCGTCGCCTCGCGGGCGCTGCCGTCCGGCCCGCCGACGGTAAAAATGACATTTTTATCAATACGTCTCTTACACTGCTATTTTTGTAAATACGGTACGAAACAATGCTAAAACTGGCTTTGACTCCTTTTTAACTCTGCAGTGTATGCTGTCGGCACGATACGGTATGGCTCCCTATACGATCAAATCATTGAACTAGCAGGGCTACTAGTAACAACGACTTACGTAGTCTATATTTAATATTATAATAAACAATGCTTATTAGATCAAGTAATTCTTATATGTTCTGAGTACGCACCTAGCCTCCTCGGACACTCGAATTGGTCCACGAGAGGTACCATGGATATTGAGCGTTAGGATATACTAAGACCAAAATCTATCCGGGTAGGAGAGATTCCTTTATTTGACAGGGGGTCCAAATTGTCTCTGCGTGTGGTTCTCCGAAATCTACACATGCGGCGACATAGTGTAATAAAGATACTCTATTGTAACACACATCCCTTGTTCTTCGTGATAATTGAGCACCTTTATAATAGATTACAATTTACAAGTAATAAATATACTCTATTTTTTCGTGTAGTCTTTCCTCGCAACTTCGTAAAATCGATAATTAGATCAGCGACAACTAGCTAGTACAATTAACCAATTGAACTGAGTTGCTTGTGGTGGATTGATAAGCTTGGAAGCTAGTACGAGTAGTAGGTGGATCAGTCGACGACAAGCCATGGGGCTCTTTTGTACAATTGTCGCCTTCCGACGACGACCAGAGTTGAAGAACCCGCCAAGCACGGTCCAACAGCGCACGGGCCGGGGCGATGGACAAATGGCAAGAACCATACGCATGCGCGCCGCTTCGGTGTGGCGCTCGCCCTCGCCGATCGCCTACGCACGCGGCTAGCGGCGGACGGTTGGGGAGGTGGGCAACGACGACGATCAATCGCACGTAGTGCCTGCGCCCGCGGGCGCAATCAAGCCGGGGGGCCGTCTGACGCGGGCGCGGGTGGACGCGGACGCGTCCGGCACCCCGCGTCTTCCAGTGCGGCTAGCTGCGGCGCGCGCGGTGGTTTTCGGCAGGACAGGACGGACGTGCCGAGGTCCGGGCGCGCGCTTTCGGAGACGGGACGCGCGGCAGCAGCGACGACGGACGGACGGACGCGTGTGCCCACACCACACTGGTCGTGTTCCGAGACTGACCGATGGATGGATCGGTCGGATTTGGCAGGCACGAACTATTAGTTACTTTGCCGGAGGGATGGGTTGCGCATCAATATACACAGTACTAATATACTATCTTTCGTCTGAACTGTTAGAACTGGGAAGGCGCAACCAGCTGGGACTGCCAGCCCAGGGATGGTTACCTGTGAACACCTAGTTATGGTCCGCTCGTTTGGTCTTTGACTTTTGATTTATATTTTACTATTTATAAATTTTATCTTTATCTGAACTTTTAATTTTTTGATCTTTTGTGTCGGTTTTTTTTTCTCGTATTCGTTTGCGTTGTCCGTGATGAGCTAGCATATTTTTTCTATTTTAAAAATTTTCTATTTACAGGAATTTCACAAAAAATATTTCAATTCCCATATGAATCGGAAAGAATCATGCGTTCCAAACAGAGACACTCTTAAATCTCATTGAATATAGTATATCGTATTCTCAACAAGCAAAAAACAAAAGGAAGGAAGAAAGCAGACGATGATTTTATTCCTGAGGAAGGAGCAACACGAGGCTTGAGTTAAATGCAGCAAGGTATAAAAGGAATTCAGATTGAGTAGCTAATTTCCAGGTTGTGGTAAGTGCCGATTCACTCAACAGGTTACATGTCAAAGAAATAAAGATACATTTGTCCTTCAAAAACAGCATCAGGTGGTCAGTTAGATCTGTAATACGCGATGCCAAATTCCAATCTCCATACAGATTAGAAGGTGCCTATGCATTGACCTCTGCTTCCAGAAAAAAATCCTCAATTTGCGATCCCTATCCTGGATGATCAGAACAGCAAATGTTAGATAGAAATACTATATGAAGCCCCTTCAACAATTTGGAAAAGAAAATAAGAAAAATATATACATCGTTGTACCAGAGTGACACGGGGAAAAAAGACTTAATTTCTGAAACAATATAAAGTTCTAAAACATATAACAAGGAACGATCATCACCCATGAGTATACAGCTCCATATGAAATATCAGCCATTTGTAACAACACGAAAGAAAAGATGGTTGGACTGTTGGATCTTTATGATAGGTTACCGAACTTGACGGTTGGACTGTTGGATCTTTATGATACATTACCGAACTTGTTCTTCAAAATACACGGCTCTAGCTTTAAAAATCTCTCAGGTCTTTTCTAAGTAGTTACAGCACCAAATCAACGAAGTATGACAGATCCATAAGAAAATCAGTTAACTTCAGCAGTGCATCACACAAACTTAAATAATCCCAAAGTTACAGAGTACAGAGGAATAAACTTCTCTCAGCAACATTGGTTCATGAAAGAAATATGTAAGCTTTTGATTAGACTGGTACCTCATGGCTCAATAAATTATAAGAAAATTAGCATTAGAACTAGTTCGTCAAGATAAAAGTGCCTAGTTATAATTATACTATAGTTACTAGATAGAAGAATCAGCGAGAAGATGCATACAGTAATCATAGGAATGTAAATATCCTGGACAGACACAGAGTACTCGGACAACTCAAACAGCAAATAGAGCTATCATCAAGTCTTTAACCAGAAAAACAAATGAACTTATGCCTAATCCGGGATTACAGAAAAAGGAGAAATAAAGTTTCACTTACATCACTCAATCAATTGCGGGGAAGCATGCGCAGTACAGCTTTTGCGAATCACTTCTGTTGGGATTTTTTCTATCTGGTCCTTGAGCCTTCTTTCCTTTAGATGGCCAAAATACCTATTTTAAAAAGCGCGTAACAAACCGGCCGAGGAGAGGAAGGAAACCGCCAAACCGGCCGAGGAGAGGAAGGAAGAAAAAAAGGGAAGGAGGAAAGGGCCCGACTGAGAAGAGAAGAAAAGGTTGGAGAAGTAGAGGGGTAGAGGAGGAGATCAAGCCGACGCTAGATCCGACCAAGACGATAAACAAGGTACACCAATCTAGCTATTCATCGCTAGGTTAATACCTTAAATCTCTTTTTTTATACTGATTCATTGATTTATGTGAAGGTTAGAGTAGATTCCAGCAGGAGATTTTAAGCTTCGAGTTTAGGAGCGATGCCATTTCATATGCGTGCATGTATGTATTGCTTTGGGGTATTGAGACTAGATGACGCTTGTTCAACTGGAGGCTCAGAATCGGTGCCGTCCACACATTATCCCTGTGGTTGAATAAGCAAGTGCATAGTAGAACAATAGCTGGTTTGGTTGTATCGATGCTTTATGCTTATGGCATGTTTTAATATGTTTACCTTGTTGTTAATATGATTACTCCTATAAATCATGTTGTCTATGATACCTACGATGAACACTTGATGATACTGGTTGACTAATATTGATGAAATGTGATAAATAGTGATGGTTACATGTTGATTGTTGGATAATGATAATGGTAAATGACGTGGTTACCTAATGATGACTTGATAGACAAAATATGGTTAAGGGTACATGATAAATGTTAAGAAGAAAAGTTGCATTGTCGCATTGCATTCATATACATGACCTACCTTGAGTAGGTATCCCTTCCACAGGAGTTGGAAGATAAAAGACTTACTTCGGTAGACACTCCATGGGAGTGGAGGTTGAGACATCATATGAAAGATGATGTGACAAGAGTGGTTCATCGACGAGTAAACACTCTGCTATATCAGTATAAACTACAATTACGAACGCATCGTAATACACTGCATCGCATGAAAGAAAGAGAAGGAAGACAGTGATATAGTTATAGATATTACGATTTACAGTCCATAGACATGAGATTTACTGAATTGTTATGTTGATGCCACTGTTTTACTATGTACTTGCCGAGCCTTGGACTCACACTTGTTTTGTTGTTATTTTTAGGTGATCATTAAGGGTATCATGCATCGGGAATGGGAGTAGCACTTTTGCACCACATCCAATAATAATGATCCAAAACATCACCCATACTCACCTTAATATTATCTTGGTAAACTAGCTTGCTAATCTAGGACTTAGTCAATAGAATCTTGAAAACTGATGAAGGACTTTAGAATGCTTTTATGGTAATGTATGTTTCCTCAGTGAAATTCTATTTGCAAGTTTAATGATGCACCCGAACGCATGGTTCCAAGCTTCAGTTGTGATGTATCTATTCTTGTAATGAGCACTAGTTGTTTTTTTATGTAGGTCGTTAAACGTAGGTTGTTCATCGTTTCGTAGTAATATAATAGAGGAAATGCAAATCATGATAAATTTGAAAACAAGTTATCGAACTTTTAAAGCAAATCAAGATAAATTCGAGAGCAAAATCAATATAAATTTAAAAGCAAGTCGGGATACCAATGAAAGCAAACCCAGAATTGTTTAAACACAAATATGTACAAAGTAAGTAAACAGAGGATACTGGAAAGCAATTCCATACAAATTTCAAACTAGATTTGTGTAGATGTGAAAAAAATCATGATAATTTTGTAAACAAATTATCAAACTTTGAAATCAAATCAACATAAATTTGAGAGCAAAGTCAATACAAATTTGGAAGCAAGTCAGGATACTATCCAAAGCAAATCCAGAATTATTTGGACACAAATCTATACAAATATGAATTAGAGAGATTGTGTCCATAATTATTTGACGAATGGTCCATATCGGTTTGAGGGTGTCGTACGGATTAATGGGCCTCTGAGTGGTGGGCATGGAAATGGAACTTCGATTGGGGATTATTGAGATTGTGGGCCTATTATTTCTATAATGGCCCGTCTGCTTCTTAAGCTTCATGTTTTATTTTTTTAGGTTGTGGCTAATGTTTTTTTGCTATGGTTAATGGTTTTTTTGTTGTGTTTTATTGAGATGGTGGTGGATGGTAAAAATGCTGACACAGATGACGCATGCGTTGGCGGATTCGGAAAGTCATTTGGAGAAGCGGTTTCAAGAAGTCGTTTGGAGAAGCCAACCCATTTATTTTGGCTTCCGAAAAAGCTAAAGTCGAAAGGCCAAAAGAACATGTCGATACTCTATCCTCTAAAAAAAGCCTTATTACATCTTCTCTCATTTTTTTTTTGACTTTTTTCTATCCTCTCTAAAAAACTGTTTTTTTAAAAAAAAATATTTTGATGATGCTTTTTTCCTAAAAAAAATTGCTGCTGTTGTTAGACGAAAAAAATGGTGTTGGTGTTTTATAATTGTGCTCTGCCCGTCTTTTTTTTAGTGAGATTGAGTTTTTTTTTGTTACTCTACCTCCTCGATGAAAAAAGAAACTCCTGCAATTTCCCACGCATTCACTCAGAAGCTTTGGAAAAATGACAATATTGGAGGACTAGAGGGTCAGCTTGCACAATGAGAGCTGGAGGATGGACACGGAGACACCGCAAGTACAAGGGAGGCAGAGGAGGCATATGGCTCGGCACGATCGGCATTCGGCAGTGCCGGGAGAAGCACGGGCACAAGACGGGCTTGCGGCCTGCGGCGCCGTGCGGAATGCGTAGACGACCTAGCACGACCCTCTAAAAAGAAGATGATGATATCAGAACAAGAAACAGGACCAACATTACGCAGAACTCCTTAGTCACTACCAGCCATCACAAGCGTCAGTGAATGGGCGCGCACACTAAACAGCAGCTAAAAACAGAGCTAAAGCCTGCCCTCGAAGCAAAAGCGATGCTTCCTCAGGGCAATCATGTCAGAAGAGCATCCTTTCATGACGATAGTCATGAAGACGCTCGTCGCATTCTTGGTGGGTTAAATCGCTTCAGTATTGCTCCTTGTTCACGCCGTTGAAGTACGGATGCTCCATGGCCTTCTTCGCAGAAATCCGCTTTGCCGGCTCGTACTGCAGCATTTTCTGCAACAACCACCATAATTAAAATTAGAACGCAGTTCTCACGACACCACCTCTTCTTTTGTGTTGCTTTCACGGTCTTATCTAACATTAGGCATGTTACATGTCTAAACATCAAGAGCAAGTATAAGGAACGCATAAAGAGGAGATTTGTGGTCATTGCATATTTGACGACTAACCTCGAGGAGATCAAGACCACTGGCGTCGAGACCAGGAACAACAGAGGACAGCTTTGAGGTGTTCCACTGGGGGTACTCGTGCCAGTTCGGCAGCTTGCCTACTCCTGGCCAGACATCCTCGTTCGGGGTGCCCAGCAACCTGACATTCAGAATAAAAGATGTATATACCATCATCATCAATATCTGATACACACCCTAAGAATATCCGAGAGAAAACAAAGAACAATTGATAAGGCACACGGGACAGTACTTGAAAATGTGCAGGAGCTGCTGCACCTCAGAATCTCCCGGGAGAAGTGCTTGGGTAGTGACCAACTCAGCTGAAATTTACAAGGAGAATAGAGTATGTATCAATGTATGCAATTAAGGCGTGAATTCTGAAGCAACGTTCGTTTACGGTAGCTAAAGAATCGAGTTCATCGTACCGAATATGCAGCCCACAGACCACATGTCAACCGGCGTGGAGTAGTGCGTGGCGCCAAGAAGAACCTCGGGAGCCCTGTACCACAGCGTCAGGATCTGCAAAACAATTCAGACTGCGTCACGAACAGATAAAAAAACAGGAATCATGCAGACCCAACCATCAGGCAGGTTCCAAGCCTGCTACTAGGAACCGGACCTCGTGGGTGTACTTCTTGAGAGGAACGGTGAACGCGCGGCTGAGCCCGAGGTCGGCGATCTTGAGCGCCATGGTCTTGCGGTCCATGAGAAGGTTGTGCGGCTTGAGATCACGGTGCAGCACGCCGCGCCCGTGGCAGAAGGCCACGCTCTCGCAGAGCTGGTACATCAGGATCTGCACGCGCACACGCCATCGTCATCCATCGAATCAAATACGGTTGATGCATTGAAACAAATACATCGCGTGCACGATTTGGGGAACGAGAAAAAAAGAACAGAAGATCTGCGTTTGTATGGATGGATTGATACCTTGACGGTGTGGGCGGGGATCTTCTCGTGGTTCTGGCGGTGGCCGCGGATGAACTTCTTGAGGTCGGTGTCCATGTACTCGAAGACGAGGTAGAGGATGGTCTGGCCCTCCTTGTTCTGGCCCTGCTTGAGGTCGAGCAGGCGCACGACGTGCGGGTCCTGCGAGAGCATCCGCAGCAGCGACACCTCCCGCAGCGCCGTCGGTGGCACGCCCTCGTCGTCCTCGGGGAGGCGCGTCTTCTTCAGCGCCACGATCCGCCCCGTCGCCTTCTCCCGCGCCTTGTACACCTTCCCGTACGTGCCCTCCCCAACCTTCTCCAGCTTCTCGTACAGGTCCATCGCCCGCAGCCCGCCCCCCGTCGTCGTCGTCGGCGCCGCCGCCTGGTGCTGAAGCCCCACCATCGGGCAGATCCGCCTCTCTCTCACTCTCTCTCTCGGCGTTGTGTGAAATTGGTGATGAATTGGGATTGGGGATCGGGGTGGGGAAGCTTTGTATGCGAGAGAGCCGTTTGAGGGAGGAGGCGATCGAACGGCTCCTTTCTGAGATTTCAAATTTCGAACCCTGCCCGCTTTCGGCTTGGTGGGCCGCATTGCGCCGGAAGAAAGGTTGGGGCCCAACTAAACCTAATGCCTTGTCTGTCGGTGATGAGCCGTGAGAAAGCAAAGGGTCCAGCCCAGATAGAGCTGAAACCTGCAACGTAATGCACAGCTTTACGTCTACTAAGTCGGAAGGCGTAATCTTTATACAAAAGCCAGTAAAACTGAAACACACACGTTTCACTCGTTACAGTTTCAGAATGTCACTTGTTACAGTTTCAGAATGTCAGGCCCCGCGCATGGTAACTTCTCTCACAATTAGCTTATGCTGGGCACAGCAAGGCTGTAATTATCACAGTTGTCGAGCATTTGGTCAGGTTAAAGCAAGTATTTTGGAGTTGGAATATACGTTTTGATGATGATGTGGAAAGGTTTGGTTTCGTCAAGAATAAAGAAGATTTGGAATATACTTTGCACTAACGCCACCGTTCCTCGCTCAGAATGGTGGAGGCAAGCCACAAAAAATGAGCCAAACAAAAGGTTGGTTCGTAACATCATCTTTTCCGCTCTACGGCAAATCTAGAAAGAGAGGAACCGACGCACTTTCGAAGACCACCTCTGACCGGTCAATGGCATTTTCAACCTAATCAAGGACGAGTGCATATCGTGGCAAATCGCTAGTGCAAATCTCAACACTTAAATGAATAAGCAGCTCTCTAGCTCGTTCGTAAAAAAAGAGAGAACTAACATCTGGTGCCACAACTGGATCCCAAGGACGGGTTGTATTAGACCAATCTGTGCAGTTGTGTATGAGTTAATAGGTCATGCAACTTGTTCCTGTAGGAGAGATGTGTTGTCCCAGTATTTCTTTGAATTGGATATTGAAGCCATCCTGGGTATTCCTCTCAGCTCAATTTATCAGGAGGATAGTTGGGCATGGCATTATGAAAAGAATGGGCTTTCCTTTGTCAAATCTACTTATCTGTTGCTTGTTAATATCAAGAGGCAGAGGGGGGATTGGTTGGAAGTAGACCGGCTGGTTCAAACGGAGGTCAAGTTGAGAAGAGCTAGAAATCATTGTGGGTATCGAAATTCCCTCCAAGCTGAGGGTGTTTGCATGGAGGCTGACACTCGACTCGATTCCAACAAGTAAGGTTCTCAAAGCGCGCCATATGACTAAATCAACTACGTGTAAAATTTATGGAGCTGAGGAGGATACTTGGGATCATGCTTTGATTCAGCGTACCATGTCTAAGTGTGTGTGGGCTTCTTATGGATGAGGATATCACAGAACTGATTGCAACAACCTCCATCAGAAATATGAAAGATTGGTTGTTCTCCCTCAACCACTCTATTCACTCAACTTCTCATCATTCTTCATTTTTTAACTGATAAAGCAACTCTCTTTTATAAAATGATTTTCTATATATTCAATGAGTTCCGTTGCAACGTACAGGTACATAATAGTTAAGAAAAACATAGAAACATACCCTATAAGAAGCAGAACCGTTCCCCAGTCGTCACCAAAGAGATTGAGATTTAATTTCGAACCGAATACCGAGGATAGACGAGCAGCAATTCGCAGTTCTTCCTGCTATCTATCTCGGCCCTCCCGCGCCGCTGTGGCTCGACCTCGCCGCCGTTGGCACGAGATGCTGGGACCTGGGAAGGAGTGACACGAGATGGTGGGCCGCCCTCGAGTCGAGAGGCAGGCTGTGTCACGTTGTGCCACCAAATCGTCGGTAGGCCGCAGCACGTCGCCGAGATCGTCCACCTAGGCGTGCGTCGGCTTCGCCTGCACCGTGCGCGGTGTGCCGCGCGACGGAGAATGCTCGTAAGAGCCCTAGGCGTTATCCCGGTTTAGTTTCAACTTCAAAGTCAAAGTTTGCTGGGAAAACGTTCTCGAAAAAAGTTTGCTAGAGGAAACAAATAAGATAAGTTTGCTGAAAGAATGTTCTCTAAAAAAAGTTTGCTAGAAGGAATAGGTAAGTTTGCTGCGAGTAGGAACATTTGTCTTTTCTCCATTCCCCTCTTCCTTTTGATTCATCATTTGTCAGAATTCGGTCCTCCGTCCTGTTAATCCACAAATATGCGTTGATTGACATCTCGTGTCGACACTTCCATGCAAAAATGATGTTTTTTTTTCTGCGGGGCATGCAAAAATGATCCGATCGTCGTTCTTGCACGTCTCAACTTCATATATAGCAACGATGCACGTTTTTACCGATCGTTCATCACGGCACCAACTTTGAACATTTTACATCTGCATGCCTCACCATTTCATCGCCACTAACCACTCCAGAGAAGAAAATCTAAAGAAGAAAAATTGTGACCATGTACACACATCCATGGAACACCACCCCGTTCCCAAGCAGAGATACCAAACTAAGCAACAGTCCATCAAACAAGCAGAGGTATCGACCGTATCATCGACTAAACCAGGACGAACTACTGTATCGATCTAGACGCCGTTTCTTCCCGTCAGAATTCAGAAGAAGCTGTAGTTATTGAACATGAGGCTGCCGGTGGCGTACGCGCTGAGCAGCTCGTCGTGCGGCGACCACAGCTCCGCCCTCAGCCCCACCCTCCTGAGCGCCTTGAGGATCTTGTTCCGGTTTGCGTACCCGCTGACGACCACCTTCTGGATGCTCGCCTCCACCTCCACCCGCTCGACGCCTGCACACAATCAATCATTGCAACCACTAGAAGGTCAGACACAGGTCAGTTAACACTGCAATGAAAGGCCTCCATGGCTTTGGTAAAGGAGAAAAGATCGTCAGATCTAGTACATGGATGGAGCAGAGGTACAGTGAAATGCAGGGCCAAGCCTTCTTTAGTTTTTACCTTTCACTTTGGACAGGCATTTCCGTACCCTCTTCTCATGCAGTGCCACCATCTCCACTTTCAGCTCAGTGGTCTGCATGCATGGGGGAAATTAGGAAATGAGCACAGGATATGAATGCACATGCGTTGATCATGAAAAAGTACTGGCAAAATAATGGTATTCGTTTCTGTTTTTCCTCTTTGAACAGGCACATTTCTGCATGAATATCTTGTGAAACAGACAAAAGTTCTTAACTATCCTTCATGTATAGTACTAATCTAGTCACCTCTCTATATTGTTTTCAGGGCAGGGCAGGGTGTAACGAAGGATCGATTAAATATGGCTCTAACTTGCAATCCACATGCATTGTTACTCTGTTGACAATGTTCTAATTTCTGTTGAAAGGATCAACAGATGTGCAAAAAGTACATGTAGAGGCACACATGATTCATCTTGAAGGCAATCATATAAGTTCATTATCACGGCATCATTTTGAAGAGAGAAACTACAAGAAATCTCACTGAATTATCATCTATACATGAACAACAACCAAAAGAAGCGCATTCAGATCATGAATTGCAATTAGCGAATCCATACCTCCATGGAGGAACCGGTGATCCACTGTTGCTGGCTTTCGAGACGACGGGGAAGAAGGGAATAAGATGAGGACGGTGGAGGGCTCTTATAGCAGCGACCCACCAGGTGGCAAAGGCAAAAAGAGCAACGGCAGGATGTGATGAAGGGAAAAGATTAAAGACTGTGTTGGATCGATGTGGTAATCAGAGGAGGTGAATGATACCTTTATATTCAACCTCCTAAAAGACATGGTAAGACTTTCACTCCACTAGATACTAGAAGCTAGCGAGATCAGATTTGTCTACCAACAAAGCACTCACAAAAGTGCGTAAGCAAATAGAGTTCAACTCCTCAGGGCCAATTGGACCGCTACGAGGAAGAAGTTGGACCGACTGAGTGGTCTGACCGGCCTCCAATCGGACCACAGGCCTGGGGTGATTGGACCGCACCCCTAATCTCAGAACTGGAAATCTACCTGAGCCAAAATAAAAAATGATTCAATCTCCAAAAAAATCTCCAAATGATTTAAATCTTTGTATAAACCTTACTGAGGATCTCAGGAACCTAATACATTCAAGGATCGTTTAGACTTTAGGCAAATTTTGAATCTTTCCTCAAGACAAGCTAAGTTGCACCAAAATTGGGCAAAACTCAATAACTTGATATATGATTAGCTTGTGGATTGAAGATAACTAAGATGGCTCTAGATGAGTTCTCATATGTTACAATAAACAAGAGCACCTAAACATTTAAGACCAAAACCCTACGAACAACATATCATTAGAAGAGCTCCAAATCGAATCAAAAAGGGTAATCTTTAAGATTTTGCTATAGCTGGCCCCTAAATGGGTGAAATATGATCTTCACGAGGCATATCCATCATTTACACATTCTTAGAACGCAGCAAAATCAAGAGAGAAGGAGAGAGAGAGCAACTCATCAGGGCTAGTCGGACCGTTGTGAGGAAGCGGTTGGACCAGCTGAGCGGTCTGACCACCGAAGATGGTAGGTTTGACTGGCCTCTGGTCGGACCGTAGGCATGGGGGTTGTCGGACGCACCCCTGATCCCAAAACTGGAAATCAGCCTGAGCCAAAACAAAAAATAGTGCAATCTGCAAAAGACATCTTTAAATGATTTGAAACTTTGTACACACCTTGTTAAGGATATCAGGAACCTAATACATCCAAGGATCGCATGGGTCTTGGCTAATATTCTAATATTTTCTTAAAACAAGCAAAGTTACACCAAAATCGGGCAAAATTCAAGAACTTATATATAACTTTCTCGTGGCTTGAAGATAGCCAAAATGGCTCTAGATGAGTTTTTACATTTCACAGCAAGTAAAAGCACACAAAGATTTGAGGCCAAAACCTTACAAGTAAGATATCAGTAGAAGAATACCAAATTGAACCAAAACCGGTAATCTTCAAGATCTTGCTATAGCTAATCTTGAGATAGATGAATTATGATCCTCATAAGGTATCTCTATCACTTACACATCTTTGGAACTCAGTAAGATCAAGAGAGAAGGAGAGTGAGCAAAACACCAACAGAACAAGTGCAAAATCAACAAGAGTAAGAACTCACTATGTAGGATGAACATGACTACTCTATTGCAACTTGTAGATAAATATTTTACAACCACTCCATGATGGAGGACAGAACTCTCATAAGAGCACTCACCCAAACCTTCCACCACAAGGAAGCCTCTCTCACAAACCCTAATGAATGTATGGTTAGTTCTCTTTCCTTGGTCACATGCCTCCAACCCCTCCCAGTCATATATAGATAGAGAAACCAGTTCATATCTAACTCTAATGGATACTATCCATTAGCTCAACCAGAGAAACCCATTAACCTCACACACACACATCGGATTTTACACACACTTATGCACGCTTCTCAAAGCGCATAAGCCCAAACTCGCTAAGGAGTAAGCTTCCCATCCACTTGGCATCCTCAGCATCAGCATCTTCTTGACTTAAAGCACTCTCCCAAGGCCCTCCAATTACCACAGTTTTAGTCCCATCACAGTTTCAAGCATTTTAGCTTGCCCACCAAAATATCCTCTTTTTGACCGTGGACCTCACCTCTTCCTTGAGCCTAGTCCATAGTCATCTCCCCCTTTGTAAGCAATCTCCATGCCTGCAATGTATAGGTTCACCAATGGCTCACACATCGACAAGTCTCTCCATGTCAGTTCCCCCTGACCATGCCTCAATTGCATTGACCGTAACATTCGATGAATTGTCCCTTGAATCTTCCTTTCAATATCCCTTGTCTTCCCTGTACTTTGCTTGAGCTCAACCATCCTACCCGACCTCCTTCATCATACCTCCGTTCATCTCCAAGCCTACTCCTAGTCTATGTCATCGGCCATAGTTGCATCCAACTTCCGACACATCAAAGACAATGAAATCATTTCTGGACATAAGTTCTTCACAACTTGACCCATGTTAGTCCAACATGCTTTGTGCACCATGAATGCAAGGACCTAGGACTCCAATGCTCAATCCATGACCAAAACCCATAAATATCCAAAACCTCTTGGATATTTTGAGACAAAAACTGGTCTGACCGCCATTGAGTGGCCGGTTGAACCGCATAGGTCAATCTAGTCAAACCCTGGTAACAGAGGAGCCGATCAGACTGTGGCAACCTTGTCGGTCTGACCACTCTGCCTACCCCAGTTGGACCGTCATCCATTGGCGGGTTGGACCGCTCATGTTTTCTCTCGTGCACATAAGGGAGCACCTCTCTAGAAAAATTAGCCACCAACTAAAAACCGGTCATATCGCATCGGCAATCCAAGCGCCCCCAAAATCTAGTCACACCAGACATGCGGTTAGACCGACACCCGGCCTGTTAGACCGCCCTAGTCTGATAGCAAATATGAAAACTTACAAACTTTCACAAATTCAAATTTTAACTTGACACGATTGCCAATTGTTCAACATAAATGAATCATGGACATTTTCAACATGATTCAACACGGTGTTCAAGAGATTCCTGGTGTTTGTTGAAGCTGGCTAAGACCTATGCCTATAGGAATGGTGATCTCTCCTCTACTTTCCTAAATGGAGCTTAGGTCTACATAGAGAAGAGCGATCGATGGTCATACCGAGGCCTAGGTCTCTTGCTACTAGCTAGTTTAGTTCCTGAGCTCAATTCTCAATGGTTCATGGCTCATGGCATGAAAGGAGAGGTTGATTGAGTCTTGATCAATTGCATGCAGGCTATAGGAGATGCAACATATGCATCTCTATCAGTGCTCCATGTCATGTATACTAGCTACAGCCACAGGTACAGATACATATATGCTTTAAGAAAGAGGAACGATTCACATAAATGGCATTGTAACTACTTTTTTTTAAAAAAAAATTGGCCCCTGAATATATATTTTTGCAAATCTAGCCCCTCCTCAAGCTCGATAGTGATGGTAGGTGACATATGTCGCCTACCGCGCCATAAGATCTCGACAGGTGCTATCGAGCCACCAGATCTTGGCAGTGCCTATCGAGCTACACTTGCTCGGAAATAGGAGCTGTCTAGCCCCCCAACTGTGACAACAATCAATTTTCCTGATTAGTGTTAATTCAATAGGATTAGTACTAATTAAATATGATTAACACTAATTAAGCATGTGCATAATTAACACGGGGCAGCTGGCAACGTGTCAAGCTGGGGGAGCTCGATAGGTACCTATTGAGCTAGTACAAGGAGGAGGCTAGATTTGCAAAAATGGGTGTCCAGGAGCTAAATTTGAAAAAAGTGTCATTTGTGTGAACAATTTAACAAGTTATTGGTCATAGAAGATATTGGCTTGTGATGACATCGACGCCATTGAAAAGTCCAAGATTGCTTTTTTAGGTGTACTCTGGCTGGTGTTGGGGAAGAGGAAGGTGGAGGCAAGGAATACAGTTTGGAATGGCTGGAGATCTGCAGAACCTTACAAAAGAGCAAAAGCACAAAAGGTAAAAGAAGGCATGAGAAGGGGAAAAAGAACAATGAGATCGACAACAAATGGAACATGATGCAAGTTTGGTATTCTAGCCTTGGCTTCACAAGCATAAGCAGATGGGCTCTGAACCACAAATTCATTGTTCTACCTGTTAAATTATTAGTACTCAATTATTAGCTTTCAATTGATTCAAGATGAGCTTAGGCTTTGTTCCAAACAGCTTTTGGCTTTTGGTTTTACAAGCCGGCTTTTGAACAGAGTGACTTCGCAAGGTAGTTTCTAAAAGCCATTTGTAGGAGTTACTGCAGGAGTTATTTTGAACAAAGTGGCTTCTCAACGTGAGTCCCTTAATCTCTCTCACAATCAGCCAAAAGCCACAACACTTTTGAACAGGGCCTCAAACTAATGCTGCAAAGCTACTTCAAAAGAAAAGGCTAATAATGCAATCCAACAAATGTGCCCTCTCCATAGACTAATTACACCTATTAACTAGTGAACAATTTAATTGATGATGTGTGACGCCCCGTGTCATTATCATCTGAACATGACAGTAGGCAACGGATTATTATTCGATAAGAATGTCGTCTTATTGAATAATAAGTCATATCAGAGTTATGCAGTGAAATAATAGCTAGAGGCGGTACACTCTTATTACAATACCTTTACGACACAAGGCTAAAGTCTTTAATATATGACTTCCTAATTTACAATAATTTTATATAACTTTTACAGAAGTTCCATTATAGACTCTAATTATACAAGTATCCGATACAATTATTTTAAATATTCTAACTCTTGGAGATAAAGAACTAAAGACAGCCTACTCGTCCTAACCTCTTAGTAAGGCATCCATCTCACCACAGTCCTCAATATGCTCACCCTCGTCCCACGTGATATCCTCTAGGCCTGAATACCCCACGTCCAACCTGAGGTAATCCCTAGCCAGACTGGGATCTAACAAAGAAATTTAATAATAAGGGTGAGTACTAACGTACTCAATAAGCATTAATAGCAACAAAATGCAATCGTATGGGTCTCTATTTATCATCAAATCCATTTTCTATCTCTTCTCTCTTCACAAAATAGGTTATCAAATTAAAGTGAAAATTTGCAAGTTTTAGTATTTCAAATACTACTGATCACTCCAGTGAGAAGAAAGACCCCCAGTAGTCTCCGTAGCCTCCAATCCAACAGATAGGCATAAATTCATGATTTTATTTAGCATTGTGTAGACTTGTGTTACTTTACGTATAGCTACTCTTAGTTCTTTAAAACTAGGTCTTCCACATTTCCTTAGATGCAATGCCAAGTCTAGAGTACATAACATTTTCTCTAGTTTTGCTATTATATATCCACCCAAGTATTCTTAGTTGGTGGTACGGGGCGGTATATCACCCTCACCCTACATCCACTTACCATGAAGTAATTGTTGGTTGGGGTGGTCGCTCCCACACACAACACTCCACTGCACTAATATATATGTGCCTTGGATCTACTGCTTCTAGGCTCTATACCAGTTCTGGCTTCCTCTATCTAGTTATACTACTTACCCATATGGAGATGATAATAATATTGTAGGGTAGCATTTTCTGCTCGCCAGAGAGAGAATATGGTTGGCACTAGAAATCTAGCTCTATACCCGAGTGAAAGTTGTTTAGTCCTTATGTTATAACCATATGTAGAGGGCCCCAACTTTCCCTCTCTTTCCTGACAAGGGCACCCTCTACCCTCCTATTATGCATTTCTTTGATCTCTTAGAATCTCCTTTCGTTTCTAATCTTATCTCTTTTCCTTCTTCATTTATTTTAAAAAGCATTTTGATGCAATAGTAATATGTATTATAAAAGTATTTTTTTTCTTAATTAACATAACTAGTTAGGGTGATCAAAGGTAAACTTTCCTGAAATTTGATATCAATTTTGGTTTCAGGTACGTTTGGGTGAAGTCCTTCCCTTGGCTCGAATAGTCGCCTGCAGTTAGTACGTAGGTTATGACTTAATTTACGGAAACATAAGAAAATGTGTCATGCTGATGTGCTTCTAGGGTGACGCTTTGGTCAAGATACCCAATTGTGGTAAATTTAATTAAATTCTATCATATACCCGTTGATTGTCATTATTTAACTGGTGTTATGTTGTGTGGGCTCATCTAAGGGGTGTACTCGACATCGTGCTATTTTTTTGGTAATTTACCGTTCAGGCACGAATGAGTAGATACATGTGTACACATATACTCCTATCCATTTATACGAATACAAATATACTTCTCTGCACTTACACAGGGGTGCATGCATTTATATACTTCTAAACAAATCTGGGACGAGTTCGTGCTTGAGGTGGGCGTGCCATGGCAGGGCTTGGAGCCTCTACTACACTGGGGAGTAGGCTTGAGGTTGCTGGGTACGTATGGGTGGTCAATTGCAAGCTTGGTTGGTGCTGCTGTGAGCTCTCCTGTCACTATACTCCACTCTCACTACAATCCCTTCATCCATTTTAGTGATGAAACCTATTGGCTCTACTGCGGTGGCTCTATTGTGAATGAGGATTTGGGCATGTGTGAATGAGGGTTTGAGAATGCGCTCCTACCATGGTGATGTGTGTTCGGTTGGGAATGATAGAAATAGAAGGCTTATGGGGGGCACCTTACTTGCTGGTCAATGGCTGGATGTTCTGGTATCGATGATGTTAGTGCCGATGGTTGCAGTTCCTTCATGGCTCTCCTGGGGTTTGGCTCACCTTCTTCTTGGCAACCCCTGGTCTTGGCTGGTTCTTGGCACCACTAGGCTCCTGAACCGCCATGGTCGTGGTTCCCTCCTCTTCTGTCTTCCCCAAGTCCTCTTGAATGCCGCCGCCTCCTCCTCTTCCTCTGATCTCTCTCTGGTGGTGCCAGCTCTTAGCTCTCTCTTGCTCTTGTCGCCAGTGGAATGTGCTCTATGACTGTAAATATTTTTATTTGATTTGTTGTAAATAGATTGTAAATATTTTTACCAAATATGTGTTAATTGAAATCATGATGAGATGTATTTAGAATTGAAATTTATAATTTGAGATGTCTTGTAAATTTTTAATTGGACTTGTCCTTTGGAAAGTTTTTATTAATTCGGCCTACTCTGTGTTTAAAGAAAAAAGATTCTTGTATAATTGCTTTAATTGGTTGCTTAATTAATTTCATTTAGAGATGTGCTTCTATGCTTTTCTTAAAGTGATTTGTATAACTTTTAAAGCAGAACTGAATGATGGATAGTGATTATTTATCCCTTCGTATGCTTTGAAGTTAGTGCCATTTTTGTTAGAGTGAAAAGCATGGAAGCACCACTCTTTCATTTAATTGTAATTTACCAGTTAAAACGAGTTAGAAAATTGCAGGTCCTCACATGATGCATGATGCATCACAATGATCAGACAATACAGAGGAATGGCAATATATATTGGTAAATGACTAAATGGCAACCACTGCCATTTTCTTTTCTTGACATTATTGATCTCAAATCCGGCTACAAACATTTCTTCAAACCTTTTATGCTGACAAAACTTACTGCACTTGCACACACGCAACAGATTATCCAAAACTTGGAGAAGCAAGAACGAATAAATAAACGGCCCAACACAATAGCCACCACAATCATGCATCGATCTCAAGCCTCACTAACAAGCCACTAGCTAGCTAGCTTTCTTCATCTCTTCAGCTACTGCTCTTCTTCAAAATCTCGCTTAGATTGACAGCTTTCTGCAAGGATTAGGGAAGAGATCCTTGAGCCGGACGACGTCGATGCAGTCAGGGTAGCGTTTGCATGGCTCCTCGTCGCAGTTGCCGTCGATCTTGCCGAGCCTGAGGTAGCCGAGGTCGTTGCAGGTGTTGCCCGGGATCACATGGTACCCGACGTCCTCCACGGGGGTGTGCTCGCTGCAGACCGTGAAGGTGGCGTCGTCTAGGGTGCCGTCCCGGTAGACGATGATGCCGTCCTGGTCGTTCCTCATGGCCCGGAAGACTTTGTCGAACACTCTGTCATGCGGTGCTGTCACCGGCATGCATCTGAAAAGGAGAAGAAAAAAAATGCAAGAATCAGAAATTTCTTTCAGATAGCTAGCTTCTATTAAAAAACAGAAAAGGAAAACGAAACATCGACGGTACTAGCATTCGGTGGAAATTACAGTAACCAATTAGCTATTGTATCAACCATGAATCACCTCAAAAGTTTACCAAACTACAACCAAACCCAAATGTCTGTACCTATCTGAAGGGAGTTTCAGCACGTAAAAGACGAGAGCTTAATGGACTGGGCCGTAAGGTTTTCTTCCTTCTGGCCCAGCTAGGCTTCAGTCGCATTTCACGCAGACAATGTTATGGGTTGGACTTTCTTTCTCATAGACTCGGCTAGTATTATGGGTTGGCATCGGGTGGGGTTTTCTGTGGACGGCGAGGAGGAAGTAGATTAGATTGAGATTTGGGATGAGAGCACAGGGGATAGCGGAGGGGCTCGTGCTCGCCCTCGTGCCTACGGCGGGACTCATTCCCAGCCAGCAACAGAGGCTCTGAGGACGCCTGGAGGTAAGGGAAGATAGCTCTTTTCTTATTGTCTCCAAGTTACAGGGTATGTCCTTTATATAAAGACTGTAACAATCAGATTAGAACACTTGATCCCTATTAATAACAAATTCTGAATCCTAAATAGTATCTAACTCCTATGTCCTAACTTGTAATAACTAATACTTTCCTAATAAACTAACATCTTCCATCTAACCCGAACTCTTGTTTGTGTCAGCCAGACTGTTGCCCGTCACGGCTTGGCGATTAGAAGGCCTTCTGGTATAAAACTTTCCCCAAAAAGAGTCCACAACATTTCCCCCTTCTTCTGAAACAGGTTGTCCTCGAGCTGGAAATCAGGGTAATGCTTACAGAAGTCCAGAAGAAGTACCTAAGATGCTTCGGACGGCGCACAATCCTTCCATTGAACAAAACACCTCCCAACAGGCCATGATTGAGACGAGCAAGTTGCATCATCAAAGGCATTGGAATAGCCTGGCCATGGTGTGTATCTGGTGATGGAGGTATCTCAACTGGAGGATCACCATGGAAGTTCTTAAGCAATGCCACATGGAAGACGTCACGAGCACGTGCAGGCAGCTGAAACTGATCACCACTGAACCAATGTGTTCGACGACCTTGAAAGGCC
The DNA here is from genome assembly GCA_036346245.1 of Bonia amplexicaulis. Taxonomy (NCBI): domain Eukaryota; kingdom Viridiplantae; phylum Streptophyta; class Magnoliopsida; order Poales; family Poaceae; genus Bonia; species Bonia amplexicaulis. Next base: position 13,177,940 of record CM070758.1, on the reverse strand, counting down.
CATAGAATTCAGGAGCCAATTTTGATGTGACACGGCCAGTGCGAGATGTAGCAGGACGGTGATGCAAACGCAGCCAAACCCACTGACCCACTTCAAACGCCACCGCACGATGATGACTATCATGTTGTTGTTTCATGACGGCATGAGCTTGTAGTAGTTGCTCGTATACTTCAGCCAAAAATTCATCAGAATCCGCCATATGTTGTTCTATAGCAGCCATGCAAGTCGCACCTGACTCACTAACCAATAAGGCTGGCAAATTTCGCCCATAAACAACATGAAATGGTGTGGTGCGGACAGCTGTTTGATACGAAGAATTGTAGCAATATTCTACCCAAGGAAACCACTATACCCACTGCTTTGGACGATTGCCACATAAACACATCATATATACATGGTAATGATGTGATTAACCACTTCAGACTGATAATCGGACTATGGGTGAAAAGCGGAACTTAAATGTAACTTTACTCCGGCCAAACGAAAGAGCTCCCTCCAAAAATTACTTGTAAAAATCGGATCACGGCCACTAACAATAGATGAAGGAATCCCATGAAGGCGAACAACTTCATCAAAGAAAACACGATCAACTGAGCTTGCAATGTACGGATGAGAGAGAGCGATGAAATGAGCATATTTGTAGAAACGGTCAACGACGGTCAAGATAACGGATTTGCTGTGTACCTGAGCAATCCTTCCACAAAATCCATGGAAATATTTGCCGAAACTGTCTGTGGCACCTCTAATAGCTACATCAATCCCACTGGGTGAAGATGCTCTGTCTTATTACATTGGCAAACTGAACACCCCTTGATGAAATCCCGCATGAGCTGTGGCAGGCCAGTCACATGGAAGTGTGCATGAACATGATGTATAGTTTTCTGAACTCCTTCATGTCTTGCACCGTGAATCTCTGCAAATACCTACGGCAAAAGAGATGACAGAGCGGGTATGAAATCTCTACCCTTTTGCAAGATGAGATCAGCTGCCACAATCCATGACAGACCCTCCTGTCCAACAAGTATGCGATCCTGAAAGGTCATCAGCTCAGATGATGAAGCTATCGCCTGCCGCAACTGATCGAACCATAAAAATTAGGGACCTAATAGAGCATGTATTGCCGCACCATCTTCATCACGCTGTGAGAGCACGTCGACTGCGACGTGTTGACACTAGGGCTGTAAAAAAAGCTCGAAGCTCGTGAGCTACTCGAGTTCGGCTCATTCTAGGCTCGATTTGAGCTCGGTTCGAACTTTAAACGAGCCAAACTCGAGCTTGATCTCGAGCTCGCGAGCTTTACAGAGCCGAGCTCGAATAGTTCGCGAGCTCCGATTCGAGCTTAAATAGTAATACATATTAATTTTTACCGAGCTTACTCGTGCCGAACTCGAGCTCGAGCTTTTCTTATTGTTGAAAATTAGTGTATATTTGAATTATTTTGACTGTTATCGAGCTTACTCGAGCCGAACTCGAGCTCGAGCTTTTCTTATTATTGAAAAATAGTGCATAATAAATTATTTTAATTATTATCGAGCTTCACCGAGCCGAGCTCGAGCCTAATCGAGCTTAGGCCGAGCCGAGCTCGAGCCCAGGTTCAAGCTCGGACCCCATCTCGAGCTCGGCTCGAGCTCGGCTCGAGCTTCTAACAAGCTCGAGCCTGGAAGGCCAAACTCGCTCGAGCTCGGCTCGTTTACAGCCCTAGTTGACACCCTGGCCTGCACTCCACCGAGAAATCGTACCCAAACAAGTTGCTTACCCAATGATGTTGTGGTGTAGTTGAGAGTCGCTGACCTAGTAAAAATTTAAGACTGTAGTGGTATGTCTGAATCATGAAAGTGCGCCCCCAAAGATACAACCGCCAATGTCAGAATGCCTTGACCAATCCAACGAGCTCTTTGTTGGAATAGTCCCACATTGGTTGTGGAAGGGCAAGGGACCTAACTTAAAAGTGGGGGTCCCTCACCTCATTGGCTAGCTTTTGGGGTGAGAAGGCGCTTACGATCTAACAAGTGGTATCGAGCCCGGTTCTATCATTTCTGGTCCAATGGACAATAGTGTGTGAAGGCCTGATGGACTGTGACCCTGAGGGACCGTCGGTGTACGATGAATGGACCTTGAGGGACCGTCGGTGTACGGTGAAGGGCTGAGGGACACCAATGTGTGAAGGGGGAGATTGTTGGAATAGTCCCACATTGGTTGTGGAAGGGCAATGGACCTAACTTAAAAGTGGGGGAGTCCCTCACCTCATTAGCTAGCTTTTGGGGTGAGAAGGCCCTTACATCCAACACTCTCTTTCATACGCAGGCAGTTTAGCATGTGGATGAGTGATTGTGCGGCTAAAGAAGGCCACTGGCCGCTCGCCTTGATGGAGAACCACACCAAATCCTAAACCTGAGGCATCACAATCCAACACAAATCGCTTGGAGAAATTCGGCAATTGCAAAACTGTGGCTGAAGTCAGTTCCACCTTGAGGGCCTGGAACACATTGTCGGCTTCTGTGGATCGAGCAAATACTTTCTTCTTCAATAGCTTGGTGAGAGGAGATGCCACCGTACCATAATCCTTGATGAATTTATGGTAGTAACCCGTCAACCCAAGGAACCCCACAAGGCTCGCACGGAAGTAAGCATCGACCAACCTAGCACTGTCGGCACTTTGTTGGGATCCATGGCCACACCTTGGCCGGAGATAATGTGACCTACGTAGGCCATATATGTCTCGCCAAAATAACATTTGGATCTTTTGAGAGCCAACTTGTGGTACTGCAACACTTGGAAGATCGCCCGAACATGTTGTAAATGCTCAAACCACGATGAGCTATAAATCAAGATGTCATAAAAGAAAACAAGAACAAATCGCCGAGGAACAGCTTGAATATATCGTTCATGAGTGCCTGATAGGTGGCGGGGGCATTCATCAAACCAAAAGACATTACCAAGAACTCAAAGTGTCCATGGTGTGTTCTGAATGTCGCCTTCTAAATGTCATCAGGATGCATACGCGCTTGGTGATACCCACTGCACAAATCAAGCTTAGCGAAGTAGCATGCCCTTTCAGTTCGTTGAGGAGCTCATCAACCACCACCCTTCCCATGGAGAAGCTGAAGACTGTTGAGGATCTCGGCATGATGCTTGCCACCCTGATGAAAGACATCAACGAGATGAAGCACAACCAGGGTCTGGATCATGATGCCATATTGCCATTACACGGTTGCAGTAGGGTATCAATGAAGCATAACCAAGCATCCTGGACACCAACAGCAAGAACATCATGCTCTGGTACCAAATGTTGTGGTACAAGCTGATTGGGTACGGGTCCGAGGACCGAGGGTAGGGCGCTCGCCCTCATCTAGCCATCGGTAGGGCACTGATTACACCCATCTCTCTGGCGTGCCGAACTGACTTAAGTCGTCTCTTTATATGTTTTGAGGACTAGACATATTCCTTTGTACTCTTCACCATAATCAAAACAGTTTGATTATCGCAGTATGTCAAAACAACTAGAATTATTTTTTTCAATACCAGTAGGTCGGAAAGGAGCTCTCTAGGCCATTCTGCATCTACTACCACTAAGTTAAGTGCTACTAGCTAAGCCTCCATGGTGGACCGTATAAGAATAGTCTATTTAGAAGACTTCCATGCAATAGCCCCATCTGTAGAGTGAAAATATATCCACTCATAGGCTTCATATCATCCGAGTGAGTGATCCAATTAGAGTTACTGAATCCTTCAAGGAATCTCGGATGACCAGAACAATGTAACCCCAAATTCTTGATTCTCTTTAGGTACCTAAGTACCCTTTAGTGCTATCCAGTGATCATTCCCTGGATTGGCCGTATACCGACTCAATCTGCTTACAATATATGAGATGTCAGGCCTCATTTCACTAGTCAAATACATTAAAGAACCAATTATTTGGGAATATTTAAGCTTGTCTTTACCATGCCTGGTGTTTTTATGCAACTTAGCATTTGAATCAATGGTATGGCTACTGATTTACAGTCCACAAGCCTAAAGCGATTTAGGATTTTATCCACATAATGGGATTGCAATAAAGTAATCCCTAGTAGCTTAGTGTTTAAAATAACATCAGTTTCACCCAAGTATTTCATATCAAAGTTCTGGGAGAGAAAAGACTCAGTATTATTGATTACATCCATGTTGGTTCCAAACAGTAATATGTCATCCACATAAAGACAAAGGATGACACCTTCACCCCCATTAAACAGATAGTAAACATACTTGTCGGCTTTGTTTACACAAAACTGGACCGAAGTCAACGTACTATCAAATTTCTCATACCATTGCATCGGGGCTTGTTTTAGACCGTACATGGATTTAAACAAGCAACATATTTTCTTTTCTTGTCCTTCAACCACAAAACCGTCGGGTTGCTGGATATAAATCTCCTCATCCAACTCTCCATTTAGTAAAGCAGTCTTTACATCCAATTGATGTACTTGGAGTTTATATGCGGCAGCTAGAGCTAAAAGCACTTGAATTATGGGCAAATGAGCTACAGGAGAGTATGTATAAAGTAGTCTTCACTCTCTTTTTTGCATGAGACCTTTAGTCACTAAACCGACCTTGTAGTTTTTAATAGTACCATCGGGTCTTCGCTTTCTTTGAAGATCCATTTGCAGCCCACTGGCTTACGTCCACTTGAAAGATCAGTAATCTCCCAAGTTCCATTAGCTAGGATGTAATTCATCTTGCTACGGACTGCTTCCTTCTAGTACTCCGTATCCAGGGATGTGTATCCCTCTAAAAGGTTGCGTGGTTAATCATCTGCAACTTCAATTTTAGACAGCAGTGGTAGAGAAATTTGCTATCTTTCCTCATCTTCTTGAACCTGTATAGGATCACAAATAAAACTAGAAGTAATAGGGTTTAAAGTGTTACTAATATCAGAACCCTTCCCATTTTGTTTTGGTGGATCCCTTCTCTCAAAGTGGATGCTTTCAACCTCACTTTTGGTGGAATCACAGGATGCTTTCAACCTCACTTTTGGTGGAATCACACAACTCACTTGGAAAACTCTCATTTTGTGGAATTGTGAGCTATATACTCTCATTCTCACTTGGGTTTTGATGCATCACTATGGCCTCCTTTTGGTACTTGGTTTCTTTTCACTTTTTAATTTTTAGCAGCACCTCGTCTTCCCATGCGGGACATATTTCCTCATCCATAAGCAAGAAACAGGTTGGCCTACCATTCGAAGTGAAGTTGTAGCCCTTTGTGCTCTACTCTTGACGCGATGCATCGAACTCCTTGCACCATGGATCTCCCAGCAAAAGATGACACGAGACCATAGGGACTGGAATAATATCGCACACAATCTTGCAAGAGAATTTTCCAAATGAAAACAATATTGTAACTTGATTCGTGATGTCGAGCATGCTAGTGTACCATTTTAGCACATACAGTTGAGGATGTGGGCTTGTAGGCAACTCTAACTTCTTAACAAGCTCAATACTAGTAGCATTGATTGAACTCGCATGGTCGATAGATATGGCACAAACCTTCCCTCTCACTGGAAAGTCTAATTGATGACATACCTTTCTTCATAGAGGACACTGGGACTCATGTTATGTAGTAATTGTCCAAGTTGTATTTGTATATTATTGATGCACATGGATAGTTCATCGCACCTCTCATTCAATGGATGGATGGAGTCTTGGATTTCATGGCGAAGGGAATCCCGTAATGCATTAAAATGGAACCCAGTCATCTATTTAGTAAGATCACCATGACCCTCATACTCTTGGGGTCCTACCATTTTTAGCACAACCAAGAAGACGGAGAGTATATATAGAGCTTGGTAGGTTTATCAAAGGAGTGCAATATGAAATCTAGACTATTGTCAAGTTAAGTAGTAATCCAAGCTAGAAAACAATTGCCTAGTTGCTGATCACATAATATAAGTGGAAAATATAGCAACTCAATAATAGATGTTAACAAAATAGTATAAGCGAAGTGCAAGTTAACCAGCTCTAAAAAAAGCACTAGCAGTCAGATCTGATATAGATTTTTAGATGAAGAACAGAAAGTTGACAGATCTAAAAATTGGACGATATAGCTCAAGCCAAAAGTAAACAAGGTAGTTTTGGGGATCAACAAGCTAGCCAAGGTTCTAATGGATTAAAATCTAACCTAACTTACCAAAATTTTTCAGATTGAAATCAAAAGGCTAAAAGAAAAACAAATATTTTGTGTCTTTTTATGGTAGGATGAAAATGAACCAAACTAAAGGATAGAAGTCACCATGCAACTAAAGTTTGTCACTGTTCAACCTTGAGCTCTGATACCAAATGATACAGATCCGACCAAGCGAACCTTTGGGGTTGGCCTAATCTTACGGTGACGATGATCACACAATCGATGAAGATAACTCAACCAAAGCAATACAATTCAAGATCATATCGCAACAATCATAAGGATAACTTGAAGAACACAATATGATTTGATAAAGGAAATAAACTAGTGTCGAGCACAAGATTACAACCACCGCAAACATATCAAAATCTTCACAAAAATTCACATCGCACAACTTGCTCAACGGCAAGAGCATGAAATAGACGATCTTGACCAATCAATTCTTGCAAACTCAATGAATTCACAAGAACAAAAGAGTAGAACTCTCAAAATCCTCACAAGGATATTAAGGGATACAACCCTAAAGCCTTCATGGCAACTTCATTCATAACATCAATATTACACACCTTATATAACAAGAGAGAATACCCTTCCTTATATAGATTTTTAAGTCAGTTGCTACAGTAACTGACTTGCCACAGTACGACGGTTACTATAGGGTGACAACTGCTACAATGCTCGTGGTTGCTATAGTACAAAAATAAAAGGCACTATTTGGTTTCCTCGCAAAACAAGAAAGAAAACCAAATCCAAGTTTACTTAAGCTATAACTAAGATATATTTTTTAGAATTATGTCAAACCGACTGGACCGACATGAGGCTAGTGGTTAAACTGGTGCCTTGAAGGTTTTTAACTCCTTCTCTTGAATAATTTATACGACTTAAGAGCTCTTTCCAGTTGATAATTGCGATGGTCATGAATATATGATCGATGTTGATTATATTCGCATCACTAAGCCTCATCTTCCAAGGAAAATGTGGAAGGATCAACGATGACCCAAAACAATTTGAGCCCCGACCGCCGTCGAGACACCACAACCTATCGGCATCCGGTAAGGACCAGGTGCATCATTTTTCCCTACCTTTTCTCATTCAAAGCATGCACTAACAACCTCTCCTCTGTATTTATAGTCCCCAGAACCCCTATGTGGCTACCGCAAATGGATCGATCTTGAGATCTACCCTAAGGACCAATGGGTCCTCGACTTCGAGGAGTGGAATGTCGCAAGGTCATTGGAGATCCAGGAGGAGGAGGGCCACAAGAACGAGCAAACCTTGCGTATACAACGCGAGACGAAAGCTCATCTCGAAACGTGCACGTATAGGGAGCGGGAGGCTCACGAGAGGGAACGCGAGAGAAAGAGGGGAATTACGACCAAGGCAAAAGAGGCCACCGAGGAGTTTAACGCCGAGATGGCAAAGAAGGGGAAATGGCCCTGGTCCACACAGTAGGTCGTACGAGCAGTTGGGTGGGTTAGTCGCACATGATGCTATATGTTATGAATGTAATCAAAAAGTACGCGGCATGTTACTCCCAACTTTATTATGAAGTTTATTTAAATTCAGACAAGTTTATTATCTCATCTTTTCACATTCAATGATTCACATAGCAAGTCATGTAACAATATTAACATACCGGTTTTCTCCGTACACGAATTCTCACTAACATCAAAATATCACTTACCATCGTATGTACCAAGCGTTCTAAGATCAATCGTTCCTAAAAAAATTTTCCAAAATTTGTTACGCAGCTACAACATACGATGAACATAAACTTTTATTACAACTCCAGCAGATTATTTTTCAGTTAAAAACTACAAAATTGATAAAATTTATAAAATTCACGGGGGACTGCGTGCAGTCGCCCAATGGGTGGGTGATTGCACATCAAGTCGCCCAATGAGGGGGTGACTGGTTGCAGTCGCCCGAGGGTCAGACGACTGGAGCTCTGTCGGCGACTGGAGTCTATTTATATAAAAAATATTGCAACGAGTATATTTCTGTAATTTTAAATAAAAATAGATTATTCGTACAAAAAAATCGAAAACATATCGTGCTTTTTGCTAGTCGATTTTGTCAAACGCCAGCCACACGCCGACCACTGCGCCAACGAGCTAGCTACCAAAAAGCGTCGGAGCCAAACCTAACATGATTATCGTTTACCTAATCTTTCCCATCCCCTTATCAATTCAAAAATCAAACACTAAACATTTCACCCAATTAGGTATACTAGTAAAAGTGCAAAACCCCACTTTAGGTTGCACAAGCCGCGCTAAGCCCCTATCCCTATATTCTGAATTTCGAGCGCAGGAATTCCACAGAATATCTATAAAATAGCAGAAAAAATTACTGACAGCTATGGGTAAAATTCCTATAGGATTCGAATGCTCCGAAAAAGAAGTAACAATGTGATGTATGGTGCAAGCCAAGCGTGCAACAGCTGCAGGGTAAAGTTGGCAACAAACCTGAGGGCTGCCTATCCGAACAAGAAGCGAACAAAATAATGGAACAGAAGCGCACAAGTACAACGAACGAAGGAACGAACCTGACGTGGAAGAGGTTGGGCACGCGGAGGGCGCCGAGGTAGACCTCGACGGCGCCGAGGAACGCCTGGTACGTACGGAGGTGCAGCGCGTCCACGCGCGGGTACGGCAGGCGCGGCCGCGGGCCCACGCACCCCGCCACCGCATTGCCGACGCCGACGCCGCCGACGCCCAGGAACGCGTACTCCCTCCACGCCACCGCCGCCCCCTCCTGGTCCCTGGGCGGCTCCGGCGGCGGCAGCGCGACGAAGCCGGCCGCGGCGAGGATGGGCTCGAGGTCGTCGTGGGTGAGGATGGGGCGGAACGTGGCGTTGTGCCACAGGGACAGCTTCTTAGCCGCCTCCTGTATGGTCAGCCTCATGTCCCTGCTCTTCTCGCCCCTGTCCCCTCCGGCGGCTGCACCGGGCGACGCCATGGGGGCGGCTTTCTTGGGGGTTTATCGGGGGACAAGGAGACGAAGCGGAGACGGCTCTTCGCGTTGTTTGTGTGCTAGGCAGAGATTGTTTCTGAATCAAAGACGGGAGAGTTTGGGAGGAGGGGGCAGGGGAGGTGGGCGTGGTGGGAGAGATGATGGAGTGGAGCCGCATTGGGATTCTCTCTGCGTGGCAATATTTTTGAAGGGCTCGGCAGCACGACTAACGCTCCCCGCACCTGCGTTCGGTGGGAAAGGGCTTCGCAGCAGTGACAATGACAAGTGGGACCAGGGCAGTGTATCTGGAATGTTGAGTTAGGGCAACTCTACGGTACCGCTCGTTTCAATTTCAGTTGTTCACTTCTAATTTTTAATTTACTATTTTTTTATTTGTTTTGGGTTTTTTTTGCCTTTTTTGCCTGTATTTTTTCGCATTGTCTGTGATGGGCTAACCTGCTTTTTCTATCTTTATTTTTTTTAATTTAATTACGCTAAATAAGCATCTATCAACTACAGTGAAAAATAAACCAACTACAGTGAAAAAGCTATAAGTCATCGTCAAACTGAGCGCCCCTAGTCTTTTACGATTTAAAAATATGTGTTATAAAAAATCCTAGATGAATCCTACTAGAATTAAAACTCTTACTCCTATTTAGATTAGGATTCCTATTCTAAAGTGAAGAATGGCTAGGAAGACTTTAGAATGGCTTGGAAGAACTATATAAACCGAAGGGCGATAATGGAGAGAAAACAAGTAACCAAACAATCAAATCTATTCATCCAAAATAGAGGGTGCACGAGAATATGAGTTAGGATATTTTTTAACACTAGATTCTTGTATAGGGCAGTACTCCCTTAGTCCACAAATATATGTCGTTTTTTACTTTTACGGTCTCCAATGCAAGAATTTGACTATGATTTATTATCATAATATACTAACAAAAATAATAAATATATATATATATATATATATATTATGAAATAATTTTGAAAGATAAATCCAATGGTATTATTTTTATGTAGTCAATCTATATACTTTAACATATATTAATGTTCAAAGCTTGAAAAGTTTAATAGCACAGAACTCACGGCAACCTACATTTGTGGACAGAGAAAGTATCCGAGAGTCCTAAAATATCTGAAAGGGTTGTAATTGAGCGACAATCCATTGTACTCTTTTAAGGTTGTATTTAAGAAATTTTCGATTGGCTTCACCGAATCTTTTCTCTCATCGTGTTTGCATTAACGCCGTTATTTTAGTTCTCTCTACGGGATTCATCTTCTTCGTTCTTGACATCTTGTAAGCTCGTAGTATATATCATCAACTCTTATCCAATTTAAAAGTTGCTGCGCATAAAAAGAGATACTAGAGTGTAACACAGAGCAACCTATGTCTGAGCTGTAAATTCGATGAACCGCGTCATTCGCACGATCGTATTGAAACGGAAAAGATTTTCGTTGAGTAGAAACGGAAGTATAGTGAATGATGGCATACCGTCATCAAGCCCCCTGCATCCTCGTGATCACTCTACGGAGTGGTATGCATCTAGAGCAATCCTTGCGTGAGCTGTATAGTCAATGGATCGTGCCCTCTACACGGTCACGTTGAAACGGAAAAGGTTTCCATTGATTAGAAACAAAAGTTCAGTCAATGGTGCCATATCGTCATCTGAGCTCCCTCCATCCCTCAGGATCGCTACATAGTGTGACTCAGTTCTTTTTACTTATAATTTATAGTTTATATTATAGTAACTAATTTTTAAATGATACGTTATTTCAAGATAAAATCAACAGTAAAATTATAATAAAAAGTGTAATTAATTCAGCTATACTGGTTAAAATCATATGTGACTATTTTTTTTGCGTACTGTCTCTTACGAATAGTCAAATTTTAAAAGTTTAAATTATAAACCATAATTCAAAATAACCCACCCCGTGTTTTAAGTATCTGGAGCAACTCATGCGTGAGCCGTATAGTCAATGAAAAATGCCCTTTGCATGGCCACGTTGAAAACAGAAAAGGTCTCTGTTGCATAGAAACGGAAATTAATTAATGGTGCCAGCGCCTTTGCTCGGAGGCGACAAAATACTGCCATCTCAGGACTCGTCATTTCTTGTTTCTTGTAAAGTCGCAAAAGACCAATACTTACCAGGCAAGCAAATGTCTCGGTTTCAAAACACTTTCCAAGCAAAGCAGGGCTGAGCGTGTAACACAACAATCTCTTAAGACTCTACCCTACCTCAAGCATGTTTGAGGTTCCACAGCTTTTTTAAACCTTTTTTTTCGGTAGATAAAAAAGCGGACCCACCTGTCAGTGGAAGAGAAGCGCCGACTCTGGTGCAAAGCGCGTGTGCGCGTAGCCGCAGGCTTGTTCCAGGGCGGCCCTTCGGTGGGGATGGAAGGCACACGCACGAGGCGCACTGCACGTCAGCGCCAACGATCCCTCTGGTAGAATTTTTTTAGCGAATAATCTATTTTTTATTTAAAATTATATAAATATATTTGTGATTAAATTTTTTATATAAATAGGCTTCAATCACCTAACAGTGATGTGATTGTAGCCAATCACCCAACGTAGGGCAACAGAGATCCAATCGCCCCATATTGGACGACTGCATGCCCCAGTCGTCTACCCAGAGGGCGATTGGTTTCAATTCTCCGTATATTTTATACAATTTATTATTTTTTGTAAATTGTAACTAGAAATTTGTAATAAAAATTTATAATCATTATATATCAATCGTCTAACCATTGAACAATTACATATCAGTCGCCGTTCTCCTAGAGGACAGCAAACCGCACGCACGCTCGCTGGCTGGACCGTTCTAACTACGTTGTTTGTTGCTGCTGCTGTTCCTCCACTTTTCATTCGGCGTGGCAGCTCTTTTTCCTCCCTCTTCTTCGCGCTTCCTCTCCTCCGGTTCGGCTTTTGCTTTTTTTCCCCCGTGCGCTGCGCGTGCGTGCGGTTGTCATCTGCGTCCGTTTGTGCTCCGCGTGCCGTGCGGCCGACGGTGCGCAGCGCGGATGCACCGTGCCGACTGCCGGGAGGAGAGAAGCCGCGAGAAAACGGCAGGCGGCCGCCAGCCGCGGCACTCGCCCCGTGCGCTGGCTCGATTGCGCAAAACTAACTTTACATGGGCGTGATGTTTCATAGTTTGCATACGGATTGTTAAGCTTGAGATCCAGGATCAGGTCAAAAGTAATAGTTGCTGAACGTCATGCACCGGATTGTTAAATCCAAGAGCTTTAGGTTGTTTAGGAAAGACGAACAATCTGTTCATACTTCAAAACCCCTTGTGCATGAACTGTGCAAGCTAAGGAGGAGTTACAGACCTATTCTTTTTTTGTTTGAACGAACAATCTGTTCATACTTCAAAACCCTTTTGCAAGCTAAGGAGGAGTTACTGTTCTGTTTTTTTTGAACCTTATAGCTTTTGGCTACGGTTTGTGGATTGTTCGATGCGAGAGATTACAGAATGTAAACTCACATACGGTTTTTGCCGATATAAATGAAGTCGGTACAGTATGTACTACAATTAACTAGTAGACTCTATCTTGAAAAGATACTTTATTTAAAAGTTAGTTACTGTAGAAAAGTCGAAAAACAGATTTTAGAAGCTGAAAAGATTAGCCCGTAGTTTTATCCTCTGTCCTCCGGTTGAATAGCATGAATCTCATCTCCTGCCTTTTACAATGTTTTTGAGTGATCAAATAAAATTTCCAAATCTTCGTTTTTCGTTCTAGAAAACCTCTGTAATTTTCAGATACCTACTCTAGTTTACCAAACCTCTCCTACTGCAAAAGTAGCAGCCCTAGCAGGCATCTCAAAATTCGTAACCAAGAAAAACTTTGCAAAAATACAATTGTGCCACGTCACTTGTCGATTAACCTGCCAGTCCCGGCAGTCAGCCCGTCACCACCACCGACTCCAAACCCGTCTCCGCCGCTGCCCCTACACCACAACTCCTCTTCTCTTCTCATCATGGGAAGCGAGAACACGACGCGGACGTCTCCCGTGGCCGGAGCATATGCTTGGGGATTGGGATTAGGTCTGCTATCTTCACCAGCATCGTAATTCAACTACTAAGGCTTATTTTCTTCCTAGTTGGTGTTGGGCAGTAACATTAGCTGTCAAAATTCTTTTTTTTTTTTTTACAAATACACATTTATACTTCAGCATCATATTTCAATGGTTCCAATTAATCAGTTTATCGTGACTCTTCTTTCAGGGTTTTCTTACAGATAAGATTAAATTAGTTAGAATAATCTATTTTTGTAATATTAGACATAAATTCTTTAAAAGCCAAGCTATCCAATTTTTATAGATTCCTACTAGGCACAAGAGCAAAATGGCCCATGGGCATAAACTCTCGCGGCTCCACCTCATCTTCCCCCATGAGCCATTTGTCATCGATGAAATCGTTATTCAAACATCTCCATTGCAGGCGTTTTGCCGCCATTCGCCGGAGTCGCCGCTGCCTCCACTCCGACCCACACCCTCTCCTCTCCATTTTCTCCGGCCTCTGCGCGGACGGCCCCCTCCCCGCCGCGCTCGCGCTGCTTCCGGACCTCTCCGCGGCGGACCTCCGAGCGGACCCCGTCTCGCTCTGCCGCCTCATCAAGCTCTGCGTCCGCCACGGCACGCCCAGCGACGGCCGCCTCATCCACCGCCACGTCTCACGCAGCGTCCATAGAGGAGCGCCCCACAGCAGCCTCTTCGTCTCCAACGCCCTCGTCTCCATGTACGCCAAGTTCGGCCTGCTTGACGACGCTCTCAGGCTGTTCGGCGGAATGCCCCAGAGGAACGTCGTCTCGTGGACGACTGTCGTCGCGGCTCTGGCCAATGCCGGCGGTAGGAAGGAGGAGGCGCTGAGGTTTCTTGTGGCCATGCAGAGGGACGGGGTGGCTCCCAACATGTACACGTTCTCGAGTGTTCTTGGTGCTTGTGGCACGCCGGGGGTGCTCGCGGCCGTGCACGGGAGCATTGTTAAGGTTGGGCTGGATTCGGATGTGTTCGTGCGGAGCTCCTTGATTGATGCGTATATGAAGCTTGGAGATTTGGAATGCGGGCACCGTGTCTTTGACGAGATGGTCACCGTGATTTGGTCGTGTGGAATTCGATTATTGCGGGGTTCGCACAGAGCGGGGATAGTGTCTGGGCGATAGAGCTGTTTATGAGGATGAAGGAGGCCGGGTTCTTGGCTAACCAGGGCACCTTGACCAGTGTCCTCCGGGCGTGCACCGGGATGGTCATGCTTGAGGTGGGGAAGCAGGTCCATGCTCATGTGCTCAAGTATGACAAGGACTTGATTATGCACAATGCACTTCTCGACATGTACTGCAAGTGCGGGAGCTTGCAGGATGCAGACGCCTTGTTCAGCAGGATGCCTCAGAGGGATGTGATCTCATGGAGCACCATGATCTCTGGTTTGGCACAGAACGGGAGAAGCATTGAGGCATTGAGGGTTTTCGACTTGATGAAATCTGAAGGACCCACACCGAACCACATAACGATGATTGGAGTTCTGTTTGCATGCAGCCATGCCGGTCTAGTGGAAGATGGCTGGTATTACTTTAGGTCAATGGAGAAGCTCTTTGGAATTCAACCTGAGCGAGAACACTGCAACTGCATGGTCGATCTCCTTGGTCGGGCAGGGAAGCTTGATGGGGCTGTGAAGTTCATCCGTGAGATGAACTTTGAGCCCGACTCGGTCATATGGAGGACTCTTCTTGGGGCTTGCAGGATGCACAAAAACGCCAATCTTGCAGCATATGCAGCAAGAGAGATCCTTAAACTGGAGCCTAACGACCAAGGTGCCCGCATATTGCTGTCAAACATATACGCTGATTTGCGACAATGGACAGATGCTGAGAAGTCATGGAAGGCAATGAGAGACCGAGGGGCAAAGAGGGAGCCCGGGCGAAGCTGGATCGAGCTGGGGAAACAGGTCCATGTGTTCATTGCTGGTGACCTGTCACACCCATGCTCAGATGGTATAGTTCAGAAGCTGAACCGACTGGTCCGCGCGGTCACAAACCTCGGCTATGTCCCACAGACAGACTTCGTGCTGCAGGATCTCGGAAGGGAGCAGAAGGAAGATATACTGAAATATCACAGCGAGAAGCTGGCAATCGCATTTGGAACAATAAATTCAATGGAGGGGAAGCCTATCAGAATCATGAAGAACCTCAGGATCTGCGGTGACTGTCACGCATTCGCAAAGCTCGTCTCCCAGAGCGAAGGCAACGCGATCATCATCAGGGACCCGGTTCGGTTCCACCATTTCCAGGATGGAGTTTGCTCCTGTGGCGACTACTGGTAGGGGTGGTGGCACACATTGGCAAGGCTTGATTGGGGTTAGTGCTGACTGGTGACTACTACTACGTCTTCTCATGAAAGTGGCTGCCGAAAATGACCTGCCTGTTCAGTGATGGCTATGTACAGAGACATTTTACCACTACACGGCAATGGACAACTTGGTACCTGTCATCCTTTTCAAAACGAACACCATTTGTTTTCTTTGCAACTCTGATGCTGAACCACACTATTGTATTTGTTGAAAGAAGGGCAAGAAAAAGAGTAGTAGTCAAAAGAACAAGGACAAAGGATAAAGAAGGCAAGAAGGCAAATAGCGTCCATAAAACAGCCCACTGGGCCACCCCCCTCGTCCACCCCATCCACGCAAACGCTGAAACAGAACAAGCAAGACCACGAAAGAAACGCGCCCTGGAGAATTCCGGCGTCATCTTCTTCCAAGCCCTAGAAGCCATGGTACGTGGAGGCCGCCGGTGACCGGCGCTGGTAGCAAGAGTCGCGGGGAGGCGTGGTGGTTGTGGTGGTGGCAGCGGCGAGATGCCGGTGTGGATAAAGGCGGTGGTGGACAGGTAGTCCAGTGTTTATTATTGGACAGGTTCGTGGAGGAGCGCGAGGTCGCCGAGCGGGAGGAGCGCGAGGTAACGAACCCCAATCCCGATCCATGACTCGATTATTTATCGGTTCAATCCCATCCTTCCCTATCGTTCTGGTCAGCATCTTGAAAGTATTAGCTGTTCCGTGATCAAGAACGGGAAAGATATTGATGATCTGACTGTTGATACAGTCGCAATTCTCGCTGGAAATGGGATTGAGATGATACTGAACCTGCACCTGCACAGTGTTTCTTGATGAGTTGATGTAAATGTCCTTCAGTTTCTTGTGATGCTGAAGAAGTACAATGTAAGAAGTTATTCCTTGCTTTACACTGTAGTAGTCACGAAGGCAGCAGGGGGAAGGGGGAGTAAAGCTGGCCTCTATCAGTTCCTTAGAGAATATAGGCAACCATAGAAATGTGACAGGTGATGATAAGTAAGAAATGTCCTGGAAGCATTGATCCTCAAGTGGTCAAAAGTGAATAGAATAGAACATCAGATAATCCGTTGCGTTCTTAAGTAGGACAGGCCATGGGTTTTTCTTATTCTGTATGTAGTTTTGGGATACGAGTAATCTACACTAGCGTAGATTAAAAAATTTTACCGTATAAACCAAGAAACCATGTAAGTAAGAGATCATAAGTATATTTTTTTTTAACTTATGACTTCTCACGAACAAACAAGCAAGACGGCTTCTCCGTCGCCGTTTCAATGCGGCTTATCGAGGTAGTCTATTCGAAGCGACTTATCGGCTTGTTGGCATTTGGTCCGTTTACACAAGTGTTTACGCTAAGATAAAAAAAGCCACAAACTACAACCATAAGTCATAAGCCGTAACAAAAAAGAACATGCTCATAGATCGTTACCACTAAATGCATAGTGTAGCGGAAGTAGAGTTGAAGCAGTCAATTCAATGTAGCGCGCGTCGGTGTGGTGTAAGAGTCAATCGTCCTCTAGCCAACCGTTTCCTCCTCACGATCATCTCGATCAACGCTACAATCACAACAGTGACTTTGCCAAAGTCCACACGTCCAGGGATGGAATGTCATGCGTGGTGTGCTAGCACTAGTGTACACGGTAGTGCCTCTGAGATGTGGTGGCTAGGGTTTTTGTGGGGGTGAACCAGATACATCACATACCTCTCTTAATATAGCTTCTCGGTGGAACTACATTAGGGGGCCAACAAGGTGCAAAGACCACTTGGCCCATTAGCAACGGTTCCAATTCGAACTGATTTGTTCTAATCGTTAAGTGTGTGACCCTATAGATTCATATATATTTAATCATCGCCCGAAAACTCCTTTCCGATCCACAAGTTAGTAGTGGTCTTTAGCAGGATATATCAATTCCCAAATATACATAAATATCATATCAGACGAACCTATATAGCGCTTATGTATCGATCTATTTGCCACACAATATCAGATCGAAAGGCGATAAGCGTGCTATCTTATGATAACTCGATCCTTCACTCGAACCTGTTGTGCATAACTCAATTATGATTGACTCCTCAACCACATTCCACATGGCCATGCGCTTCCTTAATCCAACCACATCGAATAACCCAGAGATATCTCTTCCATTATGTAGGAGGAACAAATTCCATATTGATCACTCATATTCCTTCGCATGTTTCATAGTAAACCCGAAAGCTACCTTTGTAACCACCTAGTTACGGAGTAGTGGTTGATAACCTCTAAGTAAACTATTATATATGTACAAAACTATGACGATCTCAGGTCTAAAGATTCTATATACATTATGTATGAAACCAACTAATGATACCTACGAATATAATAATTCCTTAGTGTCTCATTGTAGGTCAATCTAACACCGTGTTTTCTAACGTATGTCTATATTATTAATTCGATACCCCTTCATCCACGATCCGTGAAACATAACTATGAATCAATGCATGTGCTGATCTATAAATCATAATTATCCCACTTAATAATATGAGATCAAGGATAATTTAGAATAGCATCAAAACATGAATAAAGAACTCCATGAGCATGTCACATATTTATTAATCAATACGAAAGATATTTATTTAAGGGACAAAATAACATATTGTTTAAAAGATCATAAATGTAGAAGTGATATAATTATCTTCATGATCGCCTCTAGGGCATATCACTGACGTGTAGTAGCTCCTACACGCAAAGTTTAAACTGACGTGGGCTTTGTATTATCGAACAATCATACATTGTTGTCCAATGTATTATCGAAAGTAAATCTAGTTACTTAGTCCGGGAATTGCACATCAGATCGATTAAAGTACCTGCTAAGGAAATAAATGAATTTGGAGCACGCTACTACTATGATTATGAAGGTAAAAACAGAGGAAAAAATGAACTAAATATGGTCCTCATTTTGTCGATGTCCTATATCTATATAAATAAAAATAACCGGTGATATTTAAGACATCTTCTTCGTTTTGATGGGAAATAAATCACCACAATAATTGAAAAAAATATCTTAGAAATTCTCAAATTAATGAAAGAAAAAGAAAAGAATCTTCACAATATATTTTGATGGATCAGATTATAAATGCAGATTAATCAGATATAGATATTAGAGTTATATAACAAATATAATTGTATTTTAATTATAGAAAGTAGAGTTACATAACAAAATCATCTGTATCATAATAACTAGCCGTGCAGTCGTGAGTAAATCTGCTAGTTGTGAAATAACACAAGAAAATGGCCTTGTATGTGAACTGTAGGGAGCACCTCCTCCGTGTACAAGTGGGAGTGTGGGATTGGTAGAGGTGACAGAATAGGCTAGGTGGAGGGAGGTGAGAAAGTGGAGATGAATATGTGAAGCCTGCTAGGGTTAAACTGATCTTATTTTGGGTACAGAATCTCACATATAGGTGTGGAAATGAATAGAATACGAATTGAGTAGTGTTATTATCATATTTATCTTCATATTTTGTAAATAAATATGAATTTGAATATTGTAACAAATACAAATTTAGACCGAATATCTACTCAATTCGGTCGGATCCGGATATCCTCAACTTATGTAGTATGAAGATACTAATGATATTTTATCCTCTTACAGTCACGCTTAATCATCCTAATTTATTTACTTCACCTAAAGAAACATAAATTCACATTGAATTAAAAAACTTGTCCAACTAATTAGTTATATTGCAATAAAATATGTATATTGCTTCGTTGAATACGAATAGTCTGGATAAAATAACATTTCGGATGGTAAAAGTTTATACCATATTTGTATCCATATTTTTATTCGAATACAAATAGGAGAGAAATTGTTAATTGGGTGGAAAAAATCTATACCATATTTGTACATTATCGAATACGGTAACCAAGTAATCTGGATAATTCGTATCTATTTCCCACCCCTACTCATGGACCCAGGGGCGGAGCCACATCCTGGGCAGGGTAGGCTTCAGTCCGGGGTGTGAAAAAATATCTAGTGTACAACTTGGGTAAATTCAGTCCAATCTAGGTAATATTTTCACGGTCCAGCCCAGATAGCCTAGATCATTCCACCACTGAGCCCGAAACGTAACCTAACCCTGGCTCCGACCCATACACCCCTAATAGTTGTTAAGACTTTGTTTGCGAATCTGACATTGTTTTGGAGATGAATTTAGTCAAGGAACTTATTGTGTAAAAGGAGATAATCGTTTAACTAAAAATCTAGGCTAGAGATCCAGCCTCATTACATAATCGAGCGATCAATTTTTGAATCCTGATGTTTTTGTTTTGAGTCTTTTGATTGTTCTTTTACGTTGTAAGCAGTACCAGCGTAAGATGCACATCTTCCTAAGTTGCTTAGAAACTATTGAAAGACGATATAATTTATCTTGCTTGTTTAGTTGCCGCTTCTCCAATTTTATATCTCGATATAGTTTGTTGAGCGAAATTTGACAGCTTACGCTGCTTGTAATCAGATTAAGGCCCTGTTTGTTTCCACTTAAGATTATTATAATCTAGCTTATACATCATAAGTGGAAACAAACAGACAGATTATAAGGTAGCTTATTATAATCTAATAGCCCAGATTATTGTAATCCAATAAGCTCAAAAAAGGAGCTTATTTCAGCTTATTTCAGCTTATAGATCACCTTTTATCTAAATGACCATAAAACTTCAGAAAAATTACCCACATTTGTCATTCATTAACTCCCCAATCTTTAAACATTATAAGCTCAAGGGCATTGTAGTCTTTAAACATTCAAATACAACAATTCATAACTCTGATAATCCAGGCTGACGAACACCTGACAGCTTATTTCCCACCAGCTTATTATAAGCTAGATTATATAATCTACACTTATAAGCTAGATTATAATAATCTTAAGTGGAAACAAACATGGCCTAAATGAGCAACTGCTTTATGGGCACACCAGAAAAGTGTATCCAGGATAACCTAAAAGCCAAAACTGAAACATAACCTGAGCTGATGAAAATTGAAAACAAAGGCTTTGGTGTTGAGCCCTTCAAACTATACAACATCCTTATATGCTGGAAACAGAATATCAAATCAATTTGGTAGTTTCCAGTTAGATGCCAAGTAGTATGTAGTCAAATAAACATTTTCTCTGCCAAATGCTTTGGAGGAATCGGCCTTGCTCAAAAGAGCTTTTTTTAGGTGACTTATGGCTGAAAAGTACTGTAGCTGGCTAAAAAAAATATTGTAGCTGACGGATGCTTATTTGGCATAATTAAATTTTACAAAATTTAAAAATAGAAAAAACATGTTAGCCCATCACGTTTAATACAAACAAATACGAGAAAAAAGAACCGACAAAAAAGCTCAAAAAGCTAAAAGTATAGAAAAAGACGAAATCTATGAATAGTGCAAAATAAGCAAGAAGCTCAAGGACCTTCTGATTTTAAACAATTATTTTGCCTTTTAATTTTATCATTGCTTTGTAGCTCATCATTGTTGACACTGCTTTTGGGACCCATAATATGGCATGGTATAATTGGTCTTTCACAGACTGAAATTGCGCGGCAAGAGGCAAGGCTGAAAATGGAAAGAAAAGAGTGTCCTCATGGGAACTGCTTCAAACAGGGATAACCAAGATGATCGAGCCCTTGAGATTACAGTCAGCAGCGAGAAGTATAGGTGCCTCCGCTTCTCCAAGGCAAAGAAGTGAGGTACAAGCTAGGGCACTAATGAAGTAGTCGTGGGCAGTACACCAATAGCAATTTTAAGCCTTATATCTGATTCATATATACTGGAGCAGTACAAGAAATCCCAAAGTGTTAAGCTATTTGTTAGGCACAAGTCAGTAGTCACTGCTGCTCTCCTGCTCCCTAACTAATCGGATGCGGGCCTGCCGATCGAGTGTCCTGGTCTGCACTCTGCAGTAACATGAATGGCTCTCAATTAATTATCACAAGACAGGAGCCATATTGGGTCTAGCTTCTGATTGCCATCCAATGTCGATTCACCTTGAAGGCAACTGTGGATGCTCCTTTCCCTTTCTGGTATTTCTTTTAGGGACGTTAATAAATATTCTGGATGTTTTTTTTTAACTATCATTCAGATTTATGACCATTGAATTAAAGATCCAACGGCCATGAATTCCCCCACCCTCTCCAAAAAAAAATATCCCCCTCCAAAAAGGGCCATTAAATCTCTAATCCAACGATCTCAAATCTGGATGATTGATAGGAAGAAAACATCCAGGGTGATGCTTAGACTGACTCAAAAGAACACAGATACTAGCAGCAGAGACCCGGATGTTTTTTTTAGGATTGGAGATATCTGTTCTTTTTCAGATTGATTAATTTTGTCAGTTGTTGGGTTCAGAAGGAAAGTTTCAAATCGGATATGGAATAGACTATATATCTTTTTCTTCAGGTTCAGTTATTTACTCATGTAATTTGTAAGCTATGTAAGTTAGTATCTAGCCATGCAACTGTTGCGCGGGATTTAATTATGGCCAGTTTGTACGAGACCACTGTCTTGATGGTAACCTGAGGCTCAAATTGAGACCTAACTTTCGTCATAGTGACCGCTAGAGTCATACGAGTACCTACTCTTGATAACGACTGTTACCCGAAAGCCAGAGCTTGTCCGCCTGCAGATGTTTATTCAAGTGTGATGTGCTCTCCTCAACCGTCTGCCCTGCCAATCCGTTCATCTGCGCTGCAAATATCCGCAGCAGTAAACTATGGGTATGTTCTTCTTGGCTGTGATTTATGATTTTTGGTTAAAGTTTTTGAATTTTGGTTGTTTACGGTACAGATTGTGGAGAGATCGATACTCACTTGCGATTTTGGTGGTACAAATGTTAAGCTTTTAATGTATACTACGTTTAACTTGTAGACCCCATCTTGAAAAAATACTTATTTAAAGATTATGTACTGTAGCGACTATCAAAAGCCGGTTGGCTTGTACCGAACACCCGACATTACATTGGGCAACATTCCAACGTCGCCATGATAGTAACATCGTGTAAAATAATGTGACGCAAGCATCCAAAGTGTAGTATATATTGACTGAAATGAACCAGCGATAGCTACTTCTCTGCAGATCCATCAAGCTCACGCACACATATATATATTGGGAGTTTGGGATCCACATGAGACGAGCAGCCTAGGTTGTATTCTGAACGAACAGCCTAGAAATCTCACCTCATCTCCCTGTGCTTGGAGGCAACCATGTGCTGCACACCATGTCACAGAGAGAGGGAGGGAGGGAGAAAAGAATCAGTGACCAGCTAGGATTGTCAAGAAGAGGATCTGTCCATCTTGCATCTCATCTGATGATCTGTTCATCTAATGGGCTCCATATGTCAGTGACAACCAAGGATGGCTTGGCTGCAGGAACCTTGTAATCGTTATTCATAGCCTGGCCAGGCCAGCACAAGCATTTGTGTATGTAACCGCTTGGCTGAAGAGGGCAACTATACAACAGTATCCCGATGGACTAGGGTCCTGTTGGACCCTACCGCCACTCTTCCTCCCCTCTGTGCCCTTCCGCCTGACGTCTTTCTCCTCGTCGTTCCCGTCACCGCTCCCCTTGCCCTCTCCTCTTCTCTTCAGCGTAAGCAACTTCGCACCACTCCTCCGCCTCCCACGCCCCCTCCTCTACTATCGGTGGCTAGTAGCGATCTCGCCGCCTCACTGTGTCGCTGTCTCCCCTTTCCCGCCGTCGCTACCCTGCTCAACCTAATATTTACATCGTCGCCTCACCGTTCCTCCCTCTGTCACCGCTCTCTGCCGCCGCCCAACGCAAGACGACCACCTCCCTGGCCTCCCTCGACATCCGAGAGGCATAGTGAACGGTCGTCGCGACGAGCCGTCTTGTCGCTAGAGCCGGCAACAACAATGGAAGAGGAAAGGGAGGTGGCAGCGCCAGCGCCATCACCACTCTCCTTGCACTCTCCTCTTCTCTTCAGCGTGAGTAGCTTCGCACCACTTCTCCGCCCCTCCTCTACCATCGGTGGCCAGTAGCAATCTCACCACCTCACTGCATCGCCGTCTTTCCTTCCCCGCTGTCACTATACTGTCCAACCTAATATTCACATCATCGCCTCGCCGTTCCTCCCTCTACCACCACCCTCCGCCGTCATCCAACGCCGGACGAACGTCTCTTCGGTCTCCCTCAACATCCGAAGGGCATGGTAAACCGTCATCGCGACGGGTCCTCTTGTCGCCAGAGTCAACAACAACAATGGAAGAGGAAAGGAAGGTGGCAGCATCAGCGAAGGAGAAAGAAGGAAAAGCTATACCGTCGGTGATGAAAAGACATTATACCGTTATTTAGTTTTTTCTTTTAGCTGAAATCCAAAGAATACTATGGCAGAGGAGCGAGGCGAGAGCTTGTAGTACTATAAGCTGTAGCCCATAGATCAGGAGGAGGGGATAAGGTTTAAAGTTCGCGCGCCTGTCCCCCTCGACGACGTGTTGGCCAACGGCGACCCATGCGCGGTGGCAGCTGCCTTGCCGGCCGGCCGCTGTACCCCTCTCCCTCCCAACTCACGCCCACAGGGACACGTAGCGTTCCATGCAACGGTTGCGGCTGCTCGAGGAGGCTTCCGGCCACACGTGGCCCGGCTCGGCTACCTTTTCCCGATGCTGATTCATCCATCTGGATAAAAACCATTCGCCTGCAGGAGAATGGATCATTGAAACGGAGATCATGTGAATTCAGGGGAGAAGCTTTTTACATGTCCGATCCGATGTCTATTTTGTCTTGATGTTCGCATAATTTTATCTCTCATGGTATTCTTTATTTTTTTTTCAAAATAAATGTACACAGATCTCGAGATAAAAAGAGATAATTGACTGTTGATAAGGTAGGATATGTTGCCTTGAGAGGTAAAAGCCCGCTTCTGTGAATTTAGGGGTCGCTTGACTGTTTGACATACTTTTCTATGGTTTTTTTTTTTGCTATAAAAAGAGATAAAGTTCTATCTACGCTGAGAACGTGAGATTACCAAAAGATTCTTTTAGGACATGGGGGTGACGTGTCATGAGTTCGGACCAACACTAAGGTCCTGTTCGTTTCGGTTTCAGCTTCTGGCTTCTGGCTTATTTTTCACTATTCATAATTTCGTCTTTTTCTAAACTTTTGGCTTTTTTGTGAGCTTTTTTGCCGGTTCTTTTTTTGCCGTATTCGTTTGCGCTGTTTGTGATGGGCTAACATATTTTTTATATTTTTTTAATTTTTTAAATTTAATTATGTTAAATAAGCTCTGTCATTCTGATCTTTCACCAATATTCTGATCTTTTCAGTATAAGCCACCAAAAACAAACCAAAATGATCATCACTAAGTACAGTTTACCGTGCCATCCAACCACTATAGTAAAATAAATCACCATGGTATCTTATTCCTTAAACAATGTAGGGTAGGAGAATTAGCATCCGAAACCTAGAGATACCACCAACCAAATCTATCAAGGATCAAAGGCTGCTCACCTTTTCATCCCTACCCACCTGTTTTCCTCGAAGAAAACAAGGGGCCAAATGAATGGATCGAGTATAATAAGGCGGTAGGACAGCAGCCAGCAGCAGCAGCAGCAGCAGCCCATCTCTCTCATCCCCAGGCAGGCTCCATTTCGTCCCAACGCGGAAGCGTCGGGTTGTCCAATTCGTTTCCCATTTCCCCATCCCCAAGAACCGCCCCAAGAAACCAGGGGCAAGGACAACCCACGGCCACCACTTACCCTGCGCGGAAAGCTCGGGGAGAGAGGGAGAGGAGAGAGAAAGAGCCCAATTCCCCACTCCCACCACCCGCCGGAGCGGCAATTTCGTTCCCTTTCTTGTCCATTTTTCGTTTCTTGATCGTGGGCGGCGAGGATTGATTCATCGGTATGTAGGTAGGTGGATTTCCATTGAAAATTGCCCACCTCGCGTTCTTGGATTGAGTTATTGGCGTCGCGAAAAAGTTGCTCTCTCTCTCTCTTTCGGGGTCCAAGCTTTGATCTGCGTCACGCACTTGTGGTTCTTATCCGGAAGGCATCCGAAGAGAGAGGGAGGGAGGGGGGCGGACCACGGGCAGCACGTGACGAGCAGTTGGCGATGGAGATCACGAAAGCAAGACAGAGCAGCGGCGAGGGGCGGATGGTTACATAAAGAGGAGGCGGGGATCCCTTCTTGGAGAGGAGATCTGAATTCATTCTTGAATTGAGTGGAGGAGAGAAGGAGGGATCGAGAAATGGGCACCGTGGTGGATGCGGCAGCGTTCGACACGGTGGACGGGGTGGTGGCGGAGGTCATGCGGCTGCACCGGTCGCTGCCGGCGCGGCCGGCGGTGGAGGATGTGGAGGCCGCGGAGACGCTGGCGCGGTCCGCGGACCGGGAGGAGCGGGCGCGCCTCGACGCCGTCGCGCGGCTGCGGAGGTCGCCGGCCGTGCCCGACGAGCTCTTCTACATAGCACAGGAGATGCATCGCGCGCTCGCGAGCTTCCAGTGCCGAGAGCAGAAGCGCGACGCCACGGTGCTCCTCGAGCTCGACGCGCTGCACGCCCTCTTCGACGACCTCATCCAGCGCGCGTCCCAGTGCCTGCCCTCCATCTCCACGCGCGCCGCGCCGCGTATCACTGCGGCTGCCACAACCACCACTGCCGTCGCCGCTACCTCCTCATCCGCCTCGTCGGCGGTGGCTGCCGCGGACGGCAACACCGAGCGTCGCTCCTCGGTGGGCACCAACGGGTTCAGCGTGGAGAGGACGGTGGGGACGAGCACGGGACGCGTCTCCATGGATGACAGCTACGTAAAGAAGGCGAAGGCGGCAATGTGGGACGACGGGGCTGTGGCAGCGAGTTCTCATGCACCGCAAGGAGCCGTTGCAGCAAACTCCGTGATGGTTCGAGTGGATGGCAGTTATGGTGAGCCCTTTTTACTTTTGAATTCCTTTATATGCCAAAATTGTGCTGAAATGGAGTGTCTATTTGTACTGCCATGGAAATTATTACTTGTTTTATGAGTGAAAAGCTCTAAATTGGAAGCATATGCGCCGTTTCTTTATACGCTATTATGACAAAATGGGAATTTTCTTAGCTATTAACCCGTTGACGTTTTGTAAATAGACAATTACTTGGCCCTGCAAAGATTGGAGCTGGAATTATGTGCATATTGATTGATTCATTGGTTGATGATTGGCATTGCAGGAGACGATAAGGAGAAACTGAGCCTCATTAAGCTAGCTAGCATGATTGAGGTGGCTGCGAAGAAAGGCGCTCGGGATCTCAACTTCCAAGGCAAACTCATGGCCCAGATCGAGTGGCTACCTGATTCAATTGGAAAGCTCATTGTGCTAGTAACCCTTGATATTTCGGAGAATCAGATTGTGGCCTTACCAGAAGCAATCGGGAAGCTTTTTTCTTTGACCAAGCTAGATGTTCATGCTAATCGAATTGCTCAACTCCCTGATTCGATTGGGGATCTTCGCAGCTTGATTTGTCTTGATCTGAGGGGTAATCAGCTTACATCATTGCCCTCTAGTCTTGGCAGGCTGGTGAATCTTGAGGAGCTTGATGTGGGTGCAAACCGGCTCATCTCGCTCCCTGATTCAATAGGAAGCCTTACACGATTGAAGAAGCTATTTGTTGAGACAAACAACCTTGATGAGTTGCCTTACACTATCGGTCACTGTGTATCACTGGTCGAGCTGCAGGCAGGCTATAATCACCTGAAGGCTCTTCCAGAGGCTGTCGGTAAGCTAGAATCTCTGGAGATACTCTCTGTGAGATACAACAATATCAAGAGCCTTCCAACTACAATGGCATCTCTCACTAAGCTAAAGGAGGTTGATGCGAGCTTCAACGAGCTTGAGTCAATTCCTGAAAACTTTTGCTTTGTTACTTCTCTTGTTAAACTGAACGTTGGGAACAATTTTGCTGACCTGCAATCTCTGCCTCGCTCTATTGGTAACCTTGAGATGCTTGAAGAGTTGGATATAAGCAATAATCAGATTAAAGTTCTTCCAGACTCTTTTGGAAACCTGCAGCATCTCCGTGTGCTTCATGCAGAAGAGAATCCTCTACAAGTGCCACCAAGGGAGACAGCTTTAAAGGGAGCTCAGGTAATTCTAGCTAACTTTCCTTCAACTATATATTAGTCACCATTTCTGACATAGTTTAGTGACTGGTATTTCCTTTTCTTTTTGTCATGTTTTGTAGGCTGTGGTTCAATACATGGCTGACCATGCTGGCAAGAAAGCTACAAAGTCACAGCCAATGAAGACAAAGAAGACTTGGGTTCGGTTCTGCTTTTTCTCCAGGCCTAACAAAAGAAAGCATGACCGGATAGACAATGGGACATAATTTGTGAAAGCTAGGTGAGCATTGAACAGCTGTTTTCCTCATTTACTACTGTGAAAATGGTTACATCCTCTTAAATTGTTTGCCATTGAGTACGGGTTAATATTCTGTGATGGCCCAGAGCTTGCCCTTTGACGATGGTGCAGGTTTCTGTTGTAGAAGTAGAACTCGTTAGATTACATCAGACCTATTCACTCTTCTTTCCATTAGGCCGTTTCGACTTTGAGTAACCTGTGAATAACCCTTCTTCAGCAAAATAATCGGGAAGTGTGTAATTGCTTGTCTTCTTCGTGTGGCTGAGGTGGCTGAGTAAAGAGAGTTAAATTGCTGAACTTCGATAAGCCTGTAGTTCAACTTATCCATATGAAAAATTAGATACAACCATGAAATCAAAATTGTTGTTATTTATAGAATTTGTATCAACGACGTTGGAGATCAATGTATTCTTTCTTTACAGCCATATCTTCTAAAATTCTAAAATGCTACAAAATCTGCAGGATACCAGATGGTGCGCAGCTTAGCTTATGCTCATGACTTGGAGATTGTTCGATTGTGATGAGTGAAGTCAGCCGTCAGGATATGGTTGTTTAACTCTATTAGCTCTCTTTTCTTGTAATTCTTATTGTTTTATGCATTCTGGATGGTGATTCTTCAACTTGTATTTGTGTGTACCTCTTGCCGGAGGCAATCAGAAAACACAGCATTTGCCTTATCTTGTTTCATTCTCTGATACTATTCTTTTTTTCTTGTAACATGATGCATTCAAAAGACCCCAGCGGCAAATTGAACAATGCCACATGTAAGAAAGACATAAAAAGCATGTGATGTACCTCTTTGCAGTTATACTCCCTCCTTGTATAGCGCAAGTTGACTTGGCATGGTGTCCAAAACTGAACCTTGACTGTTAATATATTCTGCCATATATTGTTAATAATAACTACAAAAGCATGATCTTATGAAATTAGTTTCACACGAATCAAATGATACCACTTTTGTGTCACTAAACCTATATATTTGTGAACTAATTGCTGTCAAACATTACAAAATTTGAATCTTGAAATACGTGGGCACCTTATAAAATCCATGAAGTATTTTGCTAACACCATTTATTCTATATCAAGTACAATTTAATTATGTTTTTTGAACCAAGAAAGGCAAATTTATTTTGCCAATTCAGCAGTGGTTTCCAGGTGTGGATTATATGAAACGGTGTATGGGCAAAGTGACATATAATGCATGCAGCATTTGACATTGTTAGTTATTTGAGTTATGTTACAACCTGGGGATGAACTGAGACGATATATAGTGCTCGCCTCATGCTGCCAACAATAATATTTTCCTTTGGATCATTACAATGCATGCTCCAAAATGTGGAGGAGATGGAGACTTGATTGACTTACTATGTACAGAGAAGATCAAAGCTCCTAACTCAATCGACAGAAAAGAAATGGGAAAGAGATTGATTGAAAATACAGCTCCAAGCATCTCCTGTCGCCTTTACAAGTATCCATAATCCACACTAGTTGGTCACATTGGTGACCAGTGGGGCGATCCCATCTGAACATGCAACCGGCAAACTGATCACCTGATCTTGCCTTCTTTCAGGAAACATCAGCCACTGTTCACTGATCCATGATAGCAGTGTTTCCAAGGAGATGGAAGCTTGTAAGCCTTGCATTGCAATGCCTCCATCAGTGTTGCTCACAGTCCCGGAATAATTCAGCATTATTGACTTGACTTCTCCGACCCTACGCATCATCAGGTTCAGACTAGATCGTGCTCCAAGCTCCCGACTAATTAATCCCGTCCCAATGCCGTGGAGCTGGCTGGAGTTGGCCCCCTCATTATTTGGAGCCAAACTTATAAAATCATCCAACATGTTATAATATAAGCGAAGTCTTGTCCTTGTAATCATTGTATGGATAGTTCACGCAGAAACTCGTCGTAATAACCCCAATCGAGCAAAGGTTAGCATCAACCTGTACATGCACCATCCTTGAGGATTCTCGCCTTATTTGAGAGTCGGCTAGGGCACTCACCCCCTTCAGATCATACGGATTTGTCAAAGGAGAAAAAAACCTCGAAGTCCAATCCCCCACAGACGTAATTATTCTAAAGCCTTCTTTGTTTAGACATTTTCTTCAGCTTAAAAGTTAAAAAGCCAAATCCTAAACAAAGGTGTGACTTTTAACTGGAATTTTTCAAAGTCATAAGACTTCATATAATTAAAAGCCATAAGCCAGCTTAGATATGTTTTTTGACCTTTTGCAGGTTGGATTTAAGTGTTTCCCATTGAAGTTCATCAAATTACCCATCAAATATCATCATATATAAGGTCACGCTCCTTGTTTTCCTCGTTTTTCTTCCTCTCTCCCACATGAACTGTTTGCAACCTCTCACATGGAGGAAGGGTGAGGCACCTCCTAGGGTTTTGGTGTGCCGGTCTAGTCGCCTCCTCACCGGTGGATGCCTGTGGCGACCCCGTCTCCCCCACACTACCGACTTCCTCTCCCTCATCGCCTCGCCATTGCCCATCCAAACCTCTCTCTCTCCGCATCCCACCATGGCCGTTGATTTGGCCGTCCCATGGGATGCCAGCTACCTCTAGTGCCTCGACCTCACCGCGCTGTCACTTCCTCGCCATGGCGAGCACGGTCTTGGATTTCGGCCGCCCCTAGTTCACCGGCTGGGAATCCGCGCCCGAACCTGCCGTCGTCATCACCTCCCCGTCATGGTGGCGAAGAGCACGCCCCCAGATCCAGCTATCCATAGGCTCCCACGTCCGCGACATTGTCATCCAATTTCTTGCACCTTTCCGAATTCCTATACCATATGGGGATCATTCCATTCTTGTTCCTGATTTTTCAATTTTTTCCTAAATTTCTTGAGGATGGAATTTCTGGCACCCAATGAATTTTTGAGAAGATGGAATTTTTGTACCCAATGATTTTTCAATGATGTTAGAGAGAAGAAGAGTGTAGCATGAATGTATTTCTGTAGCACTCAACCAAAATTTATGGAGATATGCCCAAGAATTCTTGTCGAGGATGCTTGGATCCAATGAGTGATGCTTATGGATGGTGTTGGCTATGTTCCTATGGATGGTGCTTGCTATTGTCAATTGGTTTCAGTTCTTATTGTTCCCCAAATTCTTGTTGTTCATCAATGAAATCAATTCTGTTGTTCATGAACAAATATGCTGGTTAATTCACTTGTTTGTTGTTCATGAACAAATACACTAGTTAATTCACTCGTTTGTTGTTGATGAACAAATACAGTTTGTATTGGATTTTGATGAGTAATAAGGAACAAAGTAATATGGATAGGAATGCAACACAAATGAATAGTTTGAAATAGATTATAATGATTTTACCAGTGAATGAACAAGTGGTAACTTGTATCTAGGGTATTACAAATTTTCAATTTTAAACCATAGCTCAAGAGGCTAGAAAAGCTATGTTAATAAATACACTGGCTTAGCTTAAAACATAATGCTTATAAGCTATTTATGCCAAAAAAACTAGTTTTAAACTAAAATCTAAAAATCCTAAACCTAAATAAACAAGGCCTAAGACTTCCACAAACTCTAAAGGCAGAATAGGTAGCGGACTCCCGAGGAATTTTCTTAATAATGATCTCTTTTTATTCAAAAATCCAAAAATATACCGGTGTTTTAATTTTTACAGAAATAGCCTCCAACCACCCAACCGTTGGGCGACTAGACCCTCTCACCCAAGGGCCGAGCGACACGTAGGGCAGTCACCTAACGGTTGAACGATAGGTTTGTCGCCCAACCGTTTGGTGATAGCACCTCTCGTCAATCACTAATTTTCGACCACGTTGTTTACTTTGACTACTCACTAATCTTCGACCACGCTGTTCACTTCGACCACTCACTAGTTTTCGACCACGATGTTTAGATTATGACATTTTGACCACGATGTTCTCTTCGACCACTTACTAATCTTTGATCATGTTGCTTCGACCACGTTGGTCGACCACATTCTGTCGACCACGTACATGTGGACGACTGCATACTTGTCGCCCAACGGTAGAATTACTGCTTATTTGTCGCTCGATCGTTGAGCGGCAGGGTCCAATCGCTCAACCGTTGGATGACTGGAAGCTATTTTCATAAAAATTAAAATACATGTATATTTCTGTATTTTTAATAAAAAATAGATTATTTTTAAAAAACTCACTCCTGAGAGAAGCTGCTCTGCGTTCCAAAATCCAGCGGATGCAATCGTACAGCTCGGGGGAGCAGAGACAAAAGGTGGTGGCTGGTGGGCCCCGGCGCGCAGCTGGACAGTGGGGAAGGGCTCTGCAACTGGGGGCCTACCTCCCACCCGCCCGGCCCAAAACATCGCGTGGTGCGATCCATCCAGCCACGGATCTACCGAAATCCCCAAAGTGCCCCTGGGCGCACACAGACAAGAGCGAAGAGTCCGTTACGAGCTGTACAAAACAACAGCACGCGTGTGAGTCTTCAGACGTCGCGGGCTCGCCGTGATGGGAGTAACGTACCGGAGGCTGCCGTCAGCGAGCCGGCGGGGAGTGGGAGGGGGGCGGAGGAGTGCGGGCGAGGGCGTGGGTGGTGCTGCGGCGGGCGGCGGCGAGGGTGGCGGTGCGGCTGTACGCGGTGAGGAGGAGCTGGGCCGCGCGGTGCGGCGGCACCGGCGCGAGGAGGCTGACGTGAGCGGGCTGTGTGGTAGGGATTGTGCGGTAGCCGCGGTCGCCACAAGGAGGAGCTCGGCAGGGTACGACTCGGAGAGCTACGCACGCAACTTCGACGACGGGGTGTGGAAGGCGGAGGAGGGCGTGTTCTGGAGCACGGGTTCATTTGCCTGCAGGTTCACCCGCCACGCCATCGCCGCCGCCACCACCATCCCGCCGGCGCCGGCCAGTGGTAATTCCATTTCAAGCCCGACTAACCGATAATGGATACAACATTTCTCAATTCTCGTGGTGTTTAATTCGTGTGGATCGAAACTTTTCTTGGGCTACGCAATTCTTATGTCAAATTAGAATTGATTGTGCTTTTGTTTTTGTTTTCGCGGTTGCTGTCTCAATGATGCACACTAGGACGATAGGACATGCACGGAAAATGAACCGAGTACGGACGAAATTTAACAAAACTAACGACGCGATGAACCCGGAACAGCTGGTTCGTCGTACTACTATTCTAGGTGTGATCGAACTCCAGCTGGGTGTTTTGAACGAGACAGTGTATGTGTGCATACGTGCCATCTTTTCGTGCTTCCGTTTCTCCATCGGCGGAGGCAAAACGGGGCATGCACCTAAAATCTAATGTTCCAGACATAATCATGGAAGGATGAAGGAGAGGGAGGGTAAGAGAGTGGGCCGCAGCCCATCAGCAAGGAAGGCCATGGCCAGTGAACTGTTGCTTTTGCCGGCTGATCTATCAGAACTGGGTGATGTTGCCGATTGGCATGGTCCAGGTCCAAACGTCGGTCTGTTGTTGATGGCTTTGATGGGGGCGAATGAATCAAATGCTGATAAATTATTTTAAAAAGTCTATTCTGATGAGCCGCTTCCAAAAGACCGTAGAGATCATGTTCAAACGTCAGTCTGTCTCGATAGTTTTGATCCTACCATGAGCGCTTGTGCGAATGAACCGAATGTCGATAAATCACTTCAAAAAGTCTGTCCTGATGAGCCGCTTCGAAAAGACTATGAAAAAACTATCTTATTTGTTCAAAAGAAGTAATCAGTTATAAGTCATAGGTAAAAAAAACGAGAATTACCAATATCTCTCCGTACTAACATATATTTTTATGCGATTTTTTTCCAAACACTCTTAGCTATTCCTGCGCTTTCTATTCCTACAACATGACACTCCTCGCCGGGTTTGATTCGTATGTTCGCAAAATATTTGGCTGAACGACCAGAGGCCAAACACATTCTATGAAGTAATGCCATCAGCTTGCTTACTAGTCACTTAGTACAAGTTGCTAGAACCATCTATATAACTGAACTGCTCTCACTTAGTACAAGTTGCTAGAGCCATCTATATAACTAAACTGCTCTTCCTTAGCGTCTCTTGTGTCGGTCTAGCGGCAACAAATACAATATGTCTTCTCTTTGTGCCTCGTGTTTTTCGATTTCGGGGTTGACGCGGGCAGAACGGCCGCATTGTCGGTGCGCGAGAAGAGAGCCTTGTTTTAGGTTGCGTATAGCTTTTACCTGTGATTTTTAATATTAAAATAGACGATAAAAATATTAATATAGATAGCATATATAGTTTTAAAATTAGAAAATTATTTAAAAATCCGTTTCAAAAAACTATGCTACGACTTTAAGAAAAAGACGACATATCTCTACTATTATGTAAAGAGGAATTGGTAGTCGTCGGTGCGTTCTTCTCTCCTCTCTCTATAGCCATCCAATTTGATCTGAATCATTCGTCTCTCTTAGAATACAACCGTCCAGCCCTTCCACTTTTTTCATCTCCTCACGCATTCTGATCACCATTCTCTCTCTGTCGTTTACTCTCCAATATTTGATATGTAAAGTTGGTCAGACAGTAAATTCTATCTTATCATTTTTATGACTCTATTATAACGTACGAGTCTCTAACTAGTAGAATTAAAATATTTCAGAGGAGTTGACTTGCAACCGACACCTCTAGCCGCAGTCGTGACTTGCTCGTGGGTTCCAACGACTCATGAAACCAACACCCTCTTGCCGTCACCCTCTCTCCCGATCTTCTGCATCAAAGGCCCAGCGGTCCGTTCCGCTTGCAAACTCTCCATACGAGGGACCTTGCTTGAATTGATTCACAGATTTACTTTAAGAAATTGATTCATAACCTCTCTTTTCTCCCGTTAAGTACGGTTAATCTTGCATAGGTTGGATTTTTTGTTGGTTTTCTAAGATTTGCTTTAGACCGGCCTAACCAGCAAGACAATACGTAAAGTAGAACTCAATTAGCTAGCACGAACAGTTCACACGTGCCACATCTGACCAATAACGCTTCGGTATATATTTACTGTATAATTCAGAGACGCAGCAACTTCAGAATCAAGTTCAGGGTCTGAACTAACATTGCTCAACACACCCCAGGTGCATGTACCCCAAAAATCGCATGTACAACAAGGAATTTACTCAAATCATTGTCGCTTTTCACTCCTCATGAGGTAGGACGAACTTCCAAACATTGCCCAATCTTTCTAAGTTGGAACGAAACAATGCTGAATATTTAGGTCATGGTAGGACTAAATAGAGTATTTTTTCAAGATAGGGTCTACTAGTTAATTGTAGTACATACTTTCTTGACTTTATTTATATCAAGAAAATTGAATTTCATTCTGTAATCTCATCTTTCTAAGTAAAACCACAAACCGCAAAAAGAACAAGCCCTTATAACACCGGCACAAGCTTCATTTTATCCACTGCTCCTCGACGGTGAGGTTGTCCAGCCACCCAACGATCAGCACCGACAATGGCTCCGCCCTAAACCGCACCACAGCCCTAAAGCCTGAACCTAACAAAAAGCCTTACATGTTATATATGTTTATTTGTAACTCACTTATTCCATGGAAGTGTGAGCTTCATCCAGGCTAAACAAGCCTTACTAGGTAGTAGACAGTATACTAGCAAAGATATTAATACGGGCAAGTATAGGTGTAGTACTACACTGTGTACGTATACCTAGTTTGGTGTGACAGGCAGCAGGCGCCGAGCAGCCTGCTGGTCCACCATTTTCCATGCACAAATGTTCCCAGGCTGTGATGAATTAACCCTCCTCCTACCAACCAAGATCCAAACAAGAAACCCAACAAATCATCAAACTCTGGGATCTCCCTCTCGCTCGCCTGCACGATCCCGGATCTTGAGCAATGGCGACCGACGCGATCCTGGAGACGATCAAGCCGCGGCGGAGAGCATCGCGGGACGATCTGCCGGTGACGAACGCCGGGGCCGGCGCAAGCAAGGCCGCGGGGGACCACCTTATCGGGCTGCGCCGGCGCATGTCGTCCTTCTCGGTGCGCATCCAGCCGCTGTCGTCGGCGGGCGCCGCGGCGGCAGCGCTCCGGCGCGCGCGGTCGACGTCGTCGGTCAAGGCACTGGCGGCGGCGGGCGCGGTGCTGCGGTGGTGGGAGTGGGGCGTCGGGTGGGTGATGGCGCGGAAGCCCGCCTTCGCGCGCGACCTCGAGATGAACGACGACGAGGCCGTGGCGCTCGGCTGCCACTGCCGCGGCACGTGGAGGCATGTCTTCTACAAGGTCCGCGCCGAGATGCGCCGCCTCCTCGGCCGCGACGGCCTCCCGCTCTCTGCGCAGGACTTCAGGTACGACTCTGTCAGCTACGCCCAGAACTTCGACAATGGCGACGCTCGAGAGCCATGAGCGCTGCGAGCGCTACGTCTGCATGCATTCGAGCGCCATTATTGGAAATGGAAGGGTATAGCTTGGTCGATCGATACGGCATTGCATATAAAGTTGCTTATTATACTCGCGCTGCAATAAACCGAATTAATTGGTTGTAAGATATATAGTATGGTACCGTGTGTGATCGCATCGATCGATCTGGGAGCAAACGGTGATCAAAGCAATGCTGCTCCTTCGAGATCGGATCAATGGGGTTAAAGCTGTAATGTTCTTTCTTTCTTTGTCTTTCTGCGTTTTTGTTTCTCTTCTTAAATTCATTCTTGCAACTGAGTCCATGGATCGACCGTGGCCGGCAAATGTAAATGTTCTGTAACACTTCGCAACGCAAATCAGTTGCCACTGCAACATTTGTGAATCAACATTCAGACGAACGAAGCAGAGAGGATTGATTTTTTTTTCTGCTTCTGGTCAGATTCAGATCTGCTTCTGCTTCGGGTTCGGGGTCCCTTTCTTTTCCAGCTGTGGTGACATGGGAGCAACAGCTGAGCTACTGATCATCGCCCAAAGCCTCCTCCTCCTCGAGCTGTTTCGGTTCGTACGAAAATATTTGTTAAGTGGAGAGAGAGAGAGAGAGAGAGATAGCAACTGGGCGCCCAACTGAGGAGGTAGGTGTCTTCTTCTTGGCGTCGAGGGCCATGGGGATGGGATGATAGGGCCTGCAGAATAATGAGACCCTGAGCTGAGCTGCAACCTGACATGCGCATGGCCGCATGTGGCGGTTGCTGCATCCAGAACGAGGACACGGGCCGTGTCAGTGGCGCTCTACTCTTTTACTCCACCCGAGGTGCAGGCAGAGCCTTGGCACGTTGACGTCCGTGAGATTTTCTTTTTTCAAAACAAAAAGGCAAAAAAAAAACCTTGTGTAAAGACCCCGTTCCGAGCCGTCTGATCCTTGAAAATGGACTGATCCAACGGCTCTAAACAGGTCATATGCGTAAGGTACATCTCATAAAAATCAGCTTAGTCCTTTAAAAATGAGAGCTTAGGACCTATTCTAAAGTGTTATGATTTTTGCTAAAATAATACTATAGTAATTATTAGTTTATTAATATTATATATATATATATAATAATAAACAACAAGGATACCATGGTGTTTGGGCATAAGTCTCTCTGTTTTTGGATTACTTTTAGATACGTGCTAGTGTGATTGAGACTTTCTATCCATGGTTAAGATTTTTTATTCATGATTGATTTACCATACATGATATATTATATACCATTACATTAGTACGCATCTAAAAGTAATTCAAAGACAATGAGGTTTAGTATCCAAACACTATGATGTCCTATTTCAACGTGTATAATAAAAAGTCATTCCTGTTTGGAATAGATCGAAACAAGGGATGTAGCGAAACGACACCAGAATGACGGGTATATTTTGATTTGGGCCGGTCAGCAAGTCCCGCGAGTGCCACAAGCCACGCTGATGTGGATAAATGGGCCTGATGGGCTTTTTGTTCCTCTGTCTACAGTCCTGGCTTCACTTCATCGAATGGGTGAAGTAGAATGATTGGCCCGTTAGCATTTGGGCCTCCCCTTCACTATGCAAACCCACTACAACCTGCCTTTGCGGATTGAAGATTCTGAAGCCCATAGATCATCTCGAGGTAGCTAGTTTACTAAATTATATAACCCATTTGGCAAAGAAGAACGAAGGTAGAGAAATGGCATCCGATCGATGAAACGGTATGTGATTCTTGAAGCTAATAAGAAGGTAGGAAGAGGGGGAAATTCCCTCTCAATTAGCACCTGCATCCTGACCCTAACCAATTGGTTCATTCAGAATTTGAGATGCAACCAACCAGCAGCAACCAACACCTGTCCCAGAAGACAAGGCTGTACAGTGGCAGAGCAAATGGCAATTAGTACTACTACAAAACTAAAAGATAAAAAAGTATAGAACTTTAGAGCTTGAATGCATGTTTTGCCTGATACATGCATGCAGGCAGAAACCTCCAGTTCCTGACATAGGCAGGCAGGCGCCTTCCCTTCCCTGCAGGCAGTTCCCTATCCTATTCCTACCTGGACCTGGACGGCCGGCCATGCACACCAGGTCACACCGTGCAGCCGCTCCGATTCCAAAACCTGCGTGCCTTGAATGCAAAACGTGACAGGAGCTGCACCTCGCAGTATCCATTCTTCGTCTCTTGCCCCTCTCGCGCATTAAATTGTTCGTCCTCCTCCGGATCCCCTTGTGCTGCTCCGCTCGCAATTTCACGCATCTTGCTTACACGGGAGTGGGTAGCAGTGCAGCATCGATCACCGTCCATGTTACTCGCTTCCCAGAGGCACGCAGTGCGTTTCACTATTCCATGTGTGCTCACGGCCTCTAGTTGCAAAATTACTTTCACTAGTTTCAGAGTCCAGAGGAGTGTTTCTTTTTTATTAGAAAACGCTGTAGGGAAAGCGAAGGCTGGCATTGTTGGTGACCTTGGTTTCAGCCTGCGTTGGACGGCCGTCGCCAGACGTAAGAGGAACAGAGAACAGCTACAGGTTGGCAAACAAGACATATAATAGTATAATGGAGTAGTACAAATATTTTGCTTGCCGTCCCCTAGCTAGCTAAGCTAGCCGAGCCTGCTCGGGTGCTAGCTGCTCTCGGAGAGAGAGAGAGAGAGAGAGGCGTTGTTGCAGCTGGAGCTAGCGTACTTGCTGGGAGGAGTGTGGATGCACAAACACAAGTATGCATGCAAGGCAGCATGGGCAGTGAGAAGAAAGCAGCTAGTAACTCCAGTAGAGTAGATTGGACGATCGCGTGTGCACGAGCGGTCCGGCCCGAGTCGTCACCTCCGTCCGCCGCTCTCGCACGTGGCCGTGCCCCTGCGCTGCAATTGCAGCTGCAACTGCAATCTCTCTCTCTCTCTCTCTCTCTCTGAGAGGCCGGCTGGCATGGCAGGCTTTGGGCTTGGCAGTTTGGCTCCTGCGGTTCCGCGGTACAATAATTAAGGCTGCACCCAACAAACTCGCCCTCGCTCAGGCTCGACCAGCTCACTCGCTCACATGTCTCCCCTCGCGCGCGCGGCTCTCCTCCTCCTCCATCCCGGCCAGGGTCGGTCAGGTCCAACAGCAACAGTGCGCGCCAGATTTTTACTGCACGCTCTGTCTCCTCCCCCTACTACTCCCCTTGCTCATCCATCTGTCCCATGGGTTTCTTCAGGTACTACTGTCTACCGTGTCCGTCTTCATCATCATGATTTATTTTCCATTAATTACATGTACAGTGAACTAATCCTGGATTATCTTTAAGGGTCGAGTTAGTACTTATTAGTATTATTGTGCATTAGATAGCAACCGAGTCACAGCTCCCTTGCCTTTTGGCAAATTAACCACGGCACAGATTTCTACTAGCTTGCATGATGCATCTTAAATTTACTCCAGCTAGCTAGCTATAGCTTAGCTCATGAATTTGTGATCATATATGGCAATGATTGGGGCACTCTAATCAAATTATTACTCCTAGGAGCAGTATCTCAATTGTTTTTTCACCTAGCCCTAGCCATTAATCTACGTGCATGCACGCCCTTTGTTACCTTATCGGAATTAGTGCTCGATCAATCGCTAGCCCCTGAATGGAGGCAAGGAATTGTCCCCGCTTCAAACGGTTTTTACTTCTAGGTTATAACTTTTTAGTTGTTGGCTTTTTGTGATTTTTTACTCTTATTTCTTTATATTATATATTTTTATATTTAATTACGTAAAATAAATCAACAGCAATTACAATGCAAAATAATCGCATCGGACTCTGCTACTCACCTTTTCCCTCCATTCCATTCTACCTTTACCTCCCAACTAGCTGCTATCTATGAGGCTGCTCCAACTGGCTTCCAGCTGTGGCTTCTAGCTATTGACTGAAATTATACTATAGCGGTTGTTAGTCTTTTCTGAGTCATTTAAATGAAGAAAAATAAAGAAAATATGAAAAAAAAATATGAAAACATCGTTATATCTTCACAGACAATGTAAAGAAAAAAGGAAAAGACAAAAGCAAAGCTAAAAATCCTAAATTAGAATTCAATGTGTTTTAAGTGGCTTTTAACTTAAAAAAACTAGAAGTCAAAATAAGTCTAAAACTGCTTGGAGCGGGGCTATAGCTCACTTCTCCTCGGGGATGCCAAACGTTTAACGTAACGCTAGCAGCAGTGGCTCCGCCTACATACCGTTGTGTAAGAGTGCAATTCTCTCTTTCTCTCTTTCAAAACTGGGCATCTAAATTTTAATCCAATTGAAGCATGGTATAAAACTCGATCGATGTAATTAAGCATGATGTAAACCATGTCAACTTGGACATCAGATTGACGTGTTAAATAATCCTAAACAAAGTAGCTCAGTTGGTACATGGAACTAGATTAGTAAACTTCAAATCGAGATTCACATAGGGTTCAGATTGCGAGAAATCCACACGGTAGAGTTGGGAGGAAATGATCCGTGTAAGATTACCCCTGTAAGGTGTCATTTGGATGCATTTCAAACTGGTGCTCAGCTCAGGCAGAAGGGAAATAAGATCCACGTAAATTAGATCAAAATCGAAGTAAGCCATATAATGATTGATCTATCGAGCTACCGAGCTGTGAGGGCAATTTCTTCAAAAAAATAAGAGGCCGCTTCAGAGAATTTAAACTTATGACTTTCGTCTATGGTTGTTGACTTTTATCAAAAATTGAATATAGCCATTGTTAACTTTTTACTAAGTCATTCAATTATAATAAAATAAAGAAAATTAAAACACTATTACACCTCCATGAACAATACAAAGAAAAAGTGAGAAAAATAAAACAAAAACTATAATTAGAAACTGATGTATTAAACTGAAAGCAAGAAAAAAATCAGAAATCGAAGTCACTTAGAATGGGGCCTAAGTCGTAATGGCAAATTAAGGTAGCTGATGGAAGTGTTAAAAGAAGTACTGGGGTTCTGGGGTTGTTGGTGTACGGCAATGGAAATTTACTACCCTGCTAGTGCAAGTTCCATTCCATCGTCCCCAAACCCCGATGCATGCAGTCCCCAAACCCCGATGCATGCAGGCCCTGCTAACTTCTTCTGGTAGTCCAAAATAAATGCACAACCAGCCGGATCCCCTTGTGCTGCTCCGCTCGCAATTTCATGCGTCTTGCTTACACGGGGTGGGTACTAGTGCAGCATCGATCACCGTCCATGTTACTTGCTTCCCAGAGGCGCGCAGTGCGTTTCACTATTCCATGTATGCTCACGACCTCTAGTTGCAAAATTACTTTCACTAGTTTCAGAGTTCAGAGGAGTGTTTCTTTTTTATTAGAAAAAGCTGTAGGGAAAGCGTAGGCTGGCATTGGTGGTGACCTTGGTTTCAGCCTGCGTTGGACACTTGGACGGCCGTCGCCAGACGTAAGAGGAACAGAGAACAGCTACAGGTTGGCAAACAAGACATATAATAGTATATTGGAGTAGTACAAGTATTTTGCTTGCCGTCCCCTAGCTAGCTAAGCTAGCCGGGCCTGCTCGGGTGCTAGCTGCTCTGAGAGAGAGAGAGAGAGAGAGAGAGAGAGAGAGAGAGGCGTTGTTGCAGCTGGAGCGTACTTGCTGGGAGGAGTGTGGATGCACAAACACAAGTATGCATGCAAGGCAGCATGGGCAGTGAGAAGAAAGCAGCTAGTAACTCCAGTAGAGTAGATTGGACGATCGCGTGTGCACGAGCGGTCCGGCCCGAGTCGTCACCTCCGTCCGCCGCTCTCGCACGTGGCCGTGCCCCTGCGCTGCAATTGCAGCTGCAGCTGCAACTGCAATCTCTCTCTCTCTCTCTCTCTGAGAGGCCGGCTGGCATGGCAGGCTTTGGGCTTGGCAGTTTGGCTCCTGCGGTGCCGCGGTACAATAATTAAGGCTGCACCCAACAAACTCGCCCTCGCTCAGGCTCGACCAGCTCACTCGCTCACATGTCTCCCCTCGCCCGCGCGGCTCTCCTCCTCCTCCATCCCGGCCAGGGTCAGGTCCAACAGCAACAGTGCGCGCCAGATTTTTACTGCACGCTCTGTCTCCTCCCCCTACTACTCCCCTTGCTCATCCATCTGTCCCATGGGTTTCTTCAGGTACTACTGTCTACCGTGTCCGTCTTCATCATCATGATTTATTTTCCATTAATTACATGTACAGTGAACTAATCCTGGATTATCTTTAAGGGTCGAGTTAGTACTTATTAGTATTATTGTGCATTAGATAGCAACCGAGTCACAGCTCCCCTTGCCTTTTGGCAAATTAACCACGGCACAGATTTCTACTAGCTTGCATGATGCATCTTAAATTTACTCCAGCTAGCTAGCTATAGCTTAGCTCATGAATTTGTGATCATATATGGCAATGATTGGGGCACTCTAATCAAATTATTACTCCTAGGAGCAGTATCTCAATTGTTTTTTCACCTAGCCCTAGCCATTAATCTACGTGCATGCATGCCCTTTGTTACCTTATCGGAATTAGTGCTCGATCAATCGCTAGCCCCTGAATGGAGGCAAGGAATTGTCCCCGCTTCAAACGGTTTTTACTTCTAGGTTATAACTTTTTAGTTGTTGGCTTTTTGTGATTTTTTACTCTTATTTCATTATATTATATATTTTGTATATTTAATTACGTAAAATAAATCAACAGCAATTACAATGCAAAATAATCGCATCGGACTCTGCTGCTCACCTTTTCCCTCCGTTCCATTCTACCTTTACCTCCCAACTAGTTGCTATCTATGAGGTCGCTCCAAGCGGCTTCATTGTGGCTTCTAGCTATTGATTGAAATTATACTATAGCGGTTGTTAGTCTTTTCTGAGTCATTTAAATGAAGAAAAATAAAGAAAATATGAAAAAAAAATATGAAAACATCGTTATATCTTCACAGACAATGTAAAGAAAAAAGGGAAAAAGACAAAAGCAAAGCAAAAAAATCCTAAATTAGAATTCAATGTGTTTTAAGTGGCTTTTAACTTAAAAAAACTAGAAGTCAAAATAAGTCTAAAACTGCTTGGAGCGGGGCTATAGCTCACTTCTCCTCGGGGATGCCAAACGTTTAACGTAACGCTAGCAGCAGTGGCTCCGCCTACATACCGTTGTGTAAGAGTGCAATTCTCTTCTCTCTTTCAAAACTGGGCATCTAAATTTTAATCCAATTGAAGCATGGTATAAAACTCGATCGATGTAATTAAGCATGATGTAAACCATGTCAACTTGGACATCAGATTGACGTGTTAAATAATCCTAAACAAAGTAGCTCAGTTGGTACATGGAACTAGATTAGTAAACTTCAAATCGAGATTCACATAGGGTTGAGATTGTGAGAAATCCACACGGTAGAGTTGGGAGGAAATGATCCGTGTAAGATTACCCCTGTAAGGTGTCATTTGGATGCATTTCAAACTGGTGCTCAGCTCAGGCAGAAGGGAAATAAGATCCACGTAAATTAGATCAAAATCGAAGTAAGCCATATAATGATTGATCTATCGAGCTACCGAACTGTGAGGGCAATTTCTTCGAAAAAATAAGATGCTGCTTCAAAGAATTTAAACTTATGATTTTCGACTATGGTTGTTGACTTTTAGCAAAAATTGAATGTAGCCATTGTTAATTTTTTCCTAAGTCATTCAATTATAATAAAATAAAGAAAAATTGAAAACACTATTACATCTCCATGAACAATACAAAGAAAAGGTGAGAAAAAATAAAAATAAAAAACTATAATTAGAAACTGATGTATTAAACTGAAAGCAAGAAAAAAAAAATCAGAAATCGAAGTCACTTAGAATGGGGCCTAAGTCGTAATGGCAAATTAAGGTAGCTGATGGAAGTGTTAAAAGAAGTACTGGGGTTCTGGGGTTGTTGGT
Source organism: Bonia amplexicaulis (assembly GCA_036346245.1). Lineage (NCBI taxonomy): Eukaryota > Viridiplantae > Streptophyta > Magnoliopsida > Poales > Poaceae > Bonia > Bonia amplexicaulis. The sequence continues at coordinate 13,133,906 of CM070758.1, read as the reverse complement.
GTACGGCAATGGGAAATTTACTACCCTGCTAGTGCAAGTTCCATTCCATCGTCCCCCCAAACCCCGATGCATGCAGTCCCCCCAAACCCCGATGCATGCAGGCCCTGCTAACTTCTTCTGGTAGTCCAAAATAAATGCACAACCAGACAAATACACTAGTACAAAAATTATATTACAGACGGTTTAGAAACGTCATTACAGACAGTTTGTGAGCCAAATGCGAATTTATAGGTCGATATGATGTGAGGTCATCACAGGACAACTTTTGAATCGTCTGTGGTGTAAATATCACAGACAGTTTTCAACTAAAAACTGTCTGTGATCGTTGATAAGCACAGACGATTTTTAACTAAAAACCATATGTGATTATCAACTATCACAACCGATTTTTAGTTAAAAACCATCTGTGATTACTAGCACAGACGGTTTTTAATTAAAATATGTCTGTGTTATTCTCTTCTACCCCTAAATCTATTTCTGTTTATTGGCTAGCCTCAGTAAATGCTAGTCATGCCCTCTGAAACAAGCATATCAACATGTACATGTATACCTACCATTACAATATCCAAAAACAACAAGCAGGTTAGCTATCTAGCACAACAAGAACAGAGAAAAAGCAAAGAGATCCTCTATGCCTAGACCGCCCCTGATGTAACGCACGAGCTGGATGTCTTTGATGCCCACCATCGTCGGCGTTGATTGAGTTTCTTGCCTCCTGTAGACTTGTGCTAAGTCGCTTGTGCGGGCTATTATGGTAAAGACCAAGGAGGAGGAGAACAACAAGGAGGAGGAGGGACAACAAGGAGGAGAGAAGGAGAACAACAAAGAGGAGGAACAGCAAGGAAGAGGAGAAGGAGAACATCAAGGAGGTTGAGTTTGCTATGCATGTTTCACAAATGGATCAACCGAGAGATCCATCCATATAACCAGTGGCGTCTCGCCCGCGAGGAGTGGGATTCACCTTATTTTTATGCAATATAAAACTACACGAATAGTTCATTTGTATAATTTTTGGGCAAAATTCATAATGGATAAATTCCCAAAAATTAGATAATTAGGTCAACTATGTCGGGAGGCTACACATAAAATTTTATAATTTTTAAAGCTCATTTGCTATATGTAACAACTCGTACAAATAGTATAATCGTATGAATTTTTTAGCAACATTCAGAGTAGGTAAAATTATGAAAAAAAATTATACTATCAAGTACGTTGCGTCGGGAGGTTGCATGTAAAATTTTGTAATTTTTGGGGTTCATATGCTATATTTTAAAAAATCAAATGAGCAGTACGTGTAAATCATAATTAAGATAGCTAATTAAATTGGCTAATTAGTTGGCTTAATTAGCTGCTGTCTAGTGGTTGGGCACAAAGAGGAGGGCCGCATGGTAGTCGTGAGGCCTACGCGCGTCGTCACGGTGGATGTGCGACATCAGGATACCAAAAATGCCAAGCACTCCCTCCATGTGTGTGAATCAAGCAAACAAATGTTGCTGTAGACATTTTTTTAAAAATAATTTGCCTCTAAACGTTTTTAGAAATCTAACCTCCTCCATGCATTTACCGCTCATGACAACCACCTACCGAGCCAAGGAGTGACAGATAGAGAGAGATGCCTCTCTTTGCTAGCAGAGGAGGGTTCATGTCTGGAAGAAAAATAAACTCTATTCTAGGATTGACATTGATAAAGGACCTTTTCGTTAATTGGGCGGCAACTTATATTTTTAATTATAATTTATTAGTTTAATAAATAACGACTGTTAAGAGAAATAAAAAAATTAAAAGCCACCAAAAAATTAAAAAGAACAGAGCCAAATAGTTGTAGTACTGGCATGGAAGTACACAAAAAGGAGATGGATACACATATTTGGATAGAATAAGGAACATATAGCATTGTATTTGGTTGCTAATATTGTTCCTGTCATAACCTATCATTCGTACGCTAGCTTGATGTAAGTTGTCCATGTGCTTGCTAGCTCTTTTCTATTGCTAGCTAGGCCTGATGACCACGTACATCAGCTGTGCTCGCCTGCTAGGCACCACGCTGCCGGGTGCCGGCTTTTCTCACCACTAGATCAGGATGTGACAATTTTAATATGTGAATATCTTTTTGAAGTATGTAATTTACAAGCGTATATCGTCGCCGTACGTCAAAGATGTCGTCATGTACGAACAAAAGAAGTGCTAAATTAACTAGCTAGTAGTGAGGCCTTGCAAACCTGCAAGTAGTACTTAGCGAGTAGTTTTTATTTTCGAATATCGGTTCTTAATTTGCTATGTTTACATTAATAATTTCTATTATTATTATAAAAGAAGTAGTTGATGATTGTAGGTTCATTCTTCTCCAACCACTCTATTCACTTAACTTCTCATCATACTTCACTTTCTAGCTGATCAAAGTATCTCTCTTCTATAGCATAATTCTTTATATATTTAATAAATTCTATTATAACACATGGTTACATAACTATATATAAAAACATTGAAGTGCACGTCGTACACATGCACACGAACTGTGAAAAGCATGCAGAACCGACATTTGAACATGCATGCAAGAAGACATTTTTTTCTTCGGTTCCAAAATCTTGTCGATCTGTGTATGCACATGCAGTATAGTATCTTGACGAGCAGTACATAGTACCTGAAATAAGTACGCAGCAACAGTGGCAGCAATTTGTAACTTGAGTGCTTGGCTCATCAACAGCTTTCATCAGACATACATCTCTTCGTATGTGTATGTGTATATCTACGTGCAGAACCGAACGATTTTCGAAGCAATTTATTATAATAGATTTTTAAAAATAATTTACTGACTTCTAATTCGATCGTACAAATATTCATATCAAATGAAGCCGTAACCTAAAAGAAAGCTCCATAGAAGAAGAGTTTGGCCTATACAGATAAGGGCTGGCCTAAAACACCAACACCATACGCTTTCTACGGTTTCAGTGCTCCACTATATAGAGCTCCATTGGCCTCTTCCCCCACGCACCACACCATAGCCAAGAACAACACTGTACTAGCTAGCTGCTCAGTGTGCAACAGCTTGCTCCATCTAGCTTGTAGAGAGGGGGGAGCTAGGCTAGGGTTCTTGCACAACTCTTTCTTCCTTTCTTGCCCTGCTCAGATCTCGACGGGCATGCACCGCCCGGCGGCCATGGGCGACGCGCTGTGGGACCTGCTCGGCGAGGAGATGGCCGCGGCAGCGGCGGCTGGCGAGAACGGTTTGCCCCCCGGGTTCCGGTTCCACCCCACCGATGAGGAGCTGGTGACCTTCTACCTGGCCTCCAAGGTGTTCAACGGCGCCTGCTGCGGCGTCGACATCGCCGAGGTGGACCTCAACCGGTGCGAGCCGTGGGAGCTCCCCGACGCGGCGAGGATGGGGGAGCGGGAGTGGTACTTCTTCAGCCTGCGCGACCGCAAGTACCCTACGGGGCTGCGCACGAACCGCGCCACCGGCGCCGGCTACTGGAAGGCCACCGGCAAGGACCGTGAGGTGCTCAACGCCGCCACCGGCACCCTCCTCGGCATGAAGAAGACGCTCGTCTTCTACAAGGGCCGCGCCCCCCGCGGCGAGAAGACCAAGTGGGTCCTCCACGAGTACCGCCTCGACGGCGACTTCGCCGCCGCCCGCCGCTCCTGCAAGGTACTACTGTACTTGATCGCTTTTCACTGCACTGCATTGCTCGATCGATCGATGAATATTTGGTTGATTTTTTTAGCTTCGTGTGCGTTGAAACTGCAACAGTTGAGAGTTAAGAGCGGGTTTCATGGTCGGTATAGTAGTAGATATGGCACATTCAATGTGGCGTGCATACATTAAGGTGACACATGAATGCAGATTGATCTAGCATATACTATGCTGTATATGATACTTTTGTGCATTCAATGGTGCTGGCATAAGCATAATAATGTACTACAGTGGAGGAGTACTAGATTTTTTCTGCTCAATCTATTTGCACTGACACAGGATCCAAGCTATCGATACACTTGTGTTTGTTCCCTCAGGGGCGGTTGTACTTTGCATATCTCCAAACATTGACATACCTCGTCTCCAATCTTCCTCGTGCAGATCGTCAAATCTTCCATCTCCCCTGTGCTGAAAAATAAACTATTACAGCATGAACATACAAATGTGCTCGATCCCCTAGTCCCTGCTGATGTACATGCATATCTTTAAAAATGTGCTCTCTGCAGAAGTTCAGGAGTAAATATTGTATACTGCATTTCTGTACGAGCTAGATCGCAACCCATTGTTCTGTACAATGTTCCCCCTGTTGTTATGCTTATGCATACCTTTTTTTTAAAAAAAATGTGCTCCCTGCACAAGTTCAGGATATTAATTGTATACTGCATTTGTGTACTAGCTAATATATTACAATCCATACCAAATAATATTATATCAATCCATATGTTGTGTGTCCTTCGTTAAGTGATTGGCCTACATTTGCTGAACCTATATTGTTCATCAAATCATGCAGGAGGAATGGGTGATCTGCAGGATCTTCCACAAGGCAGGAGACCAGTACAGCAAGATGATGATGGTGAAGAGCCCCTGCTACCTCCCAATGAACCACCCCAGCTTCTTCCAAGACCATCCTGTTCCTTTCCCAAACCCTAGCAGCTGCACAAGCCTTGTCCCCTTCCAACACGACCTCCCAAACTTGCAGTCTCCATTGCAGAACCAGACCAGCAAGAACAGCAGCAGCATCAATGGCTTCCCAGCTGCAGCTTGCATGCAAGCTGAGCCAAACTACAGCAGCAGCAACATGCTCACTTTCCCTTCCTTCACCTCCATCGTCGCTGGCAAGGGGGCCCCACCGCCCCAGCTTGGAGTCAACGCTGGTCCACAGGAGCCACCACCTACCTGGCTGGACGCTCACGCTTACCTGCAGCACAGCGCCTTCCTTTATAAGATGGACCCACCTGCAGCCCTCAGGGGCGCATGATCCGGACCGTTGGTTTCTTAGGGTTACCTATCGATCGATCGAAGCTGTCGTCTTCTTCTCTCGCTGTTTAATTTGCAAGTGTACTGATCGATATTTAGACAAGCACTTGTAGCTTTTTCAGTTGATCCTTGAGCTGTCATGTACTCATGCGTAGTACTTTGCTTGCACGCGTGCATTGTATTAGTGCATTGGATCATTGGAGCAGTACTATACTAGCTACTTCTCTCTTGATCTATGCATGTATTCACATGCAATATGCATGGCTATCTATATATAATCAAGACGTCTCTTTGTTTAGCATGAATGCTAATATGCATGGAGTCGATCAGTTGTAACCAGTAACTACTACTGACCCTGCTTGTGAATTGTGATGATTTATTTTGTCACTTGAGCACTAGCTAGTATCATTCAGCGCCTATCAAAACTACTGTTTGCAGTACAGTTCGTTGAAGTTAATCTAGTTTGGTATGTGTCAGTCATGCTTAAGTGTTTTGTCTGAATCCAATAAGCAAACTGAAGTTCAAAACGCAAGTTCAGAACTTGTTCGGTAGTTCAAATTGTGCATGATGCTTTCACGGAGGTGACTTTGGTCCATGATCCGAGTTGTGGGAAAATGGCTGTTGCCATCTGTAGCGTGGATGTGTTTTCTTCTCTGTTCAGTCATTTTATACATAGTTATGTAGCTATTAAAGTAAAGGATTGATAAATAATTAAAGTAATTTTGAAGACACTATTCATCCATCTTGCCGCGCCGATCCTACACGTAGGATTTTAATCGCGAAGAATTCCCTGTTTTCCTCTGTTCCAAATGGCCCTTACATGCCAATCTAAGACAGTACCAGTAAAAAGAAGAAAAAGGGTAAAAAGCAGTAGCGATCAGTGATGGATGGATGGGACGTGATTTAGGTCAGAGATGGAGGGCATGCATGCAGATGCAGATGCAGTACGTGCCGGGGCCGGCCGGCCAGGTGGATGATTTGATGGGCTACAATAATGCGTTGCATGTAAGGGAGGGGATTTGCAATTCATTGCAATATTTCGTTGCTTTACCGCTGCATGCACCATGACGTGGTGTTCCTCAGACGATGGGATGGCCCGATGTGAACCCTAATCGGGCTTCGCGGGCACGAGCACGCACACGCCGCTCGCTCGCTCGATCCATCCATCGATCGCTAATATTGCCACAAAAGTCAAGCCGCTCCGCTGCCCTCGCAAGGCGATGCGGTGATAAAGGCATGTATAATGATACAATCATATATGTCAACTATCTGTAAATATATATCATATAAAATTTTAAGTGATATAGAGAAGAGAAAAAAAGAATAAAAGAGAAAGATGTTGTCTATTATTTAATAAACAGTTTTATAGAAATTGATTACTATCTATATTATTGTATAATAATTATATAGATAATATATTAGTTATATAAGACTATTACAGATAACTATATAAATAATATATATTATATTTAATTTTATTTATAAATAATATAAAGATATATTATAGACTATCACTATGTATATCATTATTCATGCTCCAACCAGACTTCTCAGTTCTCGTAGCTAGGGGTGCAAACGGGTCGGGTTAATCCGGACTGATCCGGCACCGAATCCGATTGGTACCGAATCCGATTGGTACCGAATCCGAGAGAAAAATATGGGTTAGGATATGGTACAGAATATCCGTCCAAATCCGATCGTCTTCAAGTTTGATTTCGGTTAGTGCTACTATTTGACGTTTCATTTTCTTTTGCAATGGTAAAATAAAATCTTCCACATCAGCTATTAAGTAGTAACATCAAATTCTTGACAGTACGTCCTCCTACTCCATTTGTTGTACTGCATGCATTCCTTACAAACAAGTAGGGGTGCAAACGACTCGAGTTAATTCCGACCGATCCGGCACCGAATCCGATTGATACCGAATTCGAAGAAAAAATATAAATTAAGATAGGATAACAACAGTATCCATTTGAATTCGATCCATTTGCACTCCTACTCGTAGCTACGCATTCGGCAATCCGAGAGTTGCATGCGAAACCGGGTTGTGCTGCTGTATAATGTATTGGGCTGAACGCTATGATCGCCGCCCACTAACCTGTTCGGGCATAGCTGCAGGCCCACCGCCACGAGCACCTGAATCCTTACTAATCACGAGGTCGAGCCTTTTTTTTTGGTGGAAACGAGGTCGAGCTTAACCGGGCGCGCCTCGAAACTGCCTGCACTCAACACTCTCGACGGTTCTTGTGTATGAGATTTTAGGCGCGTATTTTTTTCGCGGTTGATGACTTTTAATTTTAACTTGAGTATTTATACGAATAAATTGTATATTGATAAGTTATTTTAAAAAGATTATTCAAATAAATCACTTCAAAACAACGGCAAAAACATCCTGATTGTTTGTTTGATAGAAGCCAATAAACTATAAACCGTAAGTTGAGAATAACATGCCTTTATGAATGGAGACTATGGTCTATGACAATCTATATTGTTACCTGTGCACGGCATGTCATCACGGAAGGCGAGCAGGAGGCCGCAGTGGCCGGCGGTGCGGCGGAGGGTGTTGCAGAGGTAGGCGGGGGTGGTGGCTCCGGCTACATTGTACACACAAAAAGGAAAAAGAAACTTAAGTTTGAGCTGTATACGGCCCACCCAATTTTGGATTACGAATAAAAACACGACCCAAATCCGCCCCATCCGAATGCAAATTCCGCCCAGTAAAGTCCGTATTACCCTCTCCCCTAGATCAAATGGGGGCCTGCGCCGCAACCCTGGCGACGCCGCCGCTCGCCGTCATGGGCAGGGGGGCCGGAAGGCAGGTGCCGAGGACGGGGACACGGTGGCCGGAGAGGGTGAGCTCACCACGCCGTTGCTCTTCACGGCCTTCACTGTCGGGACCGTGTGCAGTGCAGGTTATAGCAGAGTTTGTTAAGACCATGCGCAGCTATTGATCCGGAAGTATGCAAATGTTTATGGGAATAGTTTGTAAGATGTGCTTAAGGAGCAAAAACAAAAATCAATACTGACTAACCATGCTTACAACTATTTTGCATTGCATTTAGTATCATCAAACTGGTGTTAAATTACCATGTCAGGGAAACTACTACATCCTCTTGTTGCTGCAACTGGCAATATCTTCATTGTAGATTCTGGTGTCACCCTACCTGGTGTTCCAATATTCTATTCTCTGTATTGTTCATTATTAGATTACTAAAGCTAAGGTATATATGATTGCATCAAATAAGCATTCAAAACTCGAGGAGGGAAGTGACCTTTCTGTACAGTTAATTTCTAATAATATTGTCCATCAGTTCTTTTTTATGTCATCATTCTTCAAACATATGTTACTCCCAGAAGCACATTTGTTTAGGTATGGCACGGCGAACTTTCAATGTTTGGTTCTCTTACTTTCTATCCTGCCAAAGTACTAATCAAAATGATGTACCTATGGGCATACATATGACCACATGGTCATTGTTTCCTCAGAAGATGATTAAAAACTTCTAATGGATCGTCTATTTGGAGCATTGCTACTTCAGAGCGATTTGTCCAGAACAATATACTTTGATAATCACATCCAAATATTACAAAGTCACATGGATGGTAGCACAAAATTGTTGCCATATGTAAACATTTACGTTTTTAAGGAAGGCAATGTATCTGGTGAACAAGAGTCGTTTTGTGAACATATAGATAAACTCGATCTCGTCCATCCGACTCCATCTCGACGGCTCAGATCGCACGTGGGTGATCGCCTTCCCACTTATCCATTTTTGTGATTTGCCCCCTGGCGCCATCGCCTACTAATTTACAGAAAACACCTGGTTAGGGCAGGTTGCCGCCTCTACCTAACCTCGCTCCAATGAAGCCGCCTCCTCCTCCTCCGTTAGCGCCATCACCTCCTCCTCCATCAGAGATGCCGCAGCCATCCTCGCGACGCCACCCGAAGCTGAGGCGATGCTCCGTGGCCCCTGGCCATCCTCGCAATGCCGCTCCGCCCGGTGAATCTTCTCTGTCCGAGTGTTGTCCTCCCTCGCAGAAGCTCTGGAGCTCATCCAGACTTTCACCTTCGACAAGAACAAGGCTCAATGAGTCCCCGAGCTCGTCGACCTACTAAGCTCAAGGATACATACAAATAGGGCGGCACTGCTTCACAAGAACAAAGCATGGCAATCGGTTTGGTTGTACGATTCTGATGAAATTTGTTTGCATGAATTTGTATGAGTTGAATGTGCTTGCAGATTCTTGAGAGGTTCATGTAATGCACAAACATGTTGTATTACCCTTTATGCACTGCTTGTACCATTGATTTCTGAGCGTTGGAAGGAATATCACAAACAATGCCAACTCTCTTTGTTTTGTGATCAAGTTCTCGTTGTTTTTATTTCTGGAACCTGGAGCTATGTTGTATGACCTTTGTGAATTTTGGAGTTGTGTGACCTTTGTGAATTTTGGGTAGGAACTAAACTCATGAGAATGGCAATGTATGGTTCATGAACAGTACCAGGTTCATGCCAATTTTGAGTGCATCAGCATTAAACAAAAATGGCAGTAAGTTATTATTATGCCCTTGTCAGCTTGTAAAATGGCAGCAGCTTTCAGACATGATTGAACGTGAAAAGCAAATGATTTTTGTGTTGTTTAATTGTGAACTACAAGCATTGCTTACTTCTCATGTGAAAAGTATTGGTTTCATTCATCTAGAATTCTCAGATTCAATTGCACATCCTCATGCACTAACTTTTCTGAATCAACTTGAAATTTTACAATTCAAATATCAACCCATGGTTGCAGGGGCTCAGGAAGAACTAGACGTCTCGGCTATCACGCCCAACGCTCAAATGATTCATATATCATGCAACAAGTGTTATGCTGCTGTCATCACAATTTGTCAAAAACAGTTTTCATATATAAGGAACAAAAGAACCTAGAAGCAATTTTTCATAGATTTCATTAATTACAATTCCCAACAATTTTATTACTCTATCTGAACTATATTGGCTCTGAACAAACAAAAACACTCTCAAAAAAAGAAATAAAGAAATAAAATGTATGTGCATGATTGATGGCTGCAGTTAGAGCAACAACATTTTGATGCTCTAGATTTTCATTCGATCACAAGACAAAGAAAGTTGGCATTATTTGTGATATTCCTTCCAACACTCAGAAATCAATGTTATAAACAGTGCATAAATGGGTAATACAAAAAGTTTATGCATTACATGAACCTCTCATGAATCTGCAAGCACATTCAACTTATACAAATTTATGCAAACAAATTTCATCAGAATCGTACAACCAAACCGACTGCCATGCTTTGTTCTTATGAAGCAATGCTACCCTATTTGTATGTATCCTTGCGCTCAGCATGTAGCTCGAGAATTCATTGAGCCTTGTTCTTGTCGAGGGTGGGAGGCTTGACGAGCTCCAGAGATTGCCTATGAGGGAAGACAACTCTTGGATGGAGGAGCATCATCAGCGGAGCGGCATCACAGGGATGACCAAGGGCCGCGGAGCATCGCCTCGGCTTCGGGGGCGACGTCGCTGACAGATGGGAGCGATGTCTCTGATGGAGGAGGCGGCGGCTTTGCCGAAGCGAGGTCGGGTAGGGGCGACGGTCTGCCCTAACCCAACTGACGACGAGGGGAACAACTGAAGGAGGACGGGCTGGCCATGACTCAGTCGTGGGGCATTTTTCGTAAGTTAGCAGGTGATGACGCCGAGGGGCAAATCGTAAAAATGGATAAGTGAGAAAGAGATCACCCGCATGCAATCTAAGACATCAAGATGGAGTCAGATGGACGAGATGGAGTTTGTCCATATATTCACAAAACAGCTCTTGTTCACCATACACGTTGCATTTAAGGAAATTAAATAATTGACTCACGAAGGTATGAAAGTTAATTTGGGGCACCTTCCTTGGAACATCATTTTATTTTCCAAGTGCTAAATGGTGATGTTCTATATACATGAGTCATAATGTCTGCAGCGGGGTCGAACAGGGGGTTTTCCCTAATAACATGATTTATGTAACATTTTGATCAAAATACTAAATTAAATAAAATCCAAATGGCCAAAAAAAATTTATATGACATAACAAGTTACTAAATAGGGCGGTTATTGCAGATGTTTTGCATGCTAGGAAAATATGGAAAACGAGCAAACAATTTTGTGATGCTGTAATCAAGAAAAAAATTGCTTGGCAGTTCTAGCAATTTGGCCAACGCTTCACATTTGTGCATGCATAATTGGGGTTAAAACGAAAATAATTTCACGATGCTTCAAACAAATAGATGCCATGGTGAAACAAAAACCTCTCTAAAGCATCATGTGAAATAAATATGAAACTTAATGTTAGAAATTGGCCCATTTAATTATGGCCCATTTAATTATAGCTCATTTTGTTAATTCCAAAGCATTCATGGTTTAGTAACATATTGCTAAGTCAATGTGAGGAAAATCAATTTGAATATGGATAGAGATGATATGTGGAGGGTTCTATCTAGTCACACACGCACATGCAGCAGCGTACTGCGCGAGATTTTCGCGTGACTTGTGACCGTGCCGTGATTGGCGCGCCACTTGGAGACCAAATCTATCTCTATTTTGCTAAACTTTGCACCACTCTCTATGTTTGAATGAGATTCAAACGCTTGAATTTGAGGTTTTATTGAAGTTTTGATGACGTATGCTACGATGGATAAATGGTGGTTGAATATGTCGATTACTAGTGGGTAAATGACTTGTTTAATAATGTCGCTTATCACTGTCTATTTATATGCTCGAAGACGCCCTGAGTATGTGAGAATCTCACTGTCTCCATTTCCTTCTTTGTGATTTTGTGCTCGAGTACTGTGCTGTCTGAATCTCGTCGACCTTTCTTTCCCGCTGCACCGAAGGAGGAGAGCGGCTATCTCCGAACCGTTGCCGCAGAGAGTACCGCAGGGGACGGCAATAAGGTTTCAGCATATTCACGATCGCGCGACCGCTCAACGCATGCGCCATCTACGTTATGTACTGCGTCAAGCCTGCGCGGCTTCCTGTTCTTCATCAGGCTAACAAGTCGTTAGCGCGTACGTACGAATTTGTTACTATATTTTTCTTGAGTATATTCTGAAGTATGATGAGTAGTCTGCTATTAGTAGTAAGCTTTGCATCACTAGTTTATTGTATTTGTCTCCTCGTAAAATTTGGAATTAAAATATTACCCACATCTCCATCACTTAAAACAACCTTGGTAGAGTTTAGAAGTTTGACCATGTGGCTTTATCCTAAGAACATATATAAATAACAAGTTTACTAATGTAACTAACTGCAAGGAAGACACCCGGATTACTCAATTCGCATATAGTATTCTAACCCGCAAGTTTTTTCCTCAAATCTCATACTGCATTCCAACCTGCAAGGTTTTGCCAGGAGCTATCTTTAGACTGGAAATGTTGGACCTGAAGTTCTTTTGCAAGAACCTGTAAAGGCTATCAATAATGAAGCGCTTGAGGCAGTTGTGCCTGGTGCTCATCTTTAGAATAGTCCTTCCAAGCACAAAGGTTGATCCATTTGTCAAAGCTGAATCCATCATCGTGATCTCATCTTCATTCTCAGCTATTTCCCTGAGGGATGCAATGATTGATGCAACATATTCATCCTCCATATTGTGGTTATCCATATAGCCGTATTGGACTATGCACCTGTAAACACCAGCAGGCTCTAGTTTGTCTATGAGGAAGCGCTCTTCAGGAAGGACAGATCTCACCGGAAGAATCCTGACAGTGACAAAGACCATCAGTTCACGGAGGGAACCCATATGTTGAACATAATGGCGCACAATTGGTGGGATGCCATTCATCAAGTGTGCAAAGATGCATATTCCAGGTACCCGGTTGCTCTCAGTTACTATTTTAACGAATTCCTGCATATCCATCAAGTTCGCCGCTTCATATTCATTCTTCTTCCTTCTTCCATAAGTCCAAGAAAGTGTAATTATAAGGAAAAATGCAGTAATCACAAATGGAACCCAGCCACCTTTGTAAAACCTTGTTTAGAAGTGAGGTCATGTAAAGGCCTTCGATGGAAAAGAAGACAACAAAAAATAAACCAACCAGTGCAATGTGAACTTGCCAGATTATAACCATGACCACCGGCATCAGGGTTGTTGTAAAAAGCATAACCCATATCACTGTCGTGCCTGCAAACCAAACCAAAAGAACTTCCAATTAGATGACAGCCAATGCATGCTAATTTTGTACATTATTGCCATTACATCTATCCAAGTTGAGGTGTTTTCCTTCCAGCTTCTAGAACAATAACAATGGTGTTTCTAGTAACATGTACATTACATCCGGTTAACCATGATTTTCTACAAGCTACTGTTTTTTGTTTTATGCAAGACCCAACCGTGCTTTGAAAAATCAAACACAGAATCAGTTATTTCGTATGTTAAAGTTTTTATATTAGATTACAGAAAACACCTGGTTAGGGCAGGTTGCCGCCTCTACCTGACCTCGCTCCGATGAAGCCGCCTCCTCCTCCGTTAGCGCCATCACCTCCTCCTCCATCAGAGATGCCGCTTCCATCCTCTCGCGACGCCACCCCGAAGCTGAGGCGATGCTCCGTGGCCCCTGGCCATCCCCGCAATGCCGCTCCGCCGGTGAATCTTCTCTGTCCGAGTGTTGTCCTCCCTCGCAGAAGCTCTGGAGCTCATCCAGACTTTCACCTTCGACAAGAACAAGGCTCAATGAGTCCCGAGCTCGTCGACCTACTAAGCTCAAGGATACATACAAATAGGCGGCACTGCTTCACAAGAACAAAGCATGGCAATCGGTTTGGTTGTACGATTCTGATGAAATTTGTTTGCATGAATTTGTATGAGTTGAATGTGCTTGCAGATTCTTGAGAGGTTCATGTAATGCACAAACATGTTGTATTACCCCTTTATGCACTGCTTGTACCATTGATTTCTGAGCGTTGGAAGGAATATCACAAACAATGCCAACTCTCTTTGTTTTGTGATCAAGTTCTCGTTGTTTTTATTTCTGGAACCTGGAGCTATGTTGTATGACCTTTGTGAATTTTGGAGTTGTGTGACCTTTGTGAATTTTGGGTAGGAACTAAACTCATGAGAATGGCAATGTATGGTTCATGAACAGTACCAGGTTCATGCCAATTTTGAGTGCATCAGCATTAAACAAAAATGGCAGTAAGTTATTGTTATGCCCCTTGTCAGCTTGTAAAAATGGCAGCAGCTTTCAGACATGATTGAACGTGAAAAGCAAATGATTTTTTTGTGTTGTTTAATTGTGAACTACAAGCATTGCTTACTTCTCATGTGAAAAGTATTGGTTTCATTCATCTAGAATTCTCAGATTCAATTGCACATCCTCATGCACTAACTTTTCTGAATCAACTTGAAATTTTACAATTCAAATATCAACCCATGGTTGCAGGGGCTCAGGGAAGAACTAGACGTCTCGGCTATCGACGCCCAACGCTCCAAATGATTCATATATCATGCAACAAGTGTTATGCTGCTGTCATCACAATTTGTCAAAAACAGTTTTCATATATAAGGAACAAAAGAACCTAGAAGCAATTTTTCATAGATTTCATTAATTACAATTCCCAACAATTTTATTACTCTATCTGAACTATATTGGCTCTGAACAAACAAAAACACTCTCTAAAAAAGAAATAAAGAAATAAAAATGTATGTGCATGATTGATGGCTGCAGTTAGGAGCAACAACATTTTTGATGCTCTAGATTTTCATTCGATCACAAGACAAAGAAAGTTGGCATTATTTGTGATATTCCTTCCAACACTCAGAAATCAATGTTATAAACAGTGCATAAATGGGTAATACAAAAAGTTTATGCATTACATGAACCTCTCATGAATCTGCAAGCACATTCAACTTATACAAATTTATGCAAACAAATTTCATCAGAATCGTACAACCAAACCGACTGCCATGCTTTGTTCTTATGAAGCAATGCTACCCTATTTGTATGTATCCTTGCGCTCAGCATGTAGCTCGAGAATTCATTGAGCCTTGTTCTTGTCGAGGGTGGGAGGCTTGACGAGCTCCAGAGATTGCCTATGAGGGAAGACAACTCTTGGATGGAGGAGCATCATCAGCGGAGCGGCATCACAGGGATGACCAAGGGCCGCGGAGCATCGCCTCGGCTTCGGGGCGACGTCGCTGACAGATGGGAGCGATGTCTCTGATGGAGGAGGCGGCGGCTTTGCCGAAGCGAGGTCGGGTAGGGGCGACGGTCTGCCTAACCCAACTGACGACGAGGGAACAACTGAAGGAGGACGGGCTGGCCATGACTCAGTCGTGGGGCATTTTCGTAAGTTAGCAGGTGATGACGCCGAGGGGCAAATCGTAAAAATGGATAAGTGAGAAAGAGATCACCCGCATGCAATCTAAGACATCAAGATGGAGTCAGATGGACGAGATGGAGTTTGTCCATATATTCACAAAACAGCTCTTGTTCACCATACACGTTGCATTTAAGGAAATTAAATAATTGACTCACGAAGGTATGAAAGTTAATTTGGGGCACCTTCCTTGGAACATCATTTTATTTTCCAAGTGCTAAATGGTGATGTTCTATATACATGAGTCATAATGTCTGCAGCGGGTCGAACAGGGGTTTTCCTAATAACATGATTTATGTAACATTTTGATCAAAATACTAAATTAAATAAAATCCAAATGGCCAAAAAATTTATATGACATAACAAGTTACTAAATAGGGCGGTTATTGCAGATGTTTTGCATGCTAGGAAAATATGGAAAACGAGCAAACAATTTTGTGATGCTGTAATCAAGAAAAAATTGCTTGGCAGTTCTAGCAATTTGGCCAACGCTTCACATTTGTGCATGCATAATTGGGGTTAAAACGAAAATAATTTCACGATGCTTCAAACAAATAGATGCCATGGTGAAACAAAACCCTCTAAAGCATCATGTGAAATAAATATGAAACTTAATGTTAGAAATTGGCCCATTTAATTATGGCCCATTTAATTATAGCTCATTTGTTAATTCCAAAGCATTCATGGTTTAGTAACATATTGCTAAGTCAATGTGAGGAAAATCAATTTGAATATGGATAGAGATGATATGTGGAGGGTTCTATCTAGTCACACACGCACTGCACGCTGCCACAGATACGCCAGATTTTCGCGTGACTTGTGACCGTGCCGTGATTGGCGCGCCACTTGGAGACCAAATCTATCTCTATTTTTGCTAAACTTTGCACCACTCTCTCTATGTTTGAATGAGATTCAAACGTTTGAATTTGAGGTTTTATTGAAGTTTTGATGACGACGCTTACGGTGGATAAATGGTCGGTTGAATGTCGATTACTAGTGGGTAAATGACTGTTTTAATAATGTCAGTTATCAGCCTGTCTATTTATATGCCTGAAGACGTCCAGAGTATGTGAGAGAATCTCACTGTCTCCATTTCCTTCTTTGTGATTTTGTGCTCGAGTCTTGTCTTTGTCGAATCTCGTCGACCTTTCTTTCCGTGCACACGGAAGGAGGAGAGCGGCTATCTCCGAACCGTTGCCGAGAGTACCGCAGGGACGGCAATAAGGTTTCGGCGCATATCTCTGCGACCGCTCAGCACCTGCGTCATCTACGTTATGTCTTGCGTCAAGCTGCGCTGGCTTCTGTTCTTCATCAGGCTAACAAGTCGTTAGCGCGTACGTACGAATTTGTTACTATATTTTTCTTGAGTATATTCTGAAGTATGATGAGTAGTCTGCTGTTAGTAGTAAGCTTTGCATCACTAGTTTATTGTATTTATCTCCTCGTAAAATTTGGAATTAAAATATTACCCACATCTCCATCACTTAAAACAACCTTGGTAGAGTTTAGAAGTTTGACCATGATGGCTTTATCCTAAGAACATATATAAATAACAAGTTTACTAATGTAACTAACTGCAAGGAAGACACCCGGATTCCATGCATATGCCTTCCTCAAATCGCATATAGTATTCTAACCGGCAAGTTTTTTCCTCAAATCTCATACTGCATGCCAACCTGCAAGGTTTTGCCAGGAGCTATCTTTAGACTGGAAATGTTGGACCTGAAGTTCTTTTGCAAGAACCTGTAAAGGCTATCAATAATGAAGCGCTTGAGGCAGTTGTGCCTGGTGCTCATCTTTAGAATAGTCCTTCCAAGCACAAAGGTTGATCCATTTGTCAAAGCTGAATCCATCATCGTGATCTCATCTTCATTCTCAGCTATTTCCCTGAGGGATGCAATGATTGATGCAACATATTCATCCCCCTCCATATTGTGGTTATCCATATAGCCGTATTGGACTATGCACCTGTAAACACCAGCAGGCTCTAGTTTGTCTATGAGGAAGCGCTCTTCAGGAAGGACAGATCTCACCGGAAGAATCCTGACAGTGACAAAGACCATCAGTTCACGGAGGGAACCCATATGTTGAACATAATGGCGCACAATTGGTGGGATGCCATTCATCAAGTCTGTGCAAAAGATGCATATTCCAGGTACCCGGTTGCTCTCAGTTACTATTTTAACGAATTCCTGCATATCCATCAAGTTCGCCGCTTCATATTCATTCTTCTTCCTTCTTCCATAAGTCCAAGAAAGTGTAATTATAAGGAAAAATGCAGTAATCACAAATGGAACCCAGCCACCTTGTAAAACCTTGTTTAGAAGTGAGGTCATGTAAAGGCCTTCGATGGAAAAGAAGACAACAAAAAATAAACCAACCAGTGCAATGTGAACTTGCCAGATTATAACCATGACCACCGGCATCAGGGTTGTTGTAAAAAGCATAACCCATATCACTGTCGTGCCTGCAAACCAAACCAAAAGAACTTCCAATTAGATGACAGCCAATGCATGCGAATTTTGTACATTATTGCCATTACATCTATCCAAGTTGAGGTGTTTTCCTTCCAGCTTCTAGAACAATAACAATGGTGTTTCTAGTAACATGTACATTACATCCGGTTAACCATGATTTTTCTACAAGCTACTGTTTTTGTTTTATGCAAGACCCAACCGTGCTTTGAAAAATCAAACACAGAATCAGTTATTTCGTATGTTAAAGTTTTTATATTAGATGGGTTTGATGCAATTTAGAACTTTTTCACGTGTCAGAAACACCACAATATACATACCAAAAAAAGAAGGAAAAGGTACAATTAGAAATAATATGAGCATATACTAGATTGCTCACCAAATGCTTGCCCAATCTCTGGTCCACCCTTGAAGCCAACAGTAATCAAGATGCACACAATCATCAAGAAGTAATTGACCTCTGGAGAATATACTTGGCCCTCATATTTTTCTGAGGTATGCTTCATGGTAACTCTTGGAAAACAACCTAACGCAATTGATTGTCGAATGATGGAGAAACTGGCTGATATCAATGCCTGGCTTGCAACAATAGCAGACAGAGTAGCTACGATAAACATGGGCCAAAATAAGGGCTCTGGAGTACTACTGTAAAACGTTGTGCTGAGCTTATAAGGGTTCTTGATCAAAAATGCTGTCTGGCCAGCATATGCAAGAATCAATGACGGATAAACTACAGCTGAAAACGCCATCTGCAGTGGGGGAAGGAAGGAATATAATTAATATTTTAGTTTCTTTTGAGAGAAAACAGTAGGGTAATTAATACTTTTGTTATTTATATTAAAAGTAAATCAACATTTACCTGAATTGATGACTTGTTGAAATGGCCCAAGTCAGCAAACATAGCTTCAGCACCTGGTTATGATCACAGCTATCATGTCATATAAGGAGATTAACTGACTAAATTATAGATGAATTGAATATGAAGTAACATGAAGAGTTGATATTTACTGGATGTTTCTTACTGAAATCAGAAAAGATTTTGTTCAAGTTATATTTCTAACCTGTTATGCATAGAACAATTGCTCCAAGTTGCTCCCACCCAGCTCTTTTGTTCCTCACGAAGTAAACGAATATGTAATGTGGTGACACGGCTTTCAGAACTGGTGGATAATACTTGATAATATTGTACAATCCGATGAATGCAACAGATGCAAACCACAAGAGCATAATGGGAGAGAAAGTGAAGCTGACTTTGCTTGTGCCATATTGTTCAAACAAGAAAAGAAGGAACAATATAATAACGCTTAGAATGACAACATGATCTGGAACAAGCAAACAGAATGTTAGTTTTTTTTCTTGCCTTGCAAAATAAAACGGCGCTAGCTAAAATCTCATGAGCAGAAATGGTTGGTATTACAATAAGTAAATAAATAACCAGTTGTTACCTTGTGTTATATTAGAATATCTTGATTGGATTCCTTGAACAGCCGACAAAACTGAATAATGTTTTTAAAAAAGGAAACATCAGAACATTCAAATGAGAATGGAATAAGTCTATTTGACCCCTCTCAACTATCGCTCGAGTCTAGAAATCAATCATCAACTACAAAACCGGATACTTGACACCTTCAATTGTCAATACCGGGTATATTACCCCTAGGCTATTTCACTACCGGGTATATATATATAACAGGACCCACCCGCCAGCCTCTTATCCTCTCATTCTCCTTTTCTTCTTCCTCTCCTCTCTTTACCAACAGCCATGGTTGCCTACTCTCTCTCTGTCTGCAAATGTTACGGGTACCCTTACAACAACCCTCAATCAATTTGAAGAAAATGGCCACCAGCTCGATGACTTTCTGCTTCTTCTTTGCATCGGTCTACGAGCCACAAACACCGATCTCACAATCTCCGGTGAGATCTCCCAAATATATTCATGCCACATCATGTTCCCGCTCGCAAACTTCATTTTCCCTCAATTAGTTTTAGGAAAACGCTGCAAGGTCGTCGGGAACACCGTTGTCTTCTTCAGCTCCAACCACACCTCGCCACCTCACCATGGTGGAGGAGGAGAAGCAGCAGTTCCACGTGCGCAACATGTTCTGGGTGAGGCAAATCCAAGGGTGGGGTCAATGCGCTCGAACGTGGCCTGATGCAGTGGGAAGCCAGGAACGACTTGATTCTAGTCGCTGCAAGCGCAAGCAAGGGAGGTGCAAAGCCTCATCACGGGGATGCATTCTTATCTTGGCTCAGGGTGACCCCGGGAGGGCTAGCAAAGGTGAATGCCATGGCGGTATGATGGGGCTCACCGGTGTGGGCCTCGGGTGATGGCATGGCTCGAGCGAGGACGGGGGTAAGGGCTAGGGTGTCAACGCACTCATGGTGACAAGGAGAGATGTGGTTGGAGGGGGAGGTTCGCCTGGCACAGCAACATGGCTTACGGTTCTTGAGAAAGCATGAAGAGAGGGGGAGGAAGAGAGAGAGAAGGCAGTAGTGAGGATGAATATGGTGGTTCTTGAGAATGACATATGGACACTACTATATTGTTTTAATTTATTTGCTCATTCAGCTGGCTAGATTGCTTATGTGTCAAAACTCAAACCCAAAACCAACTTGTGTGTCAAAACATCTACCACGTCAGCACCACCTCGGAGCAAAACCGTCTTAAATCGGTTTTTTCAAAGGGTAAAATAAAAAGGTATTAGTACTTGAGGATTGTAAAACATCCAATTTTACAGTTTGATATTGAAACTTAGACTTTCGTAAGAGTTTAAGGGGTTAAACGTATTTGTTCCTTCAAATTATATTACTGAACACCCTTGAAATGCCTAACAAGAACAGAGATGTCAGATGCAATATGTACCTGAGATGGCTGGAGTGAGGGCACCATCACCTATCACCATGCAAGTCGCGACCAACACGATGTAGGTAATGACCGCCTGTGTTTTTCTGCTTTCTTCCAAGAACTCCAGCATCTTAGATTTCAGTTTGCTCTTCTTACTGTGAAACTTCAGATTAATGTCAGATGCCAACTGTGTGACTGGCATTGGCATGTTTACCTTGAAATTTACATGCTGACGCAGGAGCGAGTACAGGGCAAAGGTACCACCTTCACAAAGCATGAGTGTTATGTACGCTGTAAACGCATCAACTTCAAGCATTTTTGGCAAGCAAAAGGATGTTGATGGAACAATCAAGTATGTACTTCACTAGGATATTTGAGCTTGTATCATATGTTGTTTAATGAAATAGTTGATCAGCTTTTGTTTAATATTTTGCCAACTTTTGTTCCATCCTTCGCACTTAAAAACCAAACATCCATGAAAAACTTACAACTTACATGTTTGTAGCTGCTATGGTCATCCTGAAATGTGTATTTGAAGATATAATTTATGCCATCACTGATGTAGATTTTTAACTCTTGAAAATATAGTTATCTTGTTCTATATAAACGAGAGCGACATACCACATCATTTGGCCAGAATTTATGTCAGAATACATAAGAAATAGTGTGGAAAAGTGAGGTCTCTTTTGTTGCCTTATGTGCAAAATATATCTTCCAGAAACAAAACAAGTAGGAAAACAAAATTGGTCTGCAGTTCATCCCTTATGTTGATATATTTAATTTGTTGGCATAAGAAAATGCGTCTATTTCCATATCGATGCAAGTACAAGAAAGTAGCCAACATTCAACGGCGTATTTAGACCGTAGCTACCGAGATGGACATCAATCATTATTTCTGTTTGCTAGCCCGAAAAAAAAATCTACTTTTTTTGACCAACCTAACACCAGAATCCAAATTTGTGGAAAAGTGTATTTGAAGATATAATTTATGTCATCACTGATGTAGATTTTTAACTCTTGAAAATATAGTTATCTTGTTCTATATAAACGAGAGCGACATACCACATCATTTGGCCAGAATTCATGTCAGAATACATAAGAAATAGTGTGGAAAAGTGAGGTCTCTTTTGTTGCCTTATGTGCAAAATATATCTTCCAGAAACCAAACAAGTAGGAAAACAAAATTGGTCTGCAGTTCATCCCTTATGTTGATATATTTTTTGGCATAAGAAAATGCGTCTATTTCCATATCGATGCAAGTACAAGAAAGTAGCCAACATTCAACGGCGTATTTAGACCGTAGCTACCGAGATGGACATCAATCATTATTTCTGTTTGCTAGCCCGAAAAAAAAATCAACTTTTTTACCAACCTAACACCAGAATCTGGCCAAATTTTAAGCCATACATGCAGTTAGTTAGATCTAGTATTCTAGTCCATGAAGTAAATTTGAAATTTCCATCCATGATTAGAAGAGCAAAAAATCCTGTACGTGTTAACCAAAAGATTATTATTATGAAATGAGGAGTTAGTTGTTACCTTCTCCATGGTCGTCTGCATGGAGCACGACGAAGATGTACTTGATGAGGCTGATCAAGGTGAGCGTCCAGAGGATGATGCTCAGGATGCCGATGAAGTCCTCCTCGCCAGGGTCCGGCAGGGTGACGGACGAGAACACGTACAGCGGCGACGTCCCGAGGTCGCCGTAGACGATGCCCAGCGACTGGTAGCTCAGCAGCAGCATCTGCCACGTGGTGAATTCCTGCACCGACGCCATTGCCGCGCAGCACAGATCGCATCAAGAAACGACACATTGGTTTGCAAGTTCAGATCGATCGGAAACAAACAGATCGTCAAAAACTTTGCGTTCGCGTTCGTACGTACCATGGGCTTGCGGTGCTTCATCTTGTAGGCCTGGCTGAAGGCCCGACGCGTGAGGCCCTTGTCATCCTCGGCGCCGCCGCCGGCGGCCACCTGCACCTCCTCCGCCTCCTCATTCGTCGAGCTCCTCTCGTCGACGGCCGCGGCGTTCACATGGATCACGACGTCGTCCGGCGGCTGGTGCTCCATCGCGCGCGCCAAGCTATCCTAGAACGGTTGGAGCGGGACGAGAGAGGGATGTGAAGGCCAAGAGCGCGCGCATTCGGTAGGGCGTTGCCGTTCTGGCTCCCGGGTTATATAATCGTTAGTTAGTCAGTGCACACGCGGTGAGCTGAAACAAGAGCGTCTCTCAGTTGTGCACGTCGCTAGCTTGACCCTTCCAACGGAAAATCGCTAACGAATCCGCGGGGACGCCGCTTCGGAAATCCAAGGCTGTTAGCCTGTTACTGCTAGTAGTAGCACTTGTTAATTGCATGTCAGGTAGGATCCACCAGAAAGTTGGAAGGGACGTCTGCGGCTTCACATATGAAGGGCAAATTCGTCACAACATACTCTTGTCCCGGCCCCTGGTTGTGAAATGGAAACGCACCAGCCTACGAGCATTCAGATCTCCAGGGAGGCATTTGTTAACGGTTCTGTTTTTTTAGCTTTATGACTTTTAGTCTCCGTTTATGATTTTTAGATTATTTATGAGAAAGTACGGAGTAATAGAAACTCATATACGGTTTTGATCGATATAAATGAAATCGCTATAGTATATATTATACTATAATCAATTTATAGACTCCGTCTTAAAAAGACACTTCGTTTGAAAACTAAGTACTATAAAAAAAGTCGAAAAGTAGCTTTTAAAAGCTGCGGAGATGGGGCCATTGTCTCGAAAGTGTGTTTGTATGTTTCAGAATCTCAGGAATGCAGGTCACCACGAGCAGAACTATTTTCTGAGTCCTGCCATACATTATGCTGCCTAAGATGAGTAGCTCATATCAATCGAACTACAAGTGGATTTTTATGTTTCAAAATGAAAATGATACGCTATATATACAGTTTACACAATGCAGCGACTGCACCGACATGACTTAAGGTTGTGTGTATTAAGTTTGATGTGGAAAAAAATTACAAAGAGCCTCCTGGTTTTTATTCTCTTTGTTAGTTAGGTTCAAACCATCCCATGTACTCATGAAGACTGATGAAAGCGACGTGCACTTTGAGTGCGCCGCTTAGAGGAGGGTCCGACGATCTGGCCGGTGGGCACGGATGGCGATGTCAGTACTTTGATTACCAGGAAGAGCATTGCCTACATATGGTGATGAGTTGTGTGGCTTGGAAGGGGACATGCTAGGTGAAGAGACACGGGGCAATGGTGATAGGGGGAGAGGGCACGGGGGGTGACGGTGGTGGGATGAGAGGGTGCGGGGGCCAACGGCTGTGGCCATGTGGGTGAAGAGGGCGTAGGAGGCAGCGGTGGTGTGGGGCATAGGCCATGTAGGCGATAGTGGTGTGAGGAATCAATCAAAGGATAGTAGAATGCTGCCGAAACGACTAGAATCGATCGAGGAATCAATCTGAACATCGTTGATGAACTATTGAAACATCATTGATGAATTATTGCAGCATCGAAACCAAATGAATGGAACATTGGTCATCTTCCGTTATAACTTAATGCACGGAACATCATCGATAAACTGTTGAAACATTAATACCAAACACGTGAAACAAATCATACCCTGTCATAACTGTATACGTGAAACATCGCCAATGAACTAATAGAACATTAAATCAAATGTGTGTAACATTTTATTTTACCTATGCAGCATCCAACACCCACCTGATTCATCCTCATACACATTTAAAAATTGGGCACCGGAACATTCTTGATAAACTAATGAAACATAGAGAAGTAATGCATGTATTATTTTATTTTATGTACAGAAAATATATCTAATTGTATCATTTAGTAAGTCTAAATATGTACAAGTGGGGTCTAGTTTTGAAAACCTCGTTGTAAGGAATACGATGGTTCAAATAAAATCATGAATTAGATGTTCAGTTTAAAGACACTGTTCTTTTTTGCTATGGCTGATTGCTTTTGGACCTAGTGTGAGTGCTTGTGCAAATAAAACAATGTGTATAAGACACTTAGAAAAGGCTTTTCTAATAAACCGTTTCAAAACGACAGTGAAGAAATTGTCTTGTTTATATTTATTGTGAAAAATCATAAGTTATAATCCAAAAAGAAAATAATTGATAAAAAAACTATAATCATTTGAATTTTTCGATTAAAAAAAGCTACCTCGAAATGCGTGCGTTGACTGTGTGACAGATTGGTCAGGGGTGCGCGGACGGCGGCACCTTTGCATTGCTATCGTGCACGCCAATGACGACGAGATGGCCGCGCACGCCAATGACGACGAGAAGGCCGCGCACGCCAATGACGACGAAGGTTGTTAGTTGCCACGCGAGCGGCATACAGGAGGTCCCAGCTGATTGGGCTGGTTGCCGTTTTTGCATTTTCCTTTACATTAGCTTGACCGCTTGAAGCTATTCGATCAGTGTGCGTGGGCATACTAATATACTAGTACCATTTTAATAGTTGACACTGTATTTTAGAAACAACCTAAAGATTCAAAATTTTGAATTTTAATTGAATTTTACTTGAATTTTCCTTCCTTTCCTAATTTGGCAAGTCTCCTTGGAAATGTGCTTTCCTTTCTCGGCCTTTCCGCCTTCTCCCACGTTGGCGCCTCGTTGCCGTTGCCGCCTCCCTACGTTGATGTTGCCGCCGAACCGCCTCTCTATTCATCGCTCCACGCGCCGCGCTCGCGTCGCCGGATTGCGGCCGCCGCTCCTTGCGCGTTCACACCCAGCAGTCTGCGCGGTCTCACCGGTCGCCGCCGCCGCTTTCTCTCGCGCTCCTGCCGCCGCTCGCGCTCGCCTCTCTCTCCCACCGCAACGCACAACACTTCCTTGCGGTCCACGCCGCGCCGTACTGCCACCGTCAAATCCTTACCTGTTCCTGTGGGATGCCAGTACCACCTCTCCCCTATGCTCTACACGGTGGCAGCCCCCGCCTTATCTCCTTGCACGGGCGCGAGAGATGCACCCCCGAACCGCCTCAAGTGGCCACCGACACCCACTGCAATATAACCCTTGTGGTCACTGTAGAACACTTCATACCACTCCTCTACACCCTCTCGAACCCCAATTTCAGCTCAAGTTGACCGCATCGCTGCTGGTGACCTCCCCTGTGCCCGATGAGCCCTAGTGGCCATCTTGTGATTTCGTTAATTATTTTTTGATTCCTTACACTGACACGATATCCTTTACCTCCTGAACACATTGGTGGACTCCTCTGGACGAAAGCTTTCGACGAAAGCCCTGGTGGCTGAGACCGCCGTCGGCCAAAACACCCCCCTCGTGGACAGCTTTACTGAGCTTTTCCCGACCCAAACCATCACCACCATTGTGATTCTGATACTTCTCAGATGGTCAAATAGCTTTTCAATTTTCCAGAAACCCACCGAAATTCCTTGGCGCCACCGTGAAGGACGTTGCCTTCTCTCTTGCCGCCAGCCACCGCCGTCCATTCTTCCACCTTCCAAAACCCCAAAATGGGTTCCCCAGACTCCCAGAATCACCGCCGTGCCCTCCGTTTCCGCCGGCAAGCATCGTTGGCGTCGATTCGCAAGTATCCATCGTGCTCTATTTTCCTGCCATGGGAAGTAGGCCGGAGGTTGAGACGACCTCCCGGCGCAATGTGGTCGAATTTCGACCGTCGACGCCGTTACCGCCTCTCCATCCGAACGTCCACGCTCATCGCATCGCAACCGCTCGCGTTGTCGTGGTGTCGCCCATCAGCGCACGTGTGCGCGTTGGGCCTCTCGGTGCGGCGTGGGCAAGCCGCCGACCGGTCGACTCGGCCACGGCGAGAATCCATGCAGGCGGGCACGCCTGTCTTGATCGGTGAGCCAACACTGTTCATCCAAAATTCCCAAAATTCCAAATAAAAAGACCGAAAATCCCCCAAAAAATCCAAAAATACACTAGTTTGATCATCTCGACGCCGTGAATCCATTTTTTACCTCCTTTCCATCAAATTCAATTCCAAATAAATTCAAAGCCCTCCATCTGAGTTTTATGCAATTTTCTCCTTTTAAATTAGTTTATTTTTTTCTAACTTGATTAGATTCAAGTGTGGACTTATATTGTTATTTTATGTGTTTACTCTAGCTTCCGACCTCTCCGAAGCGACGGTTCAAGGAGCAGACCGAGCACCGAAGTTTACGAGATTGTTGAAGTTTCCGATCAGCAAGGCAAGTTACAAGTTTTTGATTATTTTGAATCCCATCGAATTTAAATTATGTAATTACAATATTTTCATTATTGTTAATTGTGAAATGTTAATTGATTAAAATAAAGGCTTAGAATGACATGCTAATTAGTTAAATCCTACCACTGATAAATGTCATGTTTAATTTGAGGCCATATTAACCTTGACAGTCTTAGTAATATTTAAATTATGGTATAAATATTTGTAGATCATCTCATTCAAAATTTTGTATTACTAAGTGATTTGGCCGTTGGCCGGTAATGTTTGAAAATTGATATTAGGGTAAGGGTACATTGTGGAAAGCGACAAAGTAATCTCCGTCCACGACCTTACCCTAGGGTGGAGGCTGGTGTGGGATGTTAGGTGTCGTTGGGCACATCGGGGAAGTGGTTGTTGCCTCGTGTGAAAAATAAGGATGAGAACCTTATGATGAGTAAAAGAGACAGTAATCACTCAACCACAGGAGTTGACTTATCAACCCTGGTTTAGTAGCTGCTCAACTCGATTGAATCTCTACAGAATGTGGGCGTGGTGATGATGGGGAGTTAGGTATGCGAAACGGTAAAACCATACCTAACAACAATAGAGGTCACTCAGAGCGGGCAAAAGAGTTTAGAGTTAGTGTGTGAACCGTGTCTGAGTGATTCTATCAGGTAGAGCCTATATAAATAAATGAGCAGTGAAACGACCTGGTTTTCTTAACTCAGTCATGAGGGTTAAGAAATCTTGTGATTAAAGCTGAGCAACTTTGCAGAGTGAAATTAATGGTATTCGATTACGTTGTGCTTCCGGTTAATGAAGTTGTGTTAATTGGGTGATTCTAGCAGTGAGGCATAAGTATATTTCGTAATGTTTTAGTCTGTAAAGTTGCATAAGTAACTGTTGAAAGAAAACCCAGCTTATCTTAAGGAGAATTGTTTTTGTTTCACTTGTTTATAAATAAAATTGCATCCACTCAATCTAATAGAACCAGTATATCCCATTCCTTTGAACGCCCGTGCAAGTAGTAAATTAGGGGTTACCCTTGTGACTTGCTGGGTACAGTTGTACTCATTACTTGCTAAACAACAATAGAAGACTAATGGAATCAGGAAGTCCTAGTTGAAGATGAGGTTCCCAAAGAGCCCTTCTTCACAGAGAATGAGTGGTTTTAGGTCTCAGCCGCGCTCGGGTCGCCTGAGGTTTCTTGTGATGTATTTTAGTTTTGGGCTTGCTCGTCCGTTATGTAAGAACTGGTTGTTAAACCCTATGCTTATAATAAAAGATTGACTCTTTTGTTGTAAGCATGTGCTGTTGTGGTGCACACTCATGTACAATACTCCACAACTATTTAGTCTTTGACGGTTGCGGGGATTACTAGCGCCTTCAGAAAATAGGGATTTACAATTTCAAACTGGCATTGGAAGCTTTTCCGGCTTAATCTCCAGCTAGTTATATAACTAACAACTGATGACCAGCCTAATCAGACCCAATCTGCCCATCAAGTCTACAAATGCAAGCTTACCCCCTACTTTCACGTGTTAACCGGATCTAAGTCTAAGCATAAATAACAAGCCTTGACCCTAGATCAAAACATGAACACCTAGCTAAACAGGCAAAGTAGTATGAGTTTGGCATCAGTTCATCACAGTGGCGGGACAGGGCATCCGTCCCAACAACATCAACGAGCCTTGACCACACTCGAGCTCACGTTTGAACCCGGGAGAAGCGTACCGCGTACCCGATACTGATACGGCCGCAGAAAGTGAGAGATTTTGCGTGCATGTGTGTGCATGTCTGTCCGAAAACGCAGCATCAAGACAGAGAAAAACTTCAAAAGAAAAGAAAAGAAAAGAAAGGAAGGCGGTGGCACGGGCACGAGCGTCCTCTGCAGGCATCTGCATGCGGCTGTCGGCAACAGCAGCAGACAGCACCTGCCTGCGGCTCGTTGTCTCCTTTCGTCGTGGCCTCCTCCCCCTTCCACGCGTGCGTGACGCGTTCAATTTCAGTCCTTGTTAATCACTTGTGTAAAAGCTCGAGTAACATGGAGCATCTAGCATCTGACTGGTAGGTGATTCTGACAGCGGTAGAACAAAGTTACTACTACTACTTATCACCAGAGCTTACATTTGCTTACATACTTACATGTATGTATACCACATGTGTGTTCTGCTGGAGATCGATGGAGTGACGGTGAAGCCATCAGTCACGAATCACCACGGCCTCCTCCTCCTTTCCGTGTGTTGGAAGCGAACGCAGCCTGCTGCTGCAGCGTGAGAGCTTGTTGTTTGTTTCCTTTGAGTCGCCAGTCGCCCGAGGAGCTAGCTAGCGTGACGAGCTTTTGGTCAGGAGTTGGACAGCGAGCGGTTAAAAATCTGGTGAGATTTGTCGCGAGATTGCCGGGAACCTTTCGCAGTGCCATGGGCTTCGCCGCCTTTGGAGTCCGGAGAGAACTTTCACGGGAAGATCCTCTCGCAGTAGTAGGACGTCCCTTACGGTCGTCGGAGCATGCATCGAGATTTGAGACAGCGTTGCTAGCATGTCGTCCACGTTTTTTTTAAACAAGTGTTCCCACGCTCGTTTCGACGAACTTCTAACTTGCGCTTATTTTTACTATTCATAAATTTTGTCTTTTCTGAACTTTTAGCTTTTTGAGCTTTTTGCGGTTCTTTTTTCTCGTATTTGTTTGTACTATACGTAATGGGATAACATATTTTTATATTTTAAATTTTTAAATTTAATTATGTTAAATAAGTCTCTGTCATCACGGTGTTTTTTTCACCACTGATGCTTTTCACCATAAGCCACTAAAATAAGCCCAAATGATCACCACCTCAATCGATCGTCAGAAGACATGAGTACAAACTTACGACCATTCTCTGTACTCTAATTCACCTCATCGCCACCTTTTCCCCTCTCACTTCCTATCTCTTCCTCCGGGCACCATTGGCACGATCTTCGCCAAATCCGACGTCTCCCGACCCTCCCTCCTCCTCTCCATCTCACTACGTGGCTCAATCAACTAGAATCGATGACCTCTACCACCATCGACCTTCTTATCAGCCCTTAGGGCCTCGCCACTACCTCCATCGATGACGGTCGGTACGGGCTTGCCAACCCTCCCTCGACGGCTACCATCACCCGTCTTGCGATCGCCCTTCTTTGCCGATGTCGCACCGGTCTTTCGTCCGACCAAGCCGACCACCGCACCCTCGACGACGACCGCCCTTCCTCTTTCTCACAAGCTAAGTGATACCCTGCTTGCTCCATATCCTTTCCCGAGCTCGCTGGTGCCAGATCTGACCTTTCATAAGCTCACCCGCGCACTTGTGGCTTCCCACGAGCTATTCAGTGTGGATCTGGGCTTCCTCGTGCTCCCAAGCTCGTTTGCTAGGCTTAGGAGAGAGAGGTGCTCGGGGAGAGGAGAGGATGGGGATGCAGAGCGGAGGGAGCCAGGGACTTGGGAGGCATTGGGGCAAGGTGTCTATCAGTGTGTGTGAAATGGGAGGTGGGGGGCATTTAATCACCACCACCGAATCGGGGTGGAGGGTGAGGTGTGTCCATGCATGTGGTGGACTAGCTCACCAATTTCCTCTAGATGACATTGTCGGTAATTATCTTTAACTTTACAAGGTACTTTTCTGCAGAGAGAATGGACGATGACCACTAACTTCCTCTGTATGAAGCCTTTTCTGTACTCCTGGGAGTACATGCTCCTACTTCTAATGTACCACTTAAGTAAGAGTGTTATACTTATTTATCACTTTCGGTATACTTAAATAATAATTCTAAAATAATCTAATACGCTTTGATTGAAAAAATTTCATCAGGATTATTTACTTTTGCTATATACCTCTTTTCCATACATAAAGGAGTATATACACAAATTACGCTATAACATGTGGAGTTTGATGAAATTTTTTATAGAACTCACTTTTAAGTATCTTATAATCATTATTAGAATATACTTAAAAGGATAAAGATAAAGAGATATAAAATCATTTAAACGGTATATAAGAAGTGTGAGTACATACTCCCAGGAGTATATAATCATTTTCCTATATGTGTGTATGTGCACGCGCGTGTGCTTATTTTACACCACCACCTTCCGTAGGTAAAAACCCACCTCCGTCAACCATTAAGTCTCTCTCCACCTATCTTTTTTGTGCACAGATGTTGCAGTACTTGGCTGGCTTATGTATATTAAATCCAAACTTTTGATGCAGTAATCTTTTTTAGTGAGTTAAAACATATTCGTCGTGGATATATATAGGATCAATTGTAGTTAGTAGGATTAATTGTGTTCATATACAGAGAGAGGATTTCAGCTAAACAAGAAAATTATGCACCCACGTTACTAAACAATGAAAATAATTACATACCTAACAACAATAGAGGTCACTCAGAGCGGGCAGAAGAGTTTAGGGTTAGTGTGTGAACCGTGTCTGAGTGATTCTATTAGGTAGAGCCTATATAAATAAATGAGCAGTGAAACGACCTGATTTTCTTAACTCAGTCATGAGGGTTAAAAAATCTTGTGAGTAAAGCTGAGCAACTCTGCAGAGTGAAATTAATGGTATTCGAATACGATGTGCTTCCGGTTAATAAAGCTGTGTTAATTAGGTAATTCTAGCAGGAGGCATATGTATATTTCGTAATGTTTTAGTCTGTAAAGTTGCATAAGTAACTGTTGAAAGAAAACCCCCCTTATCTTAAGAAAAACTGTTTTTGTTTCACTTGTTTATAAATAAAATTGCATCCACTCAATGTAATAGAACCAGTATATCTCATTCCTTTGAACACCCGTGCAAGTAGTAAATTAGGGTTTACCCTTGTGACTTGCTGGGTACGATTGTACTCATTACTTGCTAAACAACAACAGAAGACCAATGGAATCAGGAAGTCCCAGTTGAAGACGAGGTTCCCGAAGAGCCCTTCTTCGCAGAGGATGAGTGGTTTTAGGTCTCAGCTGAGCTTAGGTCGCCTGAGGTTTCTTGTGATGTAGTTTAGTTTCGGGCTTGCTCGTCCGCTGTGTAAGAACTGGTTGTTAAACCCTATGTTTGTAATAAAATTTTGACTCTTTTTTTTGTAAGCATGTGTTGTTGTGGTGCACACTCATGTACAGTAGTCCACAACTGTTCAGTCTTTGATGGTTGCGGGAATTACTAGCGCCTTCAGAAAATAGAGATTTACAATTTCAAACTGGCATTGGAAGCTTATCTGGCTCAATCTCCAGCTAGTTATATAACTAACAACTGATGACCAGCCTAATCAGACCCAATCTGCCCATCAAGTCTACAAATGCAAGCTTACCCCCTACTTTCACGTGTTAACCGGATCTAAGTCTAAGCATAAATAACAAGCCTTGACCCTAGATCAAAACATGAACACCTAGCTAAACAGGCAAAGTAGTATGAGTTTGGAATCAGTTCATCACAGTGGCGGGACAGGGCATCCGTCCCAACAACATCAACGAGCCTTGACCACACTCGAGCTCACGTTTGAACCCGGGAGAAGCGTACCGCGTACCCGATACTGATACGGCCGCAGAAAGTGAGAGATTTTGCGTGCATGTGTGTGCATGTCTGTCCGAAAACGCAGCATCAAGACAGAGAAAAACTTCAAAAGAAAAGAAAAGAAAAGAAAAGAAAAGAAAAGAAAAGAAAAGAAAAGAAAGGAAGGCGGTGGCACGGGCACGAGCGTCCTCTGCAGGCATCTGCATGCGGCTGTCGGCAACAGCAGCAGACAGCACCTGCCTGCGGCTCGTTGTCTCCTTTCGTCGTGGCCTCCTCCCCCTTCCACGCGTGCGTGACGCGTTCAATTTCAGTCCTTGTTAATCACTTGTGTAAAAGCTCGAGTAACATGGAGCATCTAGCATCTGACTGGTAGGTGATTCTGACAGCGGTAGAACAAAGTTACTACTACTACTTATCATCACCAAAGCTTACATTTGCTTACATACTTGCATGTATGTATACCACGTGTGTGTTCTGCTGGAGATCGATGGAGTGACGGTGAAGCCATCAGTCACGAATCACCACGGCCTCCTCCTCCTTTCCGTGTGTTGGAAGCGAACGCAGCCTGCTGCTGCAGCGTGAGAGCTTGTTGTTTGTTTCCTTTGAGTCGCCAGTCGCCCGAGGAGCTAGCTAGCGTGACGAGCTTTTGGTCAGGAGTTGGACAGCGAGCTGTTAAAAATCTGGTGAGATTTGTCGCGAGATTGCCGGGAACCTTTCGCAGTGCCATGGGCTTCGCCGCCTTTGGAGTCCGGAGAGAACTTTCACGGGAAGATCCTCTCGCAGTAGTAGGACGTCCCTTACGGTCGTCGGAGCATGCATCGAGATTTGAGACAGCGTTGCTAGCATGTCGTCCACGTTTTTTTTAAACAAGTGTTCCCACGCTCGTTTCGGCTTCAGCTTCTAACTTCAGGCTTATTTTTTACTATTCATAAATTTTGTCTTTTTCTGAACTTTTAGCTTTTTTTGAGCTTTTTTGCCGGTTCTTTTTTTCTCGTATTTGTTTGTACTATACGTAATGGGATAACATATTTTTTATATTTTTAAATTTTTTTAAATTTAATTATGTTTAATAAGCCTCTGTCATTCTGGTGTTTTTTTCACCATTCGGTGCTTTTCAGCCATAAGCCACTAAAAATAAGCCCAAATGATCACCACCTCAATCGATCGGTACAGAAGACATGAGTACAAACTTACAGCCCTGTTCTACTGTACTCTAATTCACCTCATCGCCACCTTTTCCCCCTCTCACTTCCTATCTCTTCCTCCGGGCACCATTGGCCTGATGCTGCCAAATCCGACGTCTCCCCCGGCCACTCCCTCCTCCTCTCCATCTCACTACGCCGGCTCAATCAACTAGAATCGATGACCTCTACCACCATCGGCCTTCTTATCAGCCCTTAGGGCCTCGCCACTACCTCCATCGATGACGGTCGGTACGGGCTTGCCAACCCTCCCTCGACGGCTACCATCACCCCGTGCGCGACTGCCCTTCGGCTGCCGATGTCGCACCCGGTGCTGTCCGACCCAAGCCGACCACCGCACCCTCGACGACGACCTGCCCTTCCTCTTTCTCACAAGCTAAGTGATACCCCTGCTTGCTCCATATCCTTTCCCGAGCTCGCTGGTGCCAGATCTGACCTTTCATAAGCTCACCCGCGCACTTGTGGCTTCCCACGAGCTATTCAGTGTGGATCTGGGCTTCCTCGTGCTCCCAAGCTCGTTTGCTAGGCTTAGGAGAGAGAGAGGTGCTCGGGGAGAGGAGAGGATGGGGATGCAGAGCGGAGGGAGCCAGGGACTTGGGAGGCATTGGGGCAAGGTGTCTATCAGTGTGTGTGAAATGGGGAGGTGGGGGCAGACGAATCACCACCACCGAATCAGGAGTGGAGGAGTGAGGGTGTGTCCATGCATGTGGTGGACTAGCTCACCAACTTCCTCTAGATGACATTGTCGGTAATTATCTTTAACTTTACAAGGTACTTTTCTGCAGAGAGAATGGACGATGACCACTAACTTCCTCTCAGATGAAGCCTTTTCTGTACTCACTGGGAGTACATGCTCCTACTTCTAATGTACCACTTAAGTAAGAGTGTTATACTTATTTATCACTTTCGGTATACTTAAATAATAATTCTAAAATAATCTAATGCGCTTTGATTGAAAAAAATTTCATCAGGATTATTTACTTTTGCTATATACCTCTTTTCCATACATAAAGGAGTATATACACAAATTACGCTATAACATGTGGAGTTTGATGAAATTTTTTATAGAACTCACTTTTAAGTATCTTATAATCATTATTAGAATATACTTAAAAGGATAAAGATAAAGAGATATAAAATCATTTAAACGGTATATAAGAAGTGTGAGTACATACTCCCAGGAGTATATAATCATTTTCTATATGTGTGTATGTGCACGCGCGTGTGCTTATTTTACACCACCACCTTCCGTAGGTAAAAACCCACCTCCGTCAACCATTAAGTCTCTCTCCACCTATCTTTTTTGTGCACAGATGTTGCAGTACTTGGCTGGCTTATGTATATTAAATCCAAACTTTTGATGCAGTAATCTTTTTTAGTGAGTTAAAACATATTCGTCGTGGATATATATAGGATCAATTGTAGTTAGTAGGATTAATTGTGTTCATATACAGAGAGAGGGGATTTCAGCTAAACAAGAAAATTATGCACCCACGTTACTAAACAATGAAAATAATTACATAAGTAACGGGCCATATATTTTCCGACTCGATGCCTCTTCCTCACCGTTAACGTTACTAGGTTAATTGGCACATCAAATCTCATCAAATCTTCTCTCCCTGTCTCTCTCACACACAAAAACAGTGCAGCTAATCCTTCCTGCCGCTTGGTTGCCACTCTTTTCTGTGTGCACACTCCAAACCGACTCTCACCTGGTAACAATATCTCAAATTGCCACCAACCTATAGAAAACCCATCACCACACCGTCTCCTTTGCCTTCATCTCTGGTATCCATCCTGTTCTTGTAGTTGTCTCAGATTGTTTCAGAGCCTTGAAAGATCTCTCGGTACAAACCCAGCAGTAAGTACAAGAGGACAGGGTTCTTGAGATAAGTCGATGGCGTGTGAGATTCTGGCATGAATGATATGGGAAAGGTCAGCTCCATGTTCTGTTCTTCTGTCCGTCTGTTCCTGTTATTTTTTCATTATGATTTAGGATCCCAGTAGTGATGGAGTAATCAGTGGAGTTCTTGACATAAGGTTGTTCTCAGGGAGTCATGTTCTTGTTTTTCTCTTGCTCTTTGCTCCACTGATTCTTGGTACGAGGTTGTTGACCTCAGGGCACATTCTTCTTGGATTGGACTGTTCCTTGGACATGCCATTGGTTCTTGCTCGGTGTTCATCAGACAAAGCTAAAACTAAAAAAATTCACGGTGCTATTTCACTGTAGCCTTCTTTCAGTTCTGAAATTCTGAATATCGTTTTGCTGGATGCTCTAGTGTATGCTCGTCGTTCTGGAAAAGGAATGCTCAAATAGGTAAAGACAGCTGGTTGATCAAAAAATTCTCTTGGCCATTTGTAGTTGAAGGTCCCCAGCCGATTTTGAGATGTAGCATCATCATTACTCCCAACCCCTCCTATCATGGCTTGATTTCTTTTGCCACTTTGCAGTTCCAGTGATTGACGAAGCTGCAAGTTCCCTTGTTAAAGTTGGTTTTTTCCCTCTCTCTGCCCTGAAATGGGTAGGCCTAGAGGGAAGGGAAAGAAATCGATCGAAGCCGCGAGCAACGACGACGACGGCAGCGGCGGCGAGGAGGTGGCTCCAACCCACAAGAGGAGGGGAAGGCCTCAGAAGCCAGCTCCTCTCAAGGATGATACTGACGAAGCGGAGGACATTGCCAAGGCCGAGCAGGACGGAGACATCGTGAAACGGATCGCGTCAGGCAAGGACCCCAAGAGCTCAGTTGAGAATAACGGAGGAAAGAAGAGGCGGCGGCGGCAGCTGAAGCAAAGCTCCGACTCGGTAGATGACGACGACAAGGATGATCCTGTGACGTCGAAGTCGAATGGATTCCGGCAAAATGGAAGCCGGCGGAAGAGCACTCCCCGGCGTGCTGCCGAGGCAGGAGTGGAGTGCAAGTGAGCGTTGGATGTTCTTGCTATTAGTGCCCTTTTATTTTATTTTACTCTTCTGTTACATAGATCATCAAACGTCTTGAAGGCTATGGTACTTCATGTCTACGAGCGTGATCATTTCATTTATATATGCTGCCCTGTTGCTTTTGTTAGCTTAAATGTACTGCTAATTGGTAGTTTGGATTACAAGTATAGATACTCTGTGCCGATTATTTCTTCTGTGGATTCCTGTCTGGTCACTAGACTCACTACAGTAAATACCAATGGAAGCTTAAAAACTACCATATATCAGCAAAAGTGGCAAGAGGGGTTCATATATTTCTATCATGAGGTGCTTAATTCTGTGATGGTTACTGCTCTTGTATGGTAGGGTGAAAACCGCAGTTTGTGTTCTTGATGAAGACTGCCTTACATATCTGTCGAGTTGTCTTCCGGAAGATGAACCTTTTTTTTCTCCCGTTTTCTTTGCTAAAGAAATGCTCTTCTCCTTCCGAAGAGGAAGAAGAAACGCTCTTCTGGACTGGAGATTCCTCGAGTCAAAGACTCAAAATAGAAATGGGCCGTGCGACAAAGGCCAGCGAGCTCTCGCTGGGCCGTGAGTAGGGAGATTTGCGGCCTACGTATGGCCCGATGCCCGCGCATTGGTGTGGTCGTTGCCTTCACATGGATCGGGCCGAATCTACAATTTACGAGGCTTTCAGCCGTTGCCATATGGTACCTGTGGTAGACAGGGGTGGTCGATGGCTTAAGTAGATAGGAGTGCTACTGTGTAGCCCTTGAATGCTTAGACAGTGAAATGCCATATGATTTGGAATCTTTCTGACGCCCAACGCCAGCCTCCAACACAGGAGTCAGGCTGCTGAGCAATCAAACCTCCATCTGCTTACATGCGAACGGACTGGGCTCAGGTGCAGGGACCCTGCACTTAGCGCCGTGCTGGGCCAGCCAAAACGCATCACGTGTTATCAAATTTTTAAAAAATTAAACAAATCAAAAAAATTTAAGTACCTAAAATATACATTTTAGCGTGATATGTGTCCAAAAAATTCAAAAAATACTTAAAAATCCAAAAAATACTTTAAAAATTTAAAAGTATTTTTGGATACTTTAAAAGTATTTTTTACATTTTTGAATTTTGACGACACGTGTTTTTGAATTTTGACACGTGTCGCCTCTGCATGGTGCTAGGTGCAGGGCCCCTGCACCTGAGCCCAATCCCCTGCGAACACCACCCCAGAGGCGGAGACTACTACTACCGCTTCGGTTCAATGAAAACTATGGCTTGGTGAAATTGCACCAGTGGTGAAATTTCACTATAGCTGAAGGTGACTTATTTAGCATAATTAAATTTAAAAAATTTAAAAATAGAAAAAATATGCTAGCTCATCACGGACAACGCAAACGAATACGGGAAAAAATCCAACAAAAAAGCTCAAAACAGCCAAATTTCAGAAAAAAAAACGAAATTTATAAATAGTGAAAAATAAGCCAGAAGTTGAAGCCGAAATGAGCAGGGCCTACATTCAGTGTTGTACTGTCCCTACCACCTGCATCGCACAAGTTTGCATGTGGGTTAGGACTTGCGATCCATAGAGATCCGAGCCTTCCTAACCAGTTTGCAATTTGAGATTAGCGTATAGGAATCATGCCTTTTTTCACTCGTAATTTTTTTGAATAAATAAAAAGAATGATGTGTTCATTGTCATTTTGAAGCAGTTTATTGGGATAAGCTTTTCAAAACGGCTTATCAACTTATGGATATTCGATTTTGTAACATTCCATTTTTTGGGAATTCCTCGTGCTGGAGTGAAAATTAAAGATTTGAATTCAAATCAAAAGTTCAAACTCAATTTTAAAGCAATTTTCAAATTTTCAAAACCCAAAACCTCCCTTGGGCTTGGCCCAGCCCTTCTTGCCCACTGGCCCACCTGGCCTTCAGCTTAGCCCATGTGGCCTGGCCCAGCCCGAGCCGCCCCCTCCCTCATGTCGTTCACGCACTAGATGTGTCCCGCGTGTGCACCACCCACACCATGCGCACCCCAACATGTCTCCTGTCTTGTAGCAGTGCATGGTCGCCTGTCCCTATGCGCCACTATGTCTCGACAGCATCGCACCACCCTCGCCATGCCCCCTCTCTCTTCCCTTCTCTCCGCGCCATGTCATGCCTGTGACCGCTATATTCGCTCCGCGTGCCCAGACTTCGTGCGCCTAGTCATTGCCTCCTCCCGTCACCTTAAACTCTCCTCGCACGTGCATGTCTCTCATACTGTAAGTTTAAGCTCCATTAAATTAGCTTTAATGATTAATGAAAAATCTAAATATGATATTAAATCATTTGTTGAATATGATATTGTTTAGTCTCATTTGAGTGAAAAGATAAAAATCATAAAAGCATGTATTTGACATCATATACTTATATCTTGCTGCATTCATCAGATCCAAAATATATGTGAAAATCATAGAGATATGCATTCGACGTCAGGTTCTTATATCCTGTTATATTCCTCGGATCTAAAATATAGGTGAAAATCATGGAGTATACATTTGATACCATATTCTTATAACTTGTTGCATTCCTCGGATCCAAAATATAGGTTGAACTCCACAAAAAGTCTAACTTGAATATGTACATATATTTTTATTACGCATTCTTATATGCACACATTTAAGAGAGTTCACTCTATATTTTGAGTTTTATTAGTACTGATCATTGTTCTTCATCCACATATATTAATGAGGTTTTATTAGTAACGATCATTGTTCTTCATCTACACATATTGATGGCCTTATTTTGAAACGTATCTCTTGAGTATATAAAGCTTGTGTAGTTCATATATACTCATGTTAATTTAAATTAAACTATTTGCAATCGGATTATCATCAATTAACAAAAAGAGAGATATTAAAGAATCTAGTCCCTCCATTATATGTTAAAAGAAAATCTTGGATGATGAATGACAACCGGATGTGTAGCTTTGCTAGTAATTAATTAAAGTCAAATATTCATTCAAAAGAGTTAATTATTTCGAAAGCTTGTCTTAGAGTATATAATTATTATGTATACGATGTATACTCGAAAATCAACTTATTGCCTCGTTATTTGTTGAGATTGTTATCAATTACTAAAAAGAAAAGATTAAAAAATCAAGCCCCTCTATTATGAGTTAATGGTGAGTTTTAGTAATTAATGACAATCCATTTCTGGGACTAATATTTTATATGAGTTGGTGAAATAGGTTAAGTCCCACGAAGAGGATTCATCATGTGTTGATACATATTAAGATCCTGAAGAGGAGATGATCATGAGTTTATCATTATATCAAGAGAAGACCCATCACATGTTGATGGAGAGCAAGCGAAGGATGCATCATGGGTTGATGCATATCAAGACAATGACCGGAACTTGAAATGAAGATATACGTCATCAAGCTTCAAGAGTATGCCCAAGGTAAAAGTATAA
Source organism: Bonia amplexicaulis (assembly GCA_036346245.1). Taxonomy (NCBI): domain Eukaryota; kingdom Viridiplantae; phylum Streptophyta; class Magnoliopsida; order Poales; family Poaceae; genus Bonia; species Bonia amplexicaulis. The sequence continues at coordinate 13,093,975 of CM070758.1, read as the reverse complement.
CTAGCTAGGGCTAATGATATATTCCTAGTCTTTTACAAGTCTCAGTATTTGCTTGTAAGACTGGATTGTTAGTGTAGATTGCCATACTATTAATAGAGACTTGGCTAGTAGTTTAAATCTTATCATATATTGATAGCTCAATCCTGCTTGCTCTAGCTCTTCGTAGTAACATGCTATTGTTTGTGTGTGTTTTGTAAATAGTTGAGACTCATGCATCTAATCCTTGTAGCATTTAACTATACTTTGCAAATATATTTTGCAAATGTTTGAAGTCCATGTAACTACTTCTTGTGCATGATCTAAATTTGTAAATGTGTTTTACAAATCATTGAAACTCATGCATTTTCCCTGGCATGGTCTAAGATTGCTTGTTGCTATTTCCTTCGACTTAGACCATGGTAGTGACTCTTTTGAATTCTTGTGACTTCTAAATTGATCTAATATATGTGAGATCATACAAACAGGTAGATTATGTAACTCTTTGAATAAGCTTTCTAAAGAGTCCAAGATCATTTAATTCTAACATTGGAGTTAAAAGGTATGACTGTTTTTCCGAGTGTCATCTGTACTAAAATCTAAGGCCGGTATTACCACCCTTATACCTATGGTACGACCACCCTTCTAGTACTACCGCTATTTTTCCTACGATAGTACTGCCCGATATGACTAGGTGGCCTGAACGGGGTGTCCGGTATGACCAGCCTTGTTATGGCGGTTGTTTTTTCAGAGAGCATGCTTTTGAGCTCTTCTCATCACTTTAGGGTGGTACTATTGTACTTTGTGTGGCAATACTACCACACCTTTTTATAACGGCTAGTTTCAAACATTTAATGCTAAAGTTTATAACCGATGGCACCATAGCACAATACTACGGCCATTTTGCCTGCGGTACTACCTCCAGATTTTTACTCCCAACGGCTAGTTTCTTTGTGTGGGGTATAGATACCCCCATTATGGCCGGTTGGAGAGTAAGTTTCTGCACCTATTTTCACTCTCTTGAGCTAGTGTGATCCTCTCTTCTTAATTGTGCATATGGTGCATCTTATGAGTAAGGAGAGAAATTTCTAGTTGCATGTGTAATCATGGAATAACCACATCTGTTGCTGATCGAAAGACCTGTGTGGTCGAGAACCAATGTGATCGAAGATCGGCGCGGTTGATGACCTGTGTGGTCGAAAATCGACGTAATCGAAGATCGTGGTGGTCAAAATCAACGTGGTCGAGATCTATGTTATCGACACCAGTGTGGTCGAATCCGACGTAGTCAAGATCTATGTGATCAAAGACTAGTGTGGTCGAATCAACGCGGTTGGAACCAACGTGGTCGAGATATGTGTGATTGAACAACAGCGTGATCGAACCAGCGTGGTCAAAATTGACGTGGTCGAGATATGTGTGATCGAAACCAGTGTGGTTGAAACTGACATAGTCGAGATCTGTGTGATCTAAACCAGTGTGATCGATATCGATATGGTCGAGATCTGTGTGATCGAAACCAGCGTGGTCAAACCAAAGCCGTCAAAACCGACGTGGTTGAGACCCGTGTGGTCCAAATCGATGTAGTCAAGCTAACTTGATTAAGACAACATGGTCAGATTGATTTATGTGATCAGAGACCAATGTGGTCGAATATTGACATGGTCGACATGTTTGAGACCTAAGTGGTCGAAACCAATATGGTCGTAGACCTGTGTGGTCGATTCAGATAACGTGGTCGGAGACCAGCATGGTCGTAGACCAACGAAGTCGGAGACCTGTGTGGTCGATCCAGACAACATGGTCAGAGATCAGGGTAGTCAATGATCGGAACTTTTGACCAGCTCTGTGAGCGGTCCGATCGGTTCTGTGTAAGCGGTCTGATCAGTGAGTAGAACTATCGGATCTGTGTGAGCGGTACTTCCGATCTGCGGAATGTCCGGCTTGTGTAGCGGTATATTTTTTTCCAGAGAGACACATGTGTGGTGGTCTTCTCCTCCCCGCGAGAGTGGTAGTTCTGCATGTGGGAGCGACACTTTCGATGATCGGAACTACCAAAAATTGTACAATGAAATTACCAGATTCGACTGGCCCTTTGCTTCTAACGGCTAGTTTTTTTACCGTTGTGAGGGGAGCGGAAGTAACGTAGTTTTGCCGCTAGTATTTCCGATAATCCTGATTTTTCAGGGAGTTGGCTCCAACGGCTAATTTTCTTGTGTGGGGTATAAATATCCCCTTGTGGCTGGTTGAAGATGTTGTTGCTCGTCCCATTTATGTTCCCTTGAGCTGGTGTGAGATCCTCCTCTCAATTATGTATGAGTTGCACCTTGTTAGCAAGGAGAGTGATCTAGAGTGAATGTGTTGCATCTAGAGTTGGACTTAGTGTCCATTTGAGATTGTACATTCGTTGCACATAGTTAGAGTCAAGGAAGGGGCTAGAATTATTACTTTTAGAGTTTGTCGACTTCTAGACGGCGTTGGAGGCGTCGTGTGCGGTGATCTTCTCAAGTAAGGTTGTGAGAAAACCCGACAAAGTTGTGAAGATTGGAGTTCACCTACCTGAAGTGGAAAAGAGCTACCACTAGTAGATTAAGGTATTTCGGCTTAATTCATGGAGCCGATCCAATTCGTTTAGGCTAGCCTTAATGTGGTCTAGGTAAGACCGGCAAGTCTTCGAACACCACGGTAAAAAGATACCGTGTCTTTGTAACAATTTACATCCATAGAATTAAATTGATTGCTTGTCATCCTAGAATTGCAAACCCTTGATATAGACTTAGGGTGTTGGTGCATTTAGGTGAACCTAGTTGATTTAGGCTTTGTTTGTGCTAAAACCATTTTGATTTAACCTTCCACATTATATTCTTGGTTTTAGCTAAATAACTTAAATAGAATTAATTTAATTAAACTAGTTTTTAGAAATGCCTATTCACACCGCCTCTAGTTGGCCTCCTCGACTTACACATGTGAGCCCCGTTCATTTAAAACCTTTTAAAACCCAGTTTAATGAAAAGAGGCACCGACAAGTGGGCCTGGTTCAATGTGATGAACAATGATGGTCCCACCTGTCAGCCCCTCAAGCCTTTTTCTTTAATAAAATAATTTAAAATTTAATTTAATCCCAAGGGTCCCATCTGTCATTCTCTGTGACCTTTTTCAATTAAGAAATAATTAAAAATAAATTTAATTCCAGTGGACCCCACCTGTCAGTGAGAGAATACTCTCTCTCCTCTGTTTATTTTTAAATTTAATCAAAATTTAAACTTTGGAGAGCCCCTTCTCACTTTAACTCCAAATTTAATAAAATTTGTTTCTAAATTCATTAAATTCATCTAAATTTAAGATCTATCTAATGGCAATGGAATTATTCAATTTAGAGTTCATTTGAAATTTTGTATTTATTTATTTTGCTCATGTGTTTATTTGTTTTCCGATGCAACCGTTCGAGTAGAGTACAGGGACACGGAAGAGCCAAAGTTTGAGACAACTCAAGATTTTCAAGACCAGCCCGCTTGTGCGTCAGACGAGTCAATGCTTTGATCATATTGAACCTGTATTTATATGCAAATTATATTTATTTAAATTACTAAATTGCATGATTTATTTATTATTTATTACGCAAATGTATGTTTGCTTAAGGTTATAGATACACGCTTATTCAACATTGTATTATTATTACACCATCCTTTGGACACTTGAATCACATAATCCTTATCTCGCTAGAAATTTAATGATAACCTTACTAACTATAAATTGCACTTAAGCATCATACTTTGTCTTACTTAAGTACCAAAGCATTAAATTGCCATATCATCATAATTTCAATCATGAAACTAGTTTTGGGTAGCCATTGGAGGGAAATGGCTTCCCAAAAATTCTAAAATTTGCTTTACCTATCTGGGCGGATGATAAGAGGGTTGGTGCGGAGGTAGTATGAGAAATTGTTGTTATGGTAGCACCGTTCAGATAATTCTAAGGACCAAATCCTGTGATGACCTCTTAATATAAAATAATATAACTACAAGTCTATAATAGGTACGATCTAGTTAAATAATTTATATCTACCAGTGCAAGTTGCACCATTGGAGTGTTCCACAGGTCGTGTCGCTGGATTTAAGCCGTCTTATGGTGCAAGAGGAGGTCTTAGTGTGGTGGATGTAATCTCACTTAGATAAAATCTTAACGGGTGTAGCTTACACTGGGTGATGTATTTTAAAGGCCTTATGGTGATCTTTTTTATTCACATGTCCAAGGAAATATATAAAACATAATAAGTTGATTATCTCTTGTGGATAAAGTGTGCGATTTCTGTAGAGTGTAAACTGTTTGAACAGCCATACCCACGGTCAAGGGCGAGCATGGAAACTTACTTGAATTAGTATCTATTTCAAAAATTTTGTGGATGGAAAGAAAACTCATCGGGTGGATATAACTCTTATTTTGGTTTACCCTAGGTGGAAGTAATCCAATGATGATAATGGGTGCATGTAATCCCTTGTTTGAGAAACTAGCATATGGTGGATGGATAGAACCATGTAACAGATAGATGAAACTTACACTGTTATAAATATTACACACTTCTACTCTCTTTAATAAAAAATATAATTTAGTTGAAATGCTAAGTCATAGGATGTTCTAATTATTGTTATTTTCAAATAATGTCTTTAGCAAATAAAAGAAACCGAGCATATCTTTGTTGAACCTTGCATGTATGCTATTGTATTATGTGTATTGGCTTACGGAGCATGGTTGTTTGTACTCATCTTCGCTCACAAAATCTCTCAGAATCAGTAGACCAAGGACACCACGCGTACTACGACGCCCTAGGAGCTGATGGAGAAGTAGATGGAGGAGATTATGATAGTCTCTAATAATCTAGGTTTTATCTCAGTCATGCTAACTAAGTTGGTGATTGCGTACACCAATATTATCTAATCTTTTGGTTAATATCGGTCACACACACGTTCTACTCCTAATCGCTTTCATGTGGTAAGATGTGCTCTCTCTTTTGCTTTTGCTTCCGTTTTCGCTTTATGTAATGTATCTATTTGCCTAATCGGCTCTATTGTATACTTGACTCAATGCGGTCCATTTTACCGCCGCGCCGTTATGTGTGTGCATCTCGGCTCGGTTCGGCGCGCGGTGACCACCGAGCTCGTGGTTGATACTACTCGATAGAGAGAGTACGTTTGTCGCGGCTGCGATCCAACGCTGGGATTTTGGTACGCATGGCACGAGGAAGTATTTTTGCTGATGCAAGATTTGAAGAAATCTAGCGAGTCCTTTTATGTTTGTGACGTCCAATCAATCAATCATGGAGGAGGCAGGTGAGGGACGGTAAGGCAGCAGCCAATGGACAGGCGGCAGCGTACGGCTTCTTTTTGCTGCAGCTGCATGAAATTTTTGGCTGCCGCTGCTGCCTACAATTTTTGATCGAAAGTTTTGAATCTTGACTGTTTACGGTATAGATTATGAAGAGATAGATATTCACTTATAATTTTGGTTGGTACAGATGTTGAGTTTTTAACGTGTAGATCGTTTAACTTGTAGACCTTATCTTTGAGAAAATACTCAATTTAAAATTTAGATACTGTAATAAAAATTAAAAATCGCTAGGTTCGACGGAAAAGAACAGGCCAGTCAGTGCGAAGGAGAGGGGTCGCCGCGTTGGGTTGGGGCTGGGCCCTGGCTGGCGATGCAGCCCATGCAATCAGAAATGGGGGCAAAAGAAAAGGCTGCTTTCAGACGTCACAGCCGCTGAAAGGGCCCATGAACAATTTATGTGAACAAGAAATGAGGAGGGGCGAGAAATACGCACAGTACATTAGCGGTGTAGAAATACGCAAAGTACACTAGCGGTGGGGATTAACCTAACGTAGCTAGGTTGTTGTTGAATTGTAGGGGTAGATGCATCGCTCTACCGTGTGGTAAAAACCGATCGGGCTCACATGACTCATTCATGGGCGCCGGTCGGGCCCAGCGCGTGCGGCAGCGGCCCACCTGCAATAGCGCCGAGCCCCTGCCGGCACATCATCATGGCCCGCCACGGCAGCAGCCCTCCATTCGCAAACGGTACTAGGGGCGCACTTGTGTTGGTTCCGTTTTTTTTTTTCAGCAGCAACGGCTTTTAGGTTTTGATTTCTAAACACTATTTACTAAACTACTAAGCTAAAGCTATAACTCATAGTAAAAAAAAACAGACCCGGTGATTCAAAGGGCTTTACTTCAACCGCCATTTTTTTTTGAGAAAAAACACATTGTTAGTTTAACTCTTCAGCCTAATGTCTGCAAAACTAGCCAATTTTTCTGTGCCCTTGTACTTCAAAAGACAGTGACATTACGCCGAAAGCAGTTGCGTGAAAATGGCTTCATACAGATGTGATCGGTGTCACGCGCTCGCCGACTACTCGTCCTACTCGTATAAAATCTGTTGCATTCGATTACTCCAGTTTAATTAGGGGGATTCAATTCCAGCGTCCTGTGATGCTGTGATCCTCCTCAACGAATCCGGCCCACGGGGGAGCTCTCAGAAGTAACAAACGGAAGCGACAAAAGACCTCGGCTTGCTCTGTCCCCCGAGGGTTTAACAAAAAAAGCTGTTCATCGCAGATGCCAAGGTCTTTATTCGTTAGGGTTTTAGTGTAGGTATTAAAACGTTTCAACCCATCGTGTTTAACAGCTCAGTACTCTAGCTAATCGGCTGTTTAATTAGTGCAGCTAGTTGTTCATGGAATACGGCGTAGACTAGACAAGCACAGATTAAAATTTCTACTGCGTAAATCAGAAAGTTGTACGAGTACGAGATCATGGATCGTTACCACTAGATACGCAGTATAGATGTAGAAGAATTGAAGCAACCCGGTTCAACGTAGTGTTTATCGATGTAATTAAAGTAGTCGATCGTCCAACATTCTGATCAGCGTCCTTAGAAGACGATCGTCCTTGAGTGGTAGTCGATCTCCACGAGCTGATTGTGTCTTCTTCTCAGATCATCCCGTTCAGCACTGCAGTTGTATCAGCGTCTCTATCAAAATCTACACGTTTGAGGATGGAACACCGTGCGTCAGTGCGCTAGCACTAGTGTGCACAATAGGGCATTTTTGGTCGGAGGCGGCTAGGGTTTCGGTTGGTGTGTATTATCACTTTTTCTTACTGTCTTACCTATAGCCTAAGGCTAGGGGTGCAATTGAAGTGGATACAGATAAATTTTGCTCATCATGTATCCTATTACGTATTTGTTTCTCGAAATCGGAGTCAGACATGGATTATCTGCTGGATAATCATTTCTCTATTCTGTATTCGTTCTATAAGCCTTTGCACGATCGGTCATACAAAAATTATTCGCTTCTTTTGCACCCCTACACAGGACATTGGACAGTATGATGTCATCAAAGTGAACATAGAGAAACTAATCGTTAAGATGTCAAAGAAAGAGCATTCAGTATTCCCTGTCTATTTAGATGTGGCAATCTGTCTATATGTTATCTTGTTCTAAGTGAAGTCACAATGGACTTCTTTATACTACTTCACATATGGATATATACAGACGGATATCACTTATCATGTATTCTATTATATATTTTTTTCCTCAGAGTCAGGCACGGATAGTGTCAGATACCCATTTACCCATTCTGTATTCGCTCCGCAAGCATTCAGTCAGTTGGTCGAACAAAAATTATCCGCTCTGTTTGTACCCCTATCTAAGACACCCCTTTATATAGAGTATCTGGCTAGATTCTTATCCAATATAAGTAGAGATCATATCCCATTTAAAGAGCCTCCGACCAGAACCTCATCCACTCAGAGAGCCTTCGATCAGAACCTCATCCAATACGAGTAGAGATCGTATCCCACTCGGAGAGCCTCTGACCAGATCCTAACTGTTGCAACCTGTTAAGTATATGACCCTGCAGGTTCATCTATACTTGGTTGTAATTCGAAAATATTTTTCAATCACTGGTCGGTAGCTGTCCCTAGTATACATATCGACCCCAAATATACACAAAAATAAATCTGAATGAAACTTTGCAATATGATCAATAACCAAGTCTTATTCGTTCACGATCAGTTCATAACTTCTTATGACTAGATCACATCTGATTACGACCAGCCTGTATCCCCATATGACCAGTTTGCATACTAGTTTGTCATATATCCGACTAGGTCATGACTAGTCAGTGTACTCATACTACCAGTTCATATCTAGTCAGACTAAATGACCTATTTGTGTATTCTCCTTTTGCCTCACCATATCCGATCGAACTCCAGGTGAGAAATGTGTTATCTATGAACTGTTCAATCTTTTTTCGATATAGTGGTAGATAACTTTATGTGGTCGACTCTTTGACCACTCGTGGCATGACCACACACTTTCTTTATCTAACCACATCGAGGGGCCAAGTGATATCTCTCATTTATGTAGAGGGGAAATCCCATATCCAACTAGACACATTCCTTAGCATGTTTCATAGTATACCTTAAAGCTACCTTTATAAATGCCCAATTATAGAGTAATGTTTGACAATCCCTAAGTGCACTATTACATATGCAAAAAACTATATTGATATCACGTACAAGGATTATATATTATCATTACTTGACACCAACTGATGACATACAAAATATAATAATCTCAACAGTATCTTAAGGTGGGTTAATCCAATACTATGTTATCTAACATATATCTATATTATTGATCTGATATCCCTATATCTATCACCAGTGAAACATGGTCATCAATCAACACATATGCTGGTCTATAAGTCACTAGTGTCCCAACTAGTGACATCCGACCAGGGGATCTTCTATAGTGCTATCATGCAACAAATAAAAAGCTTCGCCAACAAGTCCCATATTTGTTAACCTTTATAAACAATAATCCATTCAAGGAATATAATAATGTTTATTCAAAATATCATAAACATAAAAGTAATACAATCATCTCCATGATTGCCTTTAGGACATATCACTGACGTGTAGTATAAACCATTTTCTAGGTGTTATATGTAAACTATCTTAATTTTTACACTAAATCAACTTTAAGAGGAATAAGGATTGAGGCGATGATCCTTAATTACTAAGATATACATATGTCCGGTCCTACCCAAATGGGCAGCACAGCACGCCCCAGCACGGGGCCGTTAGGCATGGCCCGTTTAGCCTATTAGCTTGAACAGGCCATGCCGTGTCGTCCCATGGATCGAGGTGGTAGCCCAGGCATGGCCCAGCGGGTGTTCATGCCATGCCGGGTCGACACATGCCTGTTTGCCTAACGAGCCAGCAAGCACGATTAACCCATTCGGCCTAGCTGGCCCAAAAAATGGAAAAAATAATAGTTTAAAAATATGTAGAATTCAAAAAAGATACAATAAATTATAGAAATATTAAAAAAGACACAATAAATTGTACAAATTGTAGAAAAAGTACAATAAATTATAGAAATGTAATAATGAGCTTCATTAATGTTAAAATGGTTGCCTCGTTAAAAACTTAACCAAGTAAAAACTCAACTTGCGAAAACCTTGATAAAGAAAAAATGGTACATCCTATAGCTCACCATTACAGGTAAAAAAAATCATAAAAAGTATAATGTATACATGGATATTCTAACAATCATTGGTGTCGTCGGCGTCTTGACTGCCTTTGCCGCCATCTAGATAGAGATTATTGGACGCATGTTCCAACTTCATATCCATCACACGCTCGGCTGGGGTGGCGGCCCAGGCATGGCCCGCCCCCATCATACCGTGTCAGCCCGGCCCATCGTACCGTGTCGGCCCAGTTTGATGCTCCTCGTGCCGTGTTGTGCCTACAGTTAACGAGTTGTGGACCGGTCCGGTAGGCATGACCCATTTGAACAACACTATATATGCCATGACGGCTTGTCTCCAGCCTACGAACGTGAATAGACTGGGATTTTGGACCTCTTAAACAAGGTTCTAGAGAAAAAAAACACAGGTTTAATGTGAACATAGCTTTTGTTTCTTGACATTTGGGCATGTTCATTTTAGTTTTTAGAAACTGCTTTTCGGTTTTTTACAGTAACTAGCTTTTAAACGAAGTATCTTCAAGGCAAGGTCTATAAGTTAATTATAGTACACACTGTAACAATTTTATTTATATCGATCAAAACTGCATACAAGTTTCTGTTACTCAATACTTTTTTACATGAATAACCTAAAAGATAAAAACTGTAAGTATAAATTATAAGTCGAAACAAAAAAGAAATTACCTATTTTCTTTTCTTTTTAATTTATCATTTACAAAAGAGTCCTCACTGAAGGCCTGGATTGAGGTTTTTATGCGAAATATTTTAGGTTGATTTGATGTGCTAGCCGCGCATGCAGCTTTCCCTTGAACAGTGGACTGATGTCCTACGCCATACACACATGCAGGATGCAGCCATCTGAGCCCTGACAAAACCACTACCTGAGTGGACAATATCGCCGTCTTTATGTCGTTTTTATGGTAGTAATGGGCTCGAGACTTTTCTTGCTGCATTTTTCTGTCACCTGTCATGGTGGGGGCTCTTCCCGTCTTTCATCGCCATGCATATCATGGCCATCCCAGCCCTTACGAGAGCCGGATAGAGGTTGCGTAGCAACAGTAGAACAAGTTTGCACACCAGCTTCGTTTTTTTACAAACACTTGGATTGGGTACGGGCTCTAACAGCAGGAATGTGCATATGATAGAATTTGTTGTTGATGTTGCGTGCGTGCGTGCGTGTATAGATTCCTAGTCGAGTCCATTCCCGGCAAGGTCTAGACGCCGAGTACGTACAGGACGTTGGTTAAACAAGCCAAGATTTGCCCGGCTAAACAAGGAGATAATCGCATCCACGCCGCGTAATTATTCTGAGCATCTTCGATCCATTCCAAGCTAGATCTGCACGTAAATGTGCCGTGCAACACTGCCGTAGCGCCGTTGCTGGTACATTTCCAGTCCTAGTTTAGTTCTTTGTTTGGTGTACGTGGTCCCTTTGTACGTACGTGCGTGTATGCGGTGTGTATATATATATGCCTACTTCTTTTAAGATCAAAATATTTATCGTGTGGAGTCATGCCAGCATGCACGGACGCGCGCAAGAGCATCATGCATGCAAGTGCAGCACCAGCGCTACTTTTACTCACTGCCACTCGCGAGCAGAAACTAGCGACCAGAAACTAGCGAGCAGCGGAAGCAATCGCCGCATGGCGAGATCACTCGGCGTGGCTGAACAACGGAGACAATCCTAGAATTTTTTTTTACCAATAATCTATTTTTTACTTAAAATTATAGAAATATATCTGTGAGAAACTTTTTTACAAAAATAGGTTCAAGTCACCTAATAGAAGAGCCCAACATGAAGGCGACAACTGTCCAGTCGACCAGTCGTCCCTCCATTGGACGACTGCACTCAGCCTCCGTCTGTGAATTAGAACACAAAATTTTATATATCGATGTAATATAAACAGCGAGTCTGAAAAGATAAAATAACAAAGTTTTATATGGCTTATATATATACTTATTTAAAAGGTTTCGATGAGATCTACAACTTTTCAGTTGAAGCAAAATTCAGATTCCGAAGGGAAGACCAAGAAAAAGGGAAAAAACAGAAACCAAAATCTTGCGACGCATGTTTAGGTCCAAAGATGGCCGATTTTCGGGGTCTTGGAGGGCGACAGACGTAAGCTAGTTGTTTTTTGGATCGGGCTCGTCGTTAGCTTTCCAACGAGTATAAGAACGTAAACGGACATCGTATGCAAAAGTTACGTCCGTTTTACTGAAAGTGTCTCAAAAATGAATCCTACTCAGACTCAAATAGGAAATTATGAAATTTTGGGGGATTGCAAGGCGTGAAACATATCACAAACGGTTTTTAATGCTATGTATGTGTAGTGCTGTTGGTAATTTTTTATGCTATGTTCTGACTTGTGTTTGTTGTTATCGTGAGTTGTAGTGCTGGATGGTTGATCTATATATGTGTAATACAAGCTGTTACCTACAGTGGCCACATGCGTACATACTCGTCATATTAGAAGGATGCCTTAATTGTAGGGGAAAAATTTCAGAAGCATATTACAGTATGAACAATATTATTTGCACAACACGGTGTGGATATATATTACAAGTACATACGTCATACAAATAATTACGAGTAATAGTTAGTAGCCCGTACGAGCAATTGGGTGGGTTAGTTGCACATGATGCTATATGTTATACATGTAATGAAAAAGTACGCGGCATGTTACTCCCAACTGTATTATGAAGTTTATTTAAATTTAGACAAACTTATCATCTCGTCTTTTCGCATTCAATTATTCACACAGCAAGTCATCTAACAATATTAACATACCGGTTTTCTTACAATTCTCGTAACATCAAAATATCACTTACCATCGTATGAATTCGTTCTATGGTCAATCGTTCCTAAAAAATTTTCTAAAATATTTTACGCACCTACAACATACAATGAACATCAACTTTTATTACAATTCCAGCAGATTTTTTACCAATTTAAAACTACAAAATTGACAAAATTTAAAACATTCACGGGGGACTGAGTACAACGCCCAATGGGGAGGCGACTGTATGAAAGTCAACCAATGGGAGGGCGACTAGCTGTAGTCGTCCGAGTGTAGAGCGATAGGGACTCTGTCGGCCTCTGGTTGGGCGATAGGCTCCAGTCATCTCTTCATTGGACGACTTGAATTTATTTTTTGTAAAAAGAAATTTACCGATATACTCCTATAATTTTGAATAAAAAATAGATTATTTAAAAAAAAAATCTTACCAATGCGTGGTGACGATGGGGGCAGGCAAATTGGAGCGCGGGCAGACGACAAGAAGCGCACGCAAACCCACGACTGTATTAATGGTGATGGGAAGACAACACGTGTGGCGATGCAACTCCTAGCGATGGTGGCTAGCGTGTGGAAAGCTGGTGCGAGGCGCATGGAAAAAACTAGATGGTTCGGCCCTTCTCTCACCCACGATCCTTTTATCTCGGTACAAAAACAACCAGAACTCCAATTTCTCCGAAAAACTCTCTCAAGAAACCGACTCCCCTCTAAAATCACAAACATCCTATTTTTCCGTATCCTCTTTTCACTAATCACTCTTAGGTTATCAAGAGGGTATTTTCTAGAATATTACAAATTAAGTGAGAAGAGACTGTGGAAAATAGTATGGTTGAGCGGTGCACTAATTATAGCAAAAGAAATATTTTCCATTCCCGACTTGATATTTGAGAAACCAAACAAAATTTATGAATCAATAATATTTTAAAATCTAATCGATGCACATATGATTTTTTAACTATTATAAATTAGTATTCCCATTGGGAAATGTTGTCCTACAATATGTGCAAGCAAACTATTTTAACTTAAAAAATAATATTTTCATAAATATTTAGATTAGTTCTATTAAATTGTATGAATAACTTTATCTCAAAATAATTCCAAGATATCAATATTTAGGGGTATAATGGCAGGCCTAATTGCATTTGAAAGACTCCGTTAGTTAATATTCCTCTAGCCACAGACAAATGTTATTTTGGACATTGATATAGTTCTTAAAATGTAACTGACTACTAATTTCTATTGTAATATTGTTATAAAATTCAATAAAATTATAATATTATGATAGTACTTTTCGAGCGAAATCTACGCATATGATTTTCTTGTACCAAATCAAAATTTAAAAATATATCGATAACCAAAATTTGACTACACGTATTCAAAAGATATTTCTTTGTGACCGGAGAGAGTATCGAAGGCCTTGTTTGAGACATGATAATTTCAAAATTTCGTAGAAATTAAATTATTTTTTTTGTGAAATTTAGGTGGTCCAAACAGCTTCTAAATGGAACTTTTTTTTTAACCAGAGGAGTACTGAAATATTGCTATGGTCTGTTTCTTTTGTGCTTTATTTTTGCCTTTCTTGGGAGGGGCCTTGGAAGGAGGGTTGTTTTGGGACTTCTAACACAACTTAAATCACTTTGCTTAGGCGCTCATCTGTCTCCGATTCTTTTCTCCCTAGCAGTAGCTCAAAATGGATTTTGGCTTCGGGTTTCAAGTTTGCAGGATTTGCAAGTTATTTTAAATGTATTGGTTTTTAACGTGACCTTTTCTTTTTATTCTTTTCCCTCTTTCCCCTTTGGTTTGTCCATGGATATATAACAATATTTTTGTCTTTTTGTCTTTATTTTCTTTTAATTGAATGACTCGGTCAAAAGCTAATATTTGCTACAATGCTAATTTCAATAAAAAACCAAAAAACTAATATTTGCTATAATGCCAATCTCAATAAAAATCCAATAGCCACGGACAAACGACATAGCAAAAACCATTTTTGAACGAAGTGTTATTCTGAAGCTGGGTTTCCTCATTTCTTGGTCTACGAGGCTTCAGACCAGTTTCCAATGGGCAAACGGAGGGGCACCAGAAGAGAGGCAGACCAAGAAGTAAATAAAATAATAGAAACTCAAAACTCCATACCAATCAGTTGGTATTTTGATGTAAAACCAAAAAGCTCACTACAAAAGATTCTCCACCAATAGGTATCCACCAAGGCATCAGCTCGACCACAGGTTTGAGTGAGGGTTAAAATAAGGAAGGTGCCATCTTGTCAGACTCAAAAGCAAAAAAAAAAAAGAAAAAAAAAAAGAAAGCTAAAGGCCAAAAATACCCCTTCCATGGCTCGAAATAACCCTCTATTTCTTTCGAAACATAATAAATAATCCTCAATTTCTGTTAGGCATAACACTATGGACACACAAACAACAGCTCAGAAACGGCTCAACTAAAAAAACCAGCACGCAGTTGCGGCTTATTAGATGGCTTTGACTCTCTTACTTAGCTTCATTTATTTACATTTTATGCAAAAAAAAGTTCTATGATACTATAGTTAAAATCTTTACTTCAATTAAAATATTTAGTAACACAACAAAAATCTTCTAAAAAATAAACAATATCCTATTTTTACACAATTCCAAACATGATTACACAACTTTAAAATTTAACATAACAAAAAAAATTATGCAATGTTCTTGTAGAACAATCCTTTTTTCATGTTTGTTAATTTTTTCTAAAGTATCTAGCCAGAAAATAGTAGGAATCTCTAAAGTACACACCTTTGAGAGAATAATACATATAAAACTACAAGTAATAGTAGTATCCATAACCATATTATACTTCAACTCTTTGAAAAAGGTATAATGCTACCTTTTTCTCTTGCAAAATAGAAGCTACAGCCTACAAACAAGTTCATGAGCTAGTCTTAGCTAAAATATTTTATACCTTATTTAAAAGATCTTTTGGAAGTTAAAACCCTGAGATCTTTTAACCACAAAACGGCAAAACCCCGTCCCAGTCTACAGTACCCCCATCGTCCAATTTTAACCCTGAGGTAACTCCTCTACGGACAGTAAACTTTCTCTCTCATCCCTCCTACCTGACCACCTGTCCACTACCAACACCAAGTCACCAACAGAACCTACACCACATGCATGGTCCCACATTTCCCCCCACTGTCTCACATGTCAGTGACCAGGGTGAGCGGTGCCATTTCACGCCTTGGATTTGATCCCTGGTGTCTGCTGTGATACTGTATATGGTAGAGACAGATCTAGAGGTAGAGAGAGTGATCGGGGCCCGAAGGGGAACATCTAATGTGGTAGCTCTTAACTGCAGCGGCCTGGCCCTGGCGCTGCCACACAGCCGTGCTGTTCATTCATGGCTTCTTGCGCTGCTGCGTTGGCGCTTGCACTGCTCCCCACTGTACATTTTGAGGCCTTTTTTCTTTTACCGCAGGCTGTGCCTGATCTGGGGCTGTTCGGTCGATAGCCAAAACGAGCCGAGTCAAAAGTTTTGGCATAGTTAAAGCTGGGAAAAAATCAAATGTCGATAGAAAAAACGTTGTTTGGAGTATGGCCAAGTTAAATCCTGGTGTTTACCATTGTTTCGATGAGCGATTTTCTCCTTCTCGGATTTTAGTAGCAATAGTAGCAAATGAAAGAACAGCTGATTTTTTTTCTACCGTTACGGCTATTTGGTTTGGTTTTGCAAAGGGCGCGGCGGTGATGATAACTGGAGACAGGCAAGACAAGCAGAGGCAAAGGCAGAATCGGCACGGCTTAGAGGCCCGCTCGGTTGAGCTAAGAAGTTGTAGCTTATGACTGAAATTATACTATAGTGACTGGAATTTTACTGTAGCTAAAGGTGACTTATTTAATGTAATTAAACTTAAAAAAACTTAAAAATATTGGTTGATGAACACTAATGCACAGCCCGCGCCACACAGCCGTTTTACGGAGCGTATAGCAAAGCAACATATTGGTTGAGGGCATCCACAGTGTAAAAACAGAAGTCTTAAGCAAAGGTCGACCTTATACATTCTGAGGGTGACCTTAATAGCATAAACAAAACCCAAGACCAGCCTCAAGCTAAAGATCCGCCATAAGCATTAAAATATATTTGTTCTTTATCGACAAGTGGGACCATCTTAAGGCCAGTGGGTTATATACATTCTGACGTTGGCCTTAAGGTTTAGATGAGACCCACCTTAAGGTGGTGATCGGTTCTTTGAAAGTCAAGGCTTATGGTGAAAACATCTTGAATTGGTGAAAAAAAACATCAGTGAGAAAGGCTTATTTGACATAATTAAATTTAAAAAATTAAAAATATAAAAATATGTTAACCCATCACAGACAATGCAAACGAATACGAGAAAAAAAGAACCGACAAAAAGCTCAAAAAGTCAAAATTCAGAAAAGACGAAATTATGAATAGTCAAAAAAAAGCTTAAGCCATAAGCTTTAAGCAAAATAAGTATATGAGACGCCCAAGACCTCTTGAGTTATATACACTATGGATGCCCTGATGAACAGAGCAAAAGGTGATGGCTACTGGCTAGCTGTAGCTGCTACTTAGCTAGTGTGTGCGAGAGAAGTTCAAAGAGAGGAGACACACCACACTGTCACACGCAGAGGGGAGGAGAGAGAGAGAGAGGAGCACACAGGAGGGGAGTTTTTTTTATTTGAAGGGCAAACCCACCACTCTTGTGTTTTCTCGCCACCTCGCTCCCTCTCTTTCCTCCCCTCCCTTGCAGGGGAGAGGAGAGAGAGGGGCCAAGAACTACCCCACCACCACCACCACCAGTCTCATCGTCACCACGTACAACATCGCCAGACCACCAGGAAACACCGCAATGGAGATTGGCAGCGGCGGCGGCGGAGGCGGCGGCAGTGGCAGTGGCGGCGGGGACGACCAGCTCCACGGGCTCAAGTTCGGCAAGAAGATCTACTTCGAGGACGCCACGGCTCCCGCGGGCGGCAGCGGCAGCGGGGGCGCTGGTGGCAGCGGCAGTGTGAGCGCGTCATCGTCGTCGCCGTCCTCTTCGTCCAAAGTGGCCGCGGGTGCCGCCGGTGGCGGGAAGAGGGGGAAGGCCGCGGCGGGCGGGGGCTCCGCGGCCTCTGCGCCGCCGCGGTGCCAGGTGGAGGGTTGCGACGTGGATCTGAGCGGCGCCAAGGCGTACTACTGCCGGCACAAGGTGTGCGCCATGCACTCCAAGGCCCCCCGCGTCGTCGTCGCCGGCCTCGAGCAGCGCTTCTGCCAGCAGTGCAGCAGGTCTCCACACTGCTCACCATTGCCTACTGCTTCTTGACAAGTTAACATCCTCTCTTGCTGCATTTTGCTGCGCTTAATTTGTTGCCTTGTTCTTCACATGTTTTGTTCTTGTTGTGTTTTGTTTTGAGTCAAACTTGCGTTTTTGGATTCTTTTGTTATTTATGTTAAGGTTTATGGCCACATTAGATGGCTGTCAAAGACTCAAAGTTTCTAGCTTAGCTTGGTGGGGCCGTCCATTTGTGTCGATTGCTTTGTGGTTTCTGCCATATTTTTCTTTGGTTGTGGCAACTATTATATTTGAGTGGTGCTCATGAGAATTTTTATGTTGGAAGGTTGATTGATATATATATGTTCGAGTGACGTGACCTGCCTGCCTGTCTGTTGCTTTGCATAAGATTCCCCTGTGCTAAGTCAGTATAGTTGATTAGTCGTTGGTCTAAAAAATTTCATTTGGTATGCTTAGTTTTCCCATGGTCAAATCAAAGTAAGAACAGGGACAAAGAACTAGCCTTTGTTGTAGTAATTTTTGTCGTTACAACTTACAAGTTGGTAATCTAAAATTTGGCTGGCCTCCGTCACCTGAGCCCTGAAACACTGATTCGGTTCAAGCTCTTCAGTTATCTGACTATTCATATGCTTCATGCAGCCTTATGTTCAATACTTATTTCTTGTTCTTAACCAAGATTAAGAACTCCGGACATTGCATTCTATGTGCTATACCGTTGCTGTGCATTTGGTAGAGTTGATACATGCCTATTTTGGATTTTGCCCCTCTTTATTGTACTGTATAATAGTTTGTGGATAGCTCGGACTATTTGGTGCCTTAGTGGTTCGAACTTTGAACACCGGGGAGGAGGGGAAGAACAGATAGAATATGGACAAATATGGAGGGTATTCACTTTAGATCGCAATTTGCGAGTTTGCGACATTGAAAGCGTGGTTAGCAATCATTCAATATTTGGCACTGACCAATTAACCTCATTGTCTTATTTTCATAATAATTTCTATTTTTTAGAGCAAAATAATTTCTATTGTTTATCAGCTAACTTTGGTTCTGTTGAAGCTTTTGCCATTTCCTGTACCGGTCAAGTTACTAACAATAGAAATTCATGAATTTATCAAAATCTTGTGTTCGGGTTGTGCCAGTGTCCACTGTGTCACAAACTAGTGACATAATGCATAATCAGAAAAGCTAAGTGGACCGTGTACTGTGATTTGAAGGACACATGCCTCCACATTAGATGGATAAGCCATTGGTGAATGTGTATGTTAAGCCCGACATCTCACATCTCCACGAGTGATTACAGTCTCCTTTCCACATGGATCCTTTCTCCTTTCCCTTCTTAGGGGCAGTTTCGATGTGTGTATGTAATTATGAATGGCATTAAGATAGTGTTACTTCTTTAATGGAAATGTGTAGTACTAGCTGTTCTTACGAGTAGCACTGCCACAGCCTTTTGACCTGAGCTGTGGTTTGCCATATTTGTCTTGCATTACGCATGTTGCTCCTAAGTTAAGCTATTAGCTGGTAGTCCTTGATCAGCTTACTATATCGCTTTAACTTTTACTGTAATATTCAATGTGGTGAGCAGTGAGCACTTTGTTCCAATGAGCTTTCTGCAGCCTGCTTGGTTTGCATTTCTACCCAAACAAGTTGTTTTATATCAAGCGAAAAACCATAATGATTTTATCATCTACAATAAAGAGTTGTGGGATTTAGATTATGTAACTTTTATTGCGTCTAATCTAGCATTCAGTCACTATACCTCACTAGTAAATTCAATTGAGAATAATTGTACCACTAATTCTCTGTTCGCATTAATCGCAGGTTCCACCAGTTGCCTGAATTTGACCAAGGAAAACGCAGCTGCCGCAGACGCCTTGCAGGCCACAATGAACGGAGGAGGAAGCCACCCCCTGGTCCTCTTGCATCACGCTATGGTCGACTTGCTGCATCTTTCGGTGATAGCAAAGGCTCCTATTTTCCCACAAACTTGTGTATTTGCTGATTCAATTCAATTGTATTTGCTGACGTGTTCTTGCAATTCTTGGTGCAGAAGAGCCTGGCAGGTTCAGAAGCTTTCTGTTGGATTTCTCGTACCCAAGGGTGCCGAGCAGCGTGAGAGATGTGTGGCCAGCAGTTCGACCAGGCGACCGGATGCCCGGTGGTATCCAGTGGCAAGGGAACCTCGATCCTCATGCTCACCCCAGTGCAGTCGCGGGATATGGAGCCCATGCATACAGTAGACAGGGTAGCTCTGCGGCTGCGCCACCGGTGTTCCCCGGCCCAGAGCTCCCTCCAGGCGGATGTCTCGAAGGAGTCGCCGCCGACTCCAGCTGTGCTCTCTCTCTTCTGTCAACTCAGCCATGGGATGCTACCCACAGTGCCAGCCACAACCGGGCCGCGACCATGTCCTCTTCCGCGGGCTTTGATGGCAACCCTGTGGCACTCTCCGTCATGGCAAGCAACTACATGGCGCCGAGCCCCTGGACTGGCTCCCGGGGCTATGAAGGCGGGCGGAATGTGCCACATGAAGTCCCGCTTGATGAGGTGCACCCTGGCTCTAGCCATCATGGTCAGTTCTCAGGCGAGCTCGAGCTTGCTCTGCAGGGCAATGGGCCAGCCCCAGCGCCGCGCATCGATCATGGCTCCAGCAGCACGTTCGACCAAGCCAGCAGCTCAACCAACTGGTCTCTGTAGGGGCCATTTCAACTACCCTCTGTCGTAGTCGCGCAGAGAGAATGGAGCTGAAGAGCCTGACGCTGCCTGCCCTTTGCTAGCTTTTGGTGTCCTGTACGAACAGGAAATTCTCAAGTGACAGGCGATTATTTTCTTTGTGACGCATAATGCCCATGATCTCAACTGTTGCGTTTATGTAAACCTCCTTGAATTTGAAGTATCAGTATGCTCGTCGAGGACTTTTACTCGATATATTATTCTCTAATCTTGCTCGTCCTGAGGTTTGCTCCGCTCATTTTCAGACTAATTGTCGACAAAAGATAATATGCATTATTGCAGTGTATTGTTAGAGATGTTTCAGTGTGCCTGAACATTTTTGTGTCTGATGAGAGTAAAAACTAGCTTAATCCTGCCATCTTTTACCTCTGGAGCAGATATACTCTCAGGTTGTCAGGTGAGGGGACCTAAGAAAAAGCAAGCATGCTTTCATGCATCTACTTCAAAATGTACTTTAAACTGTAAAATTTACATGTCTGGTCTTTTGTGATCTCCCCTCTCCTGCTGTGGGATTGCCAAGAATCAGTTCTAAGGGAGTATGTTCATGTAAAGTGAGACCACAGGCACAGCGTGGCTTTGCAGCATGCTCTCAGCACCAGTGTTGTGTTGATGGGCTGGCTGAGGTGAGAGGATGAGATCTCTGCAGCAGCTTCTTTACTCCAAAAATTCAGGTCAGTGGAGAGAAGTGGTATATTCTCACATGCTTTCGTTTGAGGGAGATTGCCATGGAGAATTTGTTTCAAGCATCCCTCCTTTTTCAGTCACTGTTGGCTGGGGTGCTGTTTCATTTTCTTTCCAGTTAGTTGGTTTGGTTGTGAAGACTGAAACTTTTGCTGTTTTGCAAACAGTGTACCTCCAGGCCCCAACAGAACGAGGGAGCCCACATTATAAAAGGGAACAAAGAAATTGCCAGAGGTAGGACACATACAGCACGCTGACGCAGTCATTATAACAACAGATTTGACCTCATGCTAAATAGTGCTGTAGCCATATGTTAGCCTGTGATCATGGATCGTTAGATCACATGCAAGATTGACACCAACGTAAAACCAGCATTGCACTGTACAGAGATTCCGGCATCGTCCTGTATGATGTATATGCTAGAACCAGAGAGAACAGTGCTAGCATTCCCACGCTACCAACTTGAACAGTTAAGTTGACGAATGCAGCCCCTCGATCAGAAAGTAGAAATGGAAAATGTTTGGTGCAATCTGCTGACCATTTTTGCAAGCCGAAGCTCCATTTGTTTCTTCACCATTGAAGACTCTTCTCATTTGGCCGCAAAGCACCTTGATTCGGACTTTTTGAAAGATAACTTGAGCTCCTTTCAGTCTTCTGCATGAAGAAGCAGTGCACTCTATATCCAAACTCTTCCTCCAGCTCCTCGTTCCATCTCTGTAGCTTCAAACTGCCGCAAAAGAATTTATCATTGTTTCTCATGCTGAGATATTTAACATAGAAAAGTGATTCACATAGTAGAAGTCTAGAAGGCATGGCTTCCATCTGTTAGAGATATAATAGAGATAGTGTTGTATTAGGACTGTTTATTTCTTTCCATATATGCCTTATCTCTATATAGCATATCTCCCTGTACTTTGTGTATATATACTGGCCCTTTGGCCTCATATGAATACAAGCGCTATTCATAACATGGTATCAGAGCAAACCTAGTTTTTTCGCTTGTCACGACGCACCTCTCAGATCCGATCTGGAGGTCGCTCGGCGCCGTCGTCATCCGCCGCCACTGCCGCTCGGGCGGCTCCTCCCGCCGCCTCCTTCCACGGTAGTTGCGCCTCCGGCCGCCGGCCTCCCGACGCCCGCCCGCCCCGAGCCAAGACGCTGGCCTCCCTCCGCCGCCTCGCCGCTGAGGATCACCGTCGCCGCCGGCCGCCGCTCTCTCCACCCGACCGCTGTCTCCACCCGTGCCGCCTCCACCCGGCCGCCGCCTCTCCACCCTAAGCAAGCCGCCTGGCCGCCACCGCTCACCCGCCGCCGCTGAGTCCGCTGCACCCGGACCGCCTCCGCTCCTCCGCCCGCCGCCGGGACCGCCTCCGCCGCGCCGCCGGCCGCCTCCGCCGCCATCGCCACCTCACGGGAACCCTAGTTCCCCGCCTCCCGTCTTGTTGCTTTATAAGCTAGTTGGGGTAGGCCCAACAAGAAAAAAGAAAAACGTCGCTTAATCGCCGCAGTCCGGTAGCCGTTAGACTTCGTTCCTTGGTCGCCGTGTCGCCCAAAGACCGCCTACCAATGGTACCGTTGCTCTCCTCGTTGCGGTGATCTTCGATGGTGTTAATTACACCGACTTCGTGTCTCATGCGCATCCATATCGTGCTCTTTGTCTCGGGCATCATCTCTAGCGATGCCATCTCGTCCGCCTTGCCCTACTCCTCCGACGGAACCTCCGCCCGACAAACGGTGACAAGGATACTACCGATGTCGATGATACTACCGCCTCTGTCTACCAAGAGGCTCGGATTTATCTGAGGATCAACCGGCGATCTATACTCGGTGGTATGACGACGACGCCGGCCGCTCTTCTTGTCCTCATTGCCGTGTCCGACCTCCGTTCTCTTCGATGTTGTGGGACTCTCCTCGGCTTTCGGATGTGGGCTCACCTTCGTCGGCCACGAGCCCTCGGTGACGCCTTGTACATGTCTGTGGTCCGTCAGGAGCATTCTCTTTAGCAGGGTGATGCTACTGTTGACGCTTTTTACACTCAGAGCTCTGCTGTCTGGCGTCAGTTGGACTCTCTCCGCACTGCTGGTTGTCGCTCTTGTCCGTGCTGCCTAGCTGCACGGGCTGACCTGGAGTTTCAGCGGGTCTACGAGTTCCTTACTCGCCTTCGTCCCGAGTTCGAGCAGCGGCGTGCCCAGCTCCTTGCACGTCACCCTCGTGTCACTCTCCGGAGGCTCTTCATCGAGATACGCGGAGGAGACTCGCTGAGTGGTCTTGGTGGATGCCACTCCCTTCGTGCTCGCCGCTCGTCCACTGCTACATCGTCGCTCACGCCAATTGCTGCCTCCTCCACGGCCGCCACAGGCGGTGGTGGCCGCCCTCCATCTGGAGGTGGCCGTCCTCACTGCTCCCACTGCGACAAGGCCGACCACATTGAGTCTCAGTGCTATAAGAAGAAGCGGCATCTTTCACGCCGTTCTTCTACTAGCACTGGTACTTCTGCACTGACGTCTGCATCGACTACTCCAGCAGTTTCTCTCACTGAGCAGGAGATAGCCAGACTTCGACGCTTACTTGCCGCCTCAGGTTCTCTCTCGGCAGTGTTCGCAGGTTACGCATCGACTCTTCTGCACGAGAAACCACCTCTACGGTCAGTACCTCCCATGGATTCTTGATTCTGGAGCATCTTTTCA
The DNA here is from genome assembly GCA_036346245.1 of Bonia amplexicaulis. Lineage (NCBI taxonomy): Eukaryota > Viridiplantae > Streptophyta > Magnoliopsida > Poales > Poaceae > Bonia > Bonia amplexicaulis. The sequence goes on along the minus strand of CM070758.1, from coordinate 13,070,287 downwards.
CATGACTTCTGATGCTTCCACTCTGTCCCTCATTACACATCTTAATTCTCCTGTTAGTGTTCTCACTGCTGACGGTACCTCACTTTCTGTCTCTGGCCGAGGATCTCTTAGCAACTCATCTTTTCATGTTCCTTCATTGCTCATGTTCCTCGTCTTACCATCGACTTCTTTTCTGTGGGCGACATCGATCTTGGTTGTCGAGTCATTCTTGATTCGACTCTTGTTGTGTTCGGGACCGCCACACGGAGCTCGGTTGGTTCTGGCCCTCGGCGCCTTGACTCACAGCGTCTATGGGAGCTTGACTGGCTTCACCTTCCTTCCGCTGCCACCGTCGCCGCCAGTCTCTCCGCCTCTGCCACTCCGTCTACCGGCTCTTTCCAGCAGTGGCATCACCGCCTTGGCCATATGTGTGGCTCTCGTCTGTCGTCTTTAGTTCGTCGTGGTCTTCTGGGGTCTGTCTCAGGAGACGTGTCTTTAGATTGTCGTACGTAAATTAGGTAAACAACTTGACTTCCTTATCCTCATAGTGAGTCAAGATCTCGTCGTCCATTTGATCTTGTTCATTCGGATGTTTGGGGTCCCGGCTCCTTCGTTTGAAAAGGGTCATCGATATTATATCATATTTATAGATGATTTTCTCGCCACACTTGGATATATTTCATGTCTTCGTGAGTGAGGTCCTATCTATCTATAAACAATTTGCCACTATGGTTCGCACGCAGTTCTCCACCCTATTCGTGTCTTTCGTGTCGACTACCGACGAGTACCTCTCTCATCACTGCGCGGCTTCCTTGTCGAACAGGAACTCTTGCTCGATTCTCTTGTCCGGTGCTCATGCTCGTAATGGTGTTCTTGGCGCAAGCATCGTCACCTCCTTGAGTCGGCTCGTGCCACGATGATTGCCGCCTATTCCACCTCACTTTTGGGCCGAGGTCGTTTCCACCGCAACCTATCTCGTTAACATCCACCTTCTTACGCTATTCAGGGCGCAATCCCTTTTGAGCGCCTCTGTGGTCTCCTTCCTGACTACTCTGCCCTTCGTATGTTTGGCTGCGTTTGCTACGTTCTCCTCACCCCTCGAGAACGCACCAAGCTGACTGCTCAGTCTGTTGAGTGTGTTTTTCTGGGATACCGTTGGTCGACGGATGCGGATTTCTCGGGATGTGACTTTTGACGAGTCTCGTCCCTTCTATCCACGCCCTGTCTCTTCCTCGGCTTCCTCTGGAGTCTCTGTCTTTTTGACCTTTCGGATACACCTATATCATCTGCCGGCGATCCACCCGTCCCACTAAGTCTCCTCATACTCCTTGGTGGCCTCTCCGCCATTGTCGCCTCCTGCGGCTCCTCGGGCTCCCCCACTACACTCGTCTACACTCGTCGACCTCGTATTGAGAATCTTCCGGATGAGCCATCTTCTTCGATGATTCATCTTCGATGCACCATCTTCCCGATGGGTCATCTTCTCCTCGCCACGCCTCCGCGATCGCCGACCGCTTGCCCTGCCGCTTTGCATTTCTTTGGCGCACTACTCGTGAGCTCTGTTTTACCTGGGAATCTTGCTACTCACCCCGAGTGGCGACATGCCATGGCCGAGGAGATTGCTACCCTTGAGCGTCTTGGTACTTGGGATCTTGTTCTCTTCCATCTCACTCGTCCCATCACGTGTAAGTGGGTCTATAAGATTAAGACTCGCTCTGATGGTTCTCTTGAGCGCTATAAAGCGCGTCTTGTTGCCCGTGGCTTCCAACAGGAGCATGGTCGTGACTATGATGAGACTTTTGCTCCTATGGCTCACATGACCACTGTCCGCACTCTCCTTTCAGTGGCGTCTGTACGCCACTGGTATGTTTCTCAGCTTGATGTCAAGAATGCCTTTCTTAATGGCGAGTTGCGTGAGGAGATCTACATGCATCCGCCACCGGGTATTCTTCACGAGGGCATGGTGCATCGCCTTCGTCGCTCTCTATGGCCTTAAGCAAGCTCCTCGTGCTTGGTTTGAGCGCTTCTCCTCTGTGGTCCTTGCTGCTGGTTTTTCAGCAAGTGATCGTGATCCTGCGCTCTTTGTCCACACTTCGTCTCGTGGTCGGACTCTTCTTCTTCTATATGTTGATGATATGATCATTAGGAGATGATTACGAGTACATTGCCTTTATCAAGGCTCGTCTTAGCGGAGTTCCTTATGTCGGATCTTGGTCTCTTCGTTACTTCCTTGGGATTGAGGTTACTTCCACTTCGATGGTTTCTTTATGTCTCAAGAGAAGTATATTCAGGATCTTCTTGATCGCGCTTCCTCCTCGATCAACAGACAGATTGAGACTCCCATGGAGCTCAATGTTCACCTCCGACCCTCTGATGGCGAGCCTCTTTCTGATCCGACTCGCTATCGTCACCTTGTTGGGAGTCTTGTCTACCTTGCTGTTACTCGTCCGGATATCACTTATCCAGTTCACATTCTGAGTCAGTTCGTTTTGCTCCCACCAGTCCACTCTGACCACCTTCTTCGAGTTTTGCGATACCTTCGGGACTATCTCTCGCCTCTTCTTTCCACGCCCACTCGTTCTGACCCGAGCTTATTCGGATGCTACTTGGGCGGCCGATCCCTCCGATCACGGTCTATCTCTGCCATCTTGTGTTTTCTTGGTGGTTCTCTCATTGCACGGAAGACGAAGAAACAGATCGCAGGTGTCCGTTCGAGTGCAGAGGTCGGTTGCGAGCTATGGCTCTCTTGACACAGAGATTACTTGGCTACGGTGGTTACTTGAGGATTTTGATGTTTCACATTACTACCGACTCCTCTCTTGTCGACAAGATATGTGCTATCAGTATTGCCCGTGATCCAGTGAAGCATGAGCTCACCAAGCATGTTGGTGTTGATGCTTCCTTCATGCGGTCTTGTGTGCATGATCGGTGATTGCTCTTCAAGATGTGCCTTCTGAGCTTCACTAGCGGATTTCTTCACGAAGGCCCGCACCGAGCACAAAGACGGCTTTATCTCTCCAAACTCGGTGTTGTTGATCCACCATGAGTTTGAGGGGTGTTATGGATATAACAGAGATAGTGTTGTATTAGGACTGTTTATTTCTTTCCATATATGTCTTATCTCTATATGGCATATCTCCCTGTACTTTGTGTATATATACTGCCCCTTTGGCCTCATATGAATACAAGCGCTATTCATAACACTATCAACTTACAGGGGTTCAATGTCTATTGCCTGTTAAAGAGCCCATCACTTTAGTTGCTACAGTAAATGGCTATCAACTAGTGATAGGGACTTAGGGACACAGTCAACTAATCAACGCGTTCCAAATATCACCTTTACTGTTTCTTATGATAAGGACAAGAGGAAATAATAAGCTTGTAAAGCTCCAGTGTATTAGGAATCCAATGCGGTATGCAGATCGTTACTGAAGATGATTGCAGTGCTTAAAGAATCACACCTGTAGTAGCAAGGACAATTCCTTGTCACCCTTGGCAGAGTGAATCAATGGTCATCTTCATTAGGCCCAGGGCATTCATTTGCCAGCGCTTCTGCTGATTCATACTGAAAAAAGGGAGAAGACATCCAATTTTAAAAGCATGGAAGATGCTATAGTAAAAATACACTATTTCCAACTGCAGGGATAAAATGATCAAATAAAAATTGTAATTATAGTTTTTGATCATAATGCAGTACAAGGGTGGAGGAATACACGGCAACACTATAGCTCTAAAAAAACAACGATTTTACTTTGATTCTCCAAAGAAACAACAACAACAACAACAACAACAAAGCCTTTTGTCCCAAACAAGTTGGGGTAGGCTAGGAATGAAACCTTTTGATTCTCCAAAGAAACAATGATACTAAAATATGGGAATCAAGTATGGATTTTCTCCAGATAGTTCACTTGTGTCCAGAATGAAGCTGACCTTGCATCCACAATAAAGGCAATAGTGGTGTTGATCGCGTAGCTTAGCCAATATGTTTTGCAAATCCTGCAAGACAAAAAACGACATGTTAATCTTGTTCCTTCAGCAACACTTGCACAAGATTTCCTTAGATAAAAAAGAAGTCCAGATGAGAACGCATAGCAAAGAAAATCTTGTCAAACACCTCAGAATTCAGAGCCGAGCCACTGCTCTCAGCCTTTGTCACAACAAAATGTGAAGAAACAAGCATACCAGGAGCTAGTGAGCATTTACGATCAAACCATTTTAAAAACCAAATTGGGAAGGATCCAATTACGAATGCATCCTGATGATCATGATCATGACAATAACCCTTATTGGAAACGGAATAGGGAAGGATCCAATTATGTTATGCATCCCGATGATCATGAACATGGCCAGTGGATAATTGTGACAAAATGCGTGTACGGTATGACAAATCCACATGGAAACCTAAAACGACTAGAGTGGTCTATCTCAAAGCCTCTCTTCAATGAATGGATTGTGTCTGCCGGTATCACATTTCAATGCCGTGATCAATTGACAGAAATATCTCATACAATCCCAGACGAGGGGGATTTTTTGGGAGTTAGTTCACTTGGTCTCAGTTTTGTAAGTAAAATGAGCGGTAATTCACACATTTGAACAATGCTGTGACAGAACAGTGATACTGAACTTGCGATCCTAACTATAACCAACAGAATTACAGAACAAAAATTGGTGCAAAACTGAGAGTATAAGAGTAATGACTACCTCTTCAGTGATCACCTCCTCCTCTTCTCCCTTCTCCTCCTCCTCCCCCTCCGGCACCGGCGGCTCCACCTCCCGGTTTTCCAGCTGCGCGAGCGCTGCCTCGGCCTTGCGATAGTCCCACACCAGCCTCCGGCCCCTCCACTGCGTGCTCTGCCTCGCCCTCAGCTCCACCATCATCTCCACCTCCCTCGTCCTCTCCATCTCCGCCGCCCCCCGCGTCCTCGCCTCCGACTGCGGCAGCGGCGCCACCGCAGGCTCCGCCCCGAGTCCGGCCCGCGAGCGGCGGATCTCGATTCCGACTGGCTCAGCACCGCCGCCGCGGGCTGCCGGGTCGTACCCCATCTGTTTCAACAGCCTGAACCCGACGTTGCTCTCCGGGATGGCCTCCGCCATCCCAGCCATGGTGCGGGCGTCCTCATCCCGCTGCTTCCTCTCGCGCTCCTGCCGCCGCCGCTCCTGCCACGGTACCCCCTTGGCGCGCTTCGCCTGCCCCTGCGCATGCGCAGGGGCCTGCTTCCGGCGCCCGAGGCTCCTCGAGGGGGATTCGGGGCTCGGAGGGAGGAAGTGGGACAGGTCGCCCATGTAGTCCTCGTCGGCGTCGGCTGCGACCCCAGCGTTCGGCTCCATGGCGTGCGGTGGCGTGGTCGGAGCGAAGCGAGCGGTGGCGTGGTGCGGTTGGTCAAGTCGGTTTAGACTCCTAATTGGGCTTTTGTTATTGGGTCTTTGGGCCTAAACGTGCCGTGTGAAGTGGGCTCGTTTTTGTTAGGTTGGCGTCGCCGTCGACTCGTGGGAAACATTTCCCCCGTAAAAAACTACAAAAGCGCATGAGATCTCGCTTTCAGGCTTCACTTCTCTGTGGGCGACGCGTTCCAGTGGATATGCTCGTACAAGTCGACAATGACTGGCCATAATATAAAGATGAGCTCATACAGGTCGAGACAGTTACATGATTACATCCTACTAATTCCAGCCATTTGCCCTCGCTCAAATGGCATTAGCATGGATGTCGTGCTCGAGTATAATATTCCAAAATCTCACCTATGCAGAGCACAGTACTCCTATGTTAACTACGGACCTGAGAACAATTTTTGATCTGAGTATTCAGGAAGCTTCCGTTCCTGTCAAAAGTGTCAAGTATAGCCATCAATCATGTAGCCACCCGGTGGTAAACACCGGGCATGCATTTTTCAGATGTCCTTCACCGAGTGCCTGTATAAGTACAAAAGCCAAAGTCATCCTAGGCGGGCTGTTCTTTTTTATGCGGTTTAGTAAATTTTTGGGTGCTTGGGTTGAGATTATGAGAGAGATACTCGGTTGCAATTTTGGTTGATCTGAGATGTTAAGCTTTTAACGGTACTACAATTAACTTGTAGATCCCGTCTTGAGAAAATACTCTATTTAAAAGTTAGATCCAGAAAAGCCAAAGCCGCTTTTAGAAGCTAAAAGAATCCCCGTGCGTTGTTTATATTGGCTTCTAGCTTATTTTTATTATTTATAAATTGTCTTTTTCGAACTTTTGACTTTTTGAGCTTTTTGCCCGTTCTTTTTCCGTATTCGTTTATGTTGTGTCGTGATGGGCTAACATATTTTTATATTTTTTAATTTTTAAATTTAATTATGTTAAATAAGCCTCTGTCAACTACGGTATTTTTTCACCACCACAATGCTTTTCACCATAAGCCACCAAAAATAAGCCCAAATGATCACCACCCTAGTGCAAGAAATAGGTGCTTGCAATGGATCATAGTGTTCATCTCTCTACTCTCTAATTTTTGGCTCTAGCTTGCGACGATGGCGGCGTTCATGGCTCGTCTCACACGCATTTCTCCTTACTTACCCACCGCCGTCCCCAAAGCCAAGCCATATTTGCCCCTCCCCCCTCCGCTTGGAAATACCGAGATTGGCCGTTGTGCGCATAGAATTGCGGATCTGGCCCCTGGCGTGCCCCCACCGCGCCACCCCCTCCTCGCGCCGCGCCACGCCACATCCTCGGCGCGCCAACCGCGTCTGAAGCTTCTGGTGCGCCTAACCGGTGCGTGAGGTCCATAGAATTTTTTATAGAAAAAATTATACTAATTATGCAGAATAGAGTTTTTTTAAAAAAATGTGCAAAATTTTTAAAAGAAATAGAATTGTACTAATTTTGCAGGAATATAAATTAAAAAATGTAAAAATTGTTAGGTATAGAAAATGAGCTGCAAAAAATAAAATTGATTTCGTGGAGCACCGCAAGAAGACGTTTTTTTAAATAATGTATTTTTGTTCGAAATTATAGCAATATAACTTCGTTCAACCTGTGGACGACACGTTGAAAACATAATAGTAATATCTTTGGATTGATCCAATGGAAATAATTATGGTGGAATAAAGAGCAATTCACCATGTATATCTAACATTTAACAATCCATAACTTAAAAATAGAGAATCTATCTGTGAACCAAATATAACATCATTTTTTTAACTAAGCGTAAATGCATATATAGACTGATAATATTTTTGTGGACTGATAACTCTTGACACTTCAGGTATATATCCTTCGTAGATACGCGCACAATATTGGGGCTATCAGGATGGGCTTGCTTCTGATTTGAGGCGCAGGATGGCGTGTCTGCGGGCCCAGACCTGAGTTTATGGGCTGGTAGTGTTGTGGTAGAAAGTAGAATAGTAGTGAGGTAACATGCGTTTGCTCCCGCGGTCGGGGCGTTGTCGGAGTAGGCCCGGCCTGCTTGATGTCACTGCCGATTAGTGGAAACACGTACATAGCACTGCCGAATGCGAATTCCGAAAAGTATGGCTAAGTGTCTGTTTATATTTATTCTTGGTCTTCACTTATAAATAGTAATAGTTTATAGAAAAATTTATAAAGAAAGATATTTACGTGTAATTTTGACTAATGTAAATGAAGTCGTTATAATTTATACTACAATCGATAAGTATACTATATTTTGAAAATATATTTCGTTTGAATGTTCGATATTATAGAAAAACTACTTATTATAGGAAAATAATTTTAGAAGCTAACTTGTACATTCCTAAATTTCGTGGAGGAACTGCACCTGAGAGAAGGGTACTGTGGCAGTTGACCTCGGCTCGGATACCCCATATAGATGTAGGTGATAAAATATCCCCAGCGAGGCAGCCATCACCGGCCGGGACGAGGGCGTCTTTCTTGACATGTACGATGCAGACAACTGTGACTCTGTGAGATCAGACGACCCGCGCCGTACGCCAGTTGTCCGATATCTCTCCATTATTTTTCGTGCTAATGAGTTCGCTGAGTAGGATCTGTTCTACCTCTATGGGCTTACACTATCTCCAACTGGAATTAGATCATTCGTTAAGTCACTAGCGATGATGGTGCTGCAGTGGTCGGTAGAGGTGGAAACGAGTCGAGTTAAGTTGGCTCGAGTCAAGCTTGACTGAACTCGTTCGAAGCTGTGGTTCGTCTTGGCTCAGTTCGTTTAAGAAACGAACTAAAAGTCTGACTCGATTTGGCTCATTTCTTGGCTCGAGCTGGCTCAAGCCGACTCGTGAGCCGCACAATTCAACACAGAAACCGCATAATTCAATAAGAGCTTGGCTCGTTTTAATTTGTATGGTTTCAACGCAGCACTGTAGTAGGCAACAACACAATATAGTAATTGAATACATATGAGTTATGACTTACGAACATATGAATACATGAGAGAAAAATCATTCACAAAAACAGTTAATACTAAAATGAGCTGTTCAGGTTACCAAAATAGTTATGTAATGTCCTGGATAATTGCCATATTATTACCGTCAGTCCATTCATATTTCAAAGCATTACAAGACAATCACACAATATAGACACAATTCATACATTGTGTCATAACAGTTCTCTAAAAGAAAACTCCCTTACGAGGATTACATAGGAAGCAAGTCATAAATAGCTATGATATATCACACTACAGAATCATTCATAAAAATAAGAGACATTACACTACAAAACATCAACAAAAAAAAAAAATACCTCATCGAGATCAGGATTGTGACTTCATGGGAGAGACGCGAGATGAGAGATTTAGGGAGAGAGTTAGTGGGCTGGGCCGACTGCAGACATAAGTCAAATAGGCTTGCGAGCCAGCTCGTGAGTGACTCGAGCTCGGCTCGTTTTTTTGTGAGCTATAAAGTAGCCTCTATTTGACTCGAAAATTTATGAGTTTAAGCAGAGCCGGTTCGGGCCGTAACGAGTTTAAGCCGGTTTGTGAGGCCCGAACTATTCTTCCACCCCAGTGGCAGCGGACAGATGTGCGTCAACCGGACCTCGTTCGGCAAGGAAAACCTGGCGATCGATGAACGATGGTTAGCCCCACCCGGGAACTCAATTATTCATCATGCGGAATTGAGAAATCTCGACCACTAGAGTCGATATCGATATCTTCAACTCGTTTTGATGCTCACTGATCAACAACCTAGCGTGATCTGATCGCCTTCTGGCTCTCAACGGATCAAATTTCTGAGTCAATGACGCAAAAAAATGCTAGTATCACCCAGCAGCCCAGGATGCTATAACTACTCGTCAGCTCTTTAAACTCATCATCGTCACTATAAGATTTTGTGGCAGCACATCCTTTAGCTATATCTCAACGAAACAGGAGAAAACATATATTTAACAATAAGCATTAAAATAAATATGCTATAAGCAAAAGTAGACACCTCACAACTAAAAACTTAGGTCACTCACGTTCAAGAACACTTGGGACCTCACGTCTGAGAACACTCAGAACCTTGCGTCCGAGAACATTTTTAATGTGCAAATAGAACATTACTGAGAAAATATACATTATCATAAAAGCTCCTTGACATTCCTGTTTAGTTATAAGGATTTATTAAATAAGTTCTAGATTGACAAGCTACTTTACTATAGCAGCAACACAGTATAATAATTGAATACATATGAGTTATGACTTACGAACATATAGATACATGAGAGAAAAATCATTCACAAAAACAGTTAATACTAAAATGAGATGTTCAGGTTACAAAAACAGTTCTATAATGTCCTGGATAATTGCCATATTATTACTGCCAGTTCATACATTATTTCAGAGCATTACAAAACAATCACACAACACAGACACAGTTCATACATTGTGTCATAAATAGTTCTCTCAAACAAAATTCCCTTATGAGGATTATATAGGAAGCAAGTCATAAATAGCTATGATATGTCACACTACAAAATCATTCGCAAAAACGAGAGACATTACACTACAAAACATCAACAAAAAATAAAAAAACACCTCGCCGAGTCTTTCGGTTTGTCGAGGGGGATAGCACGGGGACGGAGCCAGAGCCTAGGGGGAGGACGGACCGACGGGGAGTGCACTTGGCCAGGGGAGGACGGGGCGTGGCGGCAAGGTGGGAGGGGCGGGCGGCGTGGTGGTTGGGGCAAGCCGCGTGGTGTGAGGGACAAGCGGCGTGGCGGCGCGCGATGGAAGGGATCGACCGAATGTAAATCGGGAATTTGGGAATGGGAATTTGAGCGTGGCGGCCAAAGGGTTAGGGTTAGGTTAGGGGATCAACTCATCCGCAACCGCACCTCTAAGTCAATCGAACGACTGCAAGCATCTCCAGCCAATCCAACGGCGGGATCGTTCGACCTATCCGAACATTACCATTGCCATCGACCATACAAAACCGATCGAATGCCGCAGAATGAACAAACGTTTGGAGCGGTCCGAACGTCTCTAAGGCGATCGAACGGAGGGCGCATGCAGTGGAAGAAGAGAGGCGATTGACCTGCTCCGCCATGGCTGATGCTCGAAGGAGGCGGCGGCTCGGTGGAGAAAGGCCCTCACATTGGATAGAGGCGGTGACGGCGGGAGATGAGAGAAGGGGTGCCTGAAGTCAAAGCCTACACCGTTGGCGCCGGTGGGGGCGTCGGCCGGCTGCTTGGCCTTCTTCTTGCCCTTGCGGGGGGCATCCACGACAGTGTCAGACGAGGTGACGGCGGAAGCATCGGCATAGGATAAAGGGGTGTCGGGGTCTACTGAGGCGTTAGGGAGATTGGGGGTTTTGACGGTGGCAGGGGTGGCGTTGGAGGTCGGGTATAGACAGGCGGAGATGAGGGTGGGGTGGCGGGCGGGAGGTATTGGACTGCATCGCAAGCGAGGGTGGCGAGGGAGGGGCGTTGGCGTCGACGTCGGCCATCGGGATGGAAGAGGCGGGGAATATGGGGAATGGAAGATCGAGATCGGGATTGTGATTTCACGGGAGAGACGTGAGGCGAGACATTTAGGGAGTTAGTGGGCTGGGCCGACTGCAGACACAAGCCAAATAGGCTCGCGGGCGACTTGGGTTTGGCTCGTTGTTTTGTGAGCTACGAAGGAGCCTATGTTTGGCTCAAAAATTTACGAGCTCAAACCGAGCCGACTCGACTCGTAATAAGCTTAAGCCGGTTTGCGAAGCTCCAACTATTTTTCCACCCCCAGTGGCAGCGGACAGATGTGCGTCAACCGGACCTCTTTCGGCAAGGAAAACCTGGCGATCGATGAACGACGGTTAGCCCCACCCGGGAACTCAATTATTCATCATGCGGAATTGAGAAATCTCGACCACTAGAGTCGATATCGATATCTTCAACTCGTTTTGATGTTCACTGATCAACAACCTAGCGTGATCTGATCGCCTTCTGGATCTCAACGTCCGATCAAATTTCTGAGACAATGACGCAAAAAAAATGCTAGTATCACCCAGCAGCCCAGGATGCTATAACTACTCGTCAGCTCTTTAAACTCATCATGGTCACTACAATATTTTGGCAGTACATCCTTTAGCTATATCTCAATGAAACAAGAGAAAACATATATTTAATAATAAGCATTAAAACAAATATACTATAAATAAGAGTAGACACCTCACAACTAAAAACTTAGATCACTCACGCTCAAGAACGCTTGGGACCTTACGTCTGAGAACACTCAGAACCTTGCGTCCGAGAATTTTTTTAATATGCAAATAGAACATTACTGAGAAAATATACATTATCATAAAAGCTCCTTGACATACCTGTTTAGTTATAAGGATTTATTAAACAAGTTAATTACAGCAGGGAGCAGTCAAGGTCCCACGCTAGGGAGCTACGGCAGAACCATTAATTACAACAACAACATCTGCTAGTGACATCTCTACTGCCCAACGACTCTGAGGCCACTGCATAGAAGAATAATGAATTGCAGTGCCATAGATAAGCAGTGGACTAGAGTCGAATTAATGAGCAGATGGGTCTGCGTAGACTTGCCATAGAAAAGACAAGAAAAAGAGATTGTTTAGTGATGGGCAGTGGTGTGTATCTGGTGGCATTCTCCAACTTATACCAAGTATTAGCGTAGGGTGTCCTCCCTTTTTTAATGGCTTCATCCACAAGAGCTTCTGCGTTGTAATTGACGGTTCTGCCGCGGCTTGCCCGGGTGCTACCGCGGTCAGATGGGGTAGTAGGAATCACACCTCAGCCACTACTTTTTTACGCTTGCCAATAAGTTTAGATTTGTAATTCCTTATCGTATAGACCTATTTTGAAATTAAGATAGCATAATAGAGCTAGATAAAAAAAATTATTAGGTATGATGCAAAGGTGTTACTCCTATTCTCCGCATGTTGCCATCACGATCACCTAAAAAATAACAACAAAGCAAGTATAAGTCCAAGACTCATCACCTTTTGACTTAGATTGAGAGTCAACTCTAATTTGTTTTGGCTATTACGGTGTGCTCAAAAGGAATTTGGAGGTGAGGCTAGATCCTTTGGAAATAGGATGAAATAAACTTTTCATGCTATACTTATACACATCAAACGGAGTCTGTATGCAAATTTTATGCACATTGAATTCAGTGTTGCCTCTAGAGGCCGAATTGGATTCCAGAACGTGTCTATTTTGAACTCTGGTTTTGACTTAGACAAAAATGATGTGCAGACCTTGAGAAAGAGTTGGGGAAGGTTTCGACTTAGTCTTGATATGCAGGTCGGCTTCCCTTTGGGTGGACCCTAACTACGAGCGTGCAGTGTTAATGCAATCCTCCTTGTATATCTGCACAAATATACATTTTCATCATTAGGTAGAATCATATTCTCATTTAAAATAAATTGAAACTGAATAAATGAATTCATTTTTTGTTCAATGTTGGGAGCTATGGTCGTATGCGTTTGTGGCATGGTCACATCATCCTCCCTTCCTGACACAAAATCGTCCTCGATTTTAACAGATGTGTAGCCTCATGTATAGCATGATGTTGAATCATGTGCCATCTAAGGTTGTAACAGTCACTCCTTACGAGTTGTGGACTGGAAGGAAACCCTCACTTCGCGACTTAGCTGTTGGGGTTATAATGCACAAATTAGAGTGCCAAATCAAAACCATATAAAATTATAGCCTAAAAGCATGCCATGAATTTTTATTGGTTATTCCTTGGAATCAAAAGGGTGCAGGTTTTATGATCCAGGAAAGGATAAACTAATGGAAAGCAAGGATGCGATATTGTTAGATCAAAACACATCTCGCCGTGCTAAGCGAGCGAGGGTGGAATTGTTGGCAACTCCACTAGAAACATAGATGAATACATCTGGTATTAATTCTCATACTGAAGGAGGTCCAGCTTATGAAAGAAATACAAATCAAACTCCCAACACTAACATGTTTAGGAGAAGTGGGAAGAATTTAAGTACACCCCAATATATAGATGATTATTATTTGTTCTTAGGGAAGTCTACTCTAAAAATTCAAATTTTGAGGAAGAATCAAAGACTTATAAAGAAGCAATAAACTGCTCACAAACAAAACTATGGGTGGAAGCAATACGAGAAGAATTAAACTCAATGAAAAGAGATCAAGTTTAGAAACTTATTGGTCTACCAAACAATTGTTAACACATAGGTTGTAAATGGTTTTTTTTAAAAAAATTGAATGCAACAGGTTTAGTGGAAGAATATAAGACTAGACTTGTTGCTAAAAGCTTTAAACAAAGGGAAGGTATTAACTTTGTAGAAATTGTTTTTTTTGTTGCAAAATTTACTTCAATTCATACTATTAGTGCTTTGATGCTTATTATGATTTTGAACTACACCAAATGGATGTTAAAACTGTTTTTCTTAATGGTCTTTTGGAGGAGAATGAATACATACATACATACATACATACATACATACATACATACATACATACATACATACATACATACATACATACATACATACATACATACATATATATATATATATATATATATATATATATATATATATATATATATATATATATATATATATATATCGGAAGATTTTGGAGAGAAAAGAAATGAAAATGAGATTTGTAAATTAAATAGATCAATTTATGGTCTCAAATAAGCTTTACGTCAATGATATATTCTTTTTGATAGTGCTATCACGTTATATGTTTTTTCAAGGATGGAAGGTGGTCATTGCATATATATACAAAAGTTATGGATAAGTGTTTTATTTTACTGTCTTTATATGTTGATGATATTCTTATTGCTTCTAATGATAAAAATACATTGGTGAAAGTAAAAACTTGGTTGTCTTCTACATTTGATATAAAAGATATGGGAGAAGTTTTCTATGTTTTAGGAGTTGAAATACATAGAGATCGGAATAAAAAGATTCTTGGATTGTCCCAAAAGGCATACATTCACAGTGTTTTAAAACGATTTTCTATGGAAAACAACAAACATGTTACTGTACTTATTGTGAAGAGAACTAAACTCGGTGATAAATTATGTACAAATACTCCCGAGGAAAACACTAGAATGAATGGAATTCTTTATTCTTTAGCTTTGGGATGCCTTATGTATGCTATGTTATTTACACGATCTGACCTTAACCATGTCATTAAAATTCTTAGTAGATATAAAAAAAACCTAGGGAAAAGCACTGAAAACAAATCAAATATGTACTGTGTTATGTCAAAGGAACTATAGATTATTCATTATGTTTTAATAGTCATAATCTTCAGCTGTTGGATTATACTAATGCTTATTGGCAAGGGGATCCGGATGACCGCAAATCAACTTTTGGTTATCTATTTACTTTGGTAGAAGGTGCTATTTTTTGGTGCAGCAGAAAACATGATACGATTGCTCTTTTCTCCATGTAAGCTGAATATATTGTTGCATCTGAAGTAGCAAAGGAATGTATATGGCTAAGGAAATTTCTTGCATCACTTAAGGTCGTGGAAAATGCATCACAATCTGTCACTTATTTTCATATTTATTGTAGCTATTGTCTGCTTAACTCAATGTGGAATTACTCATATTATTGATGCAAGTCATAGGGAATAATTTGATGTCAAATTTAACTCAAGGAATTAATACTCGAGGTGCCGAGGACAGCTGTGCTGGATATGGTTAACACATTTATTGAGAACGAGTCTACTAGAATTTAATATGCATGTATATGTTTAACCCGAGTACAACATATGGCAGAATAGCTGGGTTTGTTTTGTAGGATCGACTCTGTAGGCTATTGACTCACATGATTAGATTGAAATTGATCTCGTAAACAATCTGGTCATAGCGTATGACTCATATATGTGTGCTAAAGACTAATATATTTTAGACTAATAAAATTTGACTGTCTGATCGTAGTTGATGGTATGGTTCAGGAGTCTCACAGTATACCAGAAACATGTGGGTCATTTTGTAACACATAGAAGTGGAGTTTATAAATAGGTCTCTACTCTCTAGCCTCATAATGCAATTATGAGCGATCCCATAGAAAAGTCTAAGGAATAGAGGGTAGACCGAAAAACCTCCTCAAAATCATTCAGTGTTTGAAAAAACCTAACAGTTTGTGGGCAGAGAATCTGGATAAGAATTGTGTGGAGGTAGATGCGGATGGATGGCTACTGACGAGGCATCCTACGGTACGGACTTGCACTGTTAGTTTTGCACAAAGCGGTGTAGGTTGTTTAGATTTTCTCTATTTAATAATACACGAAAAAGTTTACTAGTGAGCCGTCAGAACTCAGGTCACTGTTTGTCCAAGTGGAGCAATCAGTGAGGCGTGTTTCCAGCTTCCGGCTCGTGTATAAGTACCTGTAGGAGATCATGGCCGCAGTGTACAGCTCGGCGAGCAGCCTTGCTGAGAGGAGAGCCATTCATCCAGCTCTGGAGACGAGTGCTCGGGTTGGGATGGATAGGGTTCTTCTCTCTGCACTCTTCCTCGCGGCTCTAGCTTGCAATGGCGTCCATGGAGCATTTAACAGATACAGCTTTCCCAAGGGGTTCATCTTCGGCACCGGTTCCTCGGCCATTCAGGTTCTGTATCTCAATCTCTGCAGACAACTAAAAGCATTTTGCTTTTTTTGGCTTGAACTTTGAATATTCTAGTATATAACTTGAAGATTCGGCTAAGTTCAGAATGAGACATATTGTGAAATTTTCAGAAGGCTGATTCTTACTTGTCATTCTGTGTTTTTGTCTTGCAGTATGAGGGAGTTGTCAATGAACGAGGTCGGAACATCTGGGACACCTTTAGTCACACTCCAGGTCCATCTCTTAAATCTCCCTTTGTTTCACCATCTGTCACTGTGACAGGAATCTAGAAGGTAAAATGTACCTAATACTATCCAAAGAAACAGGTTGCTGATAGTGTTTACTAAGAAAAAATTACCTGGTCCTTAACAGCGTAAAATCAAGAGCTGCGATTACAAGCTTGATCGTGCCTTGCCTCGTACTATGGGCCTAATACTATCCTTCCTTTTTCTCAATCTTTCGTATATCGGCATGATTTTCACGACATACTTTAATTTTGACTATTACTTTTTCTAATTATATATTAGTAAGTTTCATTAAAAATATAATGAAACAGAATTTTTTATGATAAATCTTGTAATATTATTTTGCACATGACAAAACCAAATAATTGACATTTGGATTGTTTTAGAATCTGCGTTTGCGAAAGTTACAGTCGATCGCAGTCAAAGATTTTGAAACCGAGTGATTTCGTTCAGTTCTGAATTGCTCCGAGTGGTTTCGAGTGGTTTTCGTTGGTTCCTAGTGATTGTGGTTGCTCTGAGTGGTTTTGACCTGCTTCGAGTGGTTTTAACTGGCTTCGAGTGGTTTTTGTCACATCGAGTGGTTTGCTTGAGTTCGTGTGGTTTTAGTTTCGCCCGAGTAGTTTTCATCTGCTCCGAGTAGTTTTGGTCTATTTCGAGTAGTTTCGAACAAGTTCGATTGGGTCCGAGTTGCATCGAACAGTTTTCGAGTAGCAACAGAGTATCGGACGATGTCCGATTCGTATTGGCGCATCGGACGGCTTTCGAGTGCCATCGGAACAATGGACAACACTCGATTGACATTAAAGGACCGCACGACTGGCTTTGACCTTGAAGCATGATAGCCATACTGTTGTTTACGGCCACTCAGAGTCGTTTACGACCACGTCCAACTCCGACCACGACCAACCTCAACTAAAAGCAAGGAGAGGCCAAGGGCTAACATGTGGTTTTTGGTAGGGCTTTTGGGGAGAAAGCTTGTGTGGGTTTTTAGAGGACTTTAGTCGAGAGAGCTTTTAGGGGTATCCTAAGGGCACTTTATAACCACATTCATGATATAAAAATAATATATTAGATATATTTCAAGAAATGTTTGCTTACATCAGTGACGTGTTTTCTGAGCATCGTTTTTCTTCTATCTCCGGCGTGTACTCGTTCGAGCGATCGAAGCATTCGAGCGGCTGAAGTCTTCGAGCGGAGGGAGATTACGACTACGTGTGTCGGTGGTCGTAGCGAGCAATTGAAGGGAGCGATCGGACGATCGAAGCGTTCATCGAGCATGGGCGAGCAAACCAGCGTCTTGCGGTCGTAATTTACGTCCAGTAATTTAGATTATTTTTATTCCGCTTTTAGTTTTGGTTTCAGGTTCCAAAAAGCGGAGACAATCATTCACCTCTCTCTGATTGTTCCATACGATCCTACACTTCTTAACCAACATGCATTTCTGCCATTCTTGCACGGTGATGTTTTGCTCAAACATTGATGTATCAATCCAAAATGATATCAGAAATGTTGTCCTGGATGGTCAATTGTAATGGTCAGCTATGCCATGCTCATTTGTCAATCTTAAGTAAACATATCCTGTTCTAGCGCATGATGAGTATATCTGACCGCGGAAGCGATTGGACTAGCTTGACTGTTTCTGCCTTGTAGCAAATGCAGGCTACGAGTATATACAGTACTAACCACATTGTTCTTTTCTGAGAAAAAAACAGGTGCTTTTTAATACGCATTGATGTAGAAATTTTCTCACATGTGAACAAAAACATTTGGCTGCAGGTAAAATCGCAGATGGTAGCAATCCAGATGTAGCAAATGACTTTTACCATCGCTACAAGGTGGATACTTTTGTTTGTTTGAATAATCGTGAGCAAATTTGAGGCCTTTATATCTCTTGAATTGAGCTCATGGTAACTTTTGGACCGTAGGAGGACCTGAACCTCATAACCGATATGAACATGGACACTTTCCGGTTCTCCATTGCATGGAGTAGGATCCTACCAAGTAAGTGATGTTTGAACATACATATATGCTCGTTGTTTCATTCATGAATCTGTTCAGAGCGAAACAATTGAATTACCATGTACTGTTTGGCTTGCTCAGCTAAGTTTTACCTTACTGCTTTGTTTCCTTCAGATGGAACCGTAAGCGGAGGAGTGAACAAAGCAGGGGTCGATTTCTACAACAGCCTCATCAACGAGGTCATAGCTAGAGGTAATTGACTTCTCTGTTATCATTTTACCGAGAACTTTGGATCCATTTAAGCGCATTTCTAAGGAGGGAAAGAAGTGTGACAAATGTTCATCGATCCATAGCAGGGCTGACGCCTTTCGTCACAATCTTCCACTTTGACACCCCACAGGCCCTGGAGGACAAGTACGGAGGCCTCTTGAGTGAGAACATCGTGTAAGCTGGTCACAATTGCTGCTCTTTCACCAACGCCCAGATGGATGTCGCTGCTGTTGCATAGGATCAGGAGTGAGATCGACTGACTCATCTGTGATCCGAGACTTTACACCGGTGATCTGTACGTGCAGGAAGGACTACGTGGAGTACGCGGATCTTTGCTTCAAGCTGTTCGGCGACCGGGTGAAGCTGTGGAACACGTTCAACGAGCCCATGATCTTCTGCTCCGGCGGCTACGGCACCGGCATCACGGCCCCGGGGCGGTGCTCGCCGTACGTGTCCAAGTCGTGCGGCGCCGGCAACTCCGCCACCGAGCCCTACATCGTCGGCCACAACCTGCTTATCGCCCACGCCGAGGCCGTGCACCTGTACCGCACCAAATACCAGGTAACTAAACGCATGGAAAATCCACGGTTCAAGCATGGGCCGTACGCGTGACCTCTTGCGCGCGGACGCTGTGATCCAGGCGGCGCAGAAGGGGGAGATCGGCATCACGCAGGTGTCGCACTGGTTCGTGCCGTACAGCGACTCCAACGCCGACAGCCACGCCGTGAAGCGCAGCCTCGACTTCATGCTCGGGTGGTTCATGCACCCAGTGGCGTTCGGGGAGTACCCGCAGACGATGCGAAGGATGGTCGGCAGCCGGCTGCCGGCGTTCACCAAGGCGCAGTCGGAGAAGCTCAAGGGCTCGTACGATTTCATCGGTCTCAACTACTACACCACCAACTACGCCCAGGCCGCGCGCGCGCCCAACAGCCTCGAGCCCTCCTACGGCACCGACAACTGGGTCAACCAGACGGGTTACCGCAACGGCGTCCCGATCGGTCCACCTGTAGGCACAAATGGCTTACACGATTGGTTTATCAACTGCATGATCTTGCACTCTCGTTGATTGAGCTGAATAATTAACGTCTGCATCTGAATATCTGAGCAGGCTTACACGCCGATCTTCTACAACTACCCGCCGGGCCTACGCGAGCTCCTGCTCTACATCAAGAAGAGATACAACAACCCCACCATCTACATCACAGAGAACGGTAAAACCAACCAGTAACGTCTGCTCCGTTTCAAGCTGTCTCCCGCCATGACTAAGCCGATCACGAGGTATTGCTTTTGGGTGCAGGCACTGACGAGGCGAACAACAGCACGATCCCGATTTCAGAAGCGCTCAAGGACGAAACCAGGATCTCCTTCCACTACAAGCACCTCGAGTTCGTGCACAAGGCCATCCAGTACGTGAACATCTATACACACACATCAAATCAAAACGGATCCTTAATTTCAGAAAAAAGAAAATGCTCGATTACTGTGTAATATAATGGTCGGCATCCAGGGAGGGCGTGAACGTGAAGGGGTACTTCACGTGGACGTTCATGGACTGCTTCGAGTTCGGCGACGGGTTCAAGGACCGGTTCGGGCTCGTCTTCGTCGACCGCGCCACGCTCAAGAGGTACCGCAAGAGGTCCAGCTACTGGCTCGCCAGCTTCCTCAAGAGACACTGATCGATCTGGCCGGCAGAAATCAAGTGCAAAAAAGCGATGTGATTTGGTGCGTCCTTGTTGTCGCACGGAATAAAGCTAGCTCTCCCGCTCGGTCGAGCTAGCACTGTCGATTGCAGTGCAGGACATGTTATTCATGCGATCCAACCACAGAATCACTGAAGAGTTCCTGTACAACTTCGTTTACTGAAGTTGATTATCTTTAATAAAACGTGGTCTTGGAGCCTGTTCGGATTAAACAATTTGGGGTCGTAGTGATTCATATGGTCATGCACTGATGCTTCTTCAGAAATGGCCGGCGGTCTGTCTTGCATGCCAATTGCCTGCCGAATTTTGTAAATTCTCTTTCACAAAATCTCAGTTCTCAGTGTTAGAGTGATCTCAGGGATTTGGCCCAACGGCCAAATCCCAACCTTCCCTTGACCGCGCTACGATCGGGCGCCGGCCCGCTTTTGGTGGTGGGCCCTGTCATAAGCGCCACAATAAATAGAGGTGGGGGCGGGGTGGCACGCACGACGAGGTTCACCGTGCCACCACCTTCCCCACCAAGACCCGAGATCCGATCGAGGGCGCCCAATGACGGAACAACACCACTGATGGCCGCCTCTACCTCCGGAGTCGCCGCCTGGAAGCCGCCGCCGCCATCGTCCTCTTCCCGATCGCTTCACCGAACGCCGCCTAGCGCAGATCACCGCCATGGCTACTACCTCCTCTACTTGGACGGTAACCCTACTCCTCTCTCTCCCTCTCTCGGTCTCTCTCATGAAACCCCAAAAGAAAAGAACACCGCAAAGAGTAGATCAAACATTGGTATCGAGCGGGAATAGAAAAGAACGAGAATCCCAACCAGAAATCGGTAAAGAAAGAAAATAAAATGAGGGAATCGACTCACGTTTTTTTTTTGGTTTGGTCGCCGCCGTCTTGTATGCGCATGGGACCTCTGTCTTTACCGTCGCCGCCTCGCGGTATCCTTCGCCGGTCTTGTGACGGCCGCCGCCGCTCCTTTTTTTCGGTGGGCGGAACCGAGCCTCGGCCGTCAGCAGCGAGGCCCGCCGAGCCGAGCCATTGCCGCCGCCAACCGCCCCCACCACGCGCTGGACGCGCCGCCGCCTTGCCCGCCCGGACGCGCCGCCTCTCTCCCTCCCGAGCATTCCGATTTTTCGGAATTTTGAGCTAGGGTTAGGGTTAGCTCGTTTTATATCGTAGCGTTGGATCTCGGCCGTCCGATTAGATCGGACGACCATTGGATTCAGGCGGCGATGGGCGCGGGTGGGCGGCAATGGGCGGCAGCCGTGGTAGTGGTGGTGAAAACCCCACAATGAACAAGAAATTGATTTTTTGATGTTTATTTGTTTTGAAGCTTTATTAAGTGAATTTGAATGAAATTTGATTTAATTTTTCGAAATTTTCACACCAACGTGTTAATTTTTCCGAGATTGATGAGTCTGATAATAATGTACGAAAAATGAATTATTCTTTAGAATAATTACAGCTTCACGTAAAAGGTTAAATGTTGATAATTCTTTTAATTTAATTCGAACCAACGGAGAATTTAATTTTAAGAATTGTTGTGAATTATGATATTGTTATTTTCTGACCAATGTTGATAATAACGATATTATAATTTTAATTGATGTTTTATGCATTATTTCTATTTCTGCCCAACGGTGATGTAGATTTAATGTATAAATAAAATTGTATGTCGTATTTTTGACCAACGTTAAAATAAGGCATATAATTTTCTTGATAATGATATTATAATTTTAATTGATGTTTTACGCATTATTTCTATTTCGCCCAGCGGTGATGTAGATTTAATGTGTAAACAACTGTATGTTTTAATTTTAACCAACGTTGAAACTAAGGCATGCAGTTATTGTTATTATTGTTGTTCTCACTATATATGAATTGTATTTTCAGGAGGATACTCTTTGATGGGCTACATCAGAGATATCCCTGTTCTCAAAGGAGACAACTATGGTGAATGGAAGAAAAAGATTGATCTTGCATTCATCCTAGCTGAGGTGGACTGGGTAGTCACCACACCGTGTCCCACAGAGCCTGTGGCACCGGTGAGGGATGAAAATGAGGCTGATGCTGCTTGGCAGACCAGACAGAGGGACTTTGCTCCCATAAAGATGTTATATGATCTTGATCATAAAAAGTGGGTCACTGCCAACAAGAAATGTTTGGCTGTGATAAAGAACACGATTGAGCCTGCAATTGTGGGCTCAATCGCAGAGTGTGACACTGTCACAGAGTACCTTGACAAAATAAAGAGTCAGTTTACTGGCTCTTCAAAGACTTATGCTACACGGTGATTAAGCGACTTGTGAGAGAGGTATTCGGTGGTGGCGGTGGCATAAGAGAGCACATACTAAGGATGAGTAACATGGCATCCAAGCTTAAACCAATGGATTTGGCTCTCAAGGATGAGTTCCTTATTCATTTGATTTTGCTTCTTTGTCGAAAGAGTTTGACACCTTTGTTGTCAACTACAATATGCACCCAGAAATGGGACTTAGAAAATGCATAGCAATGTGTGTACAAGAGGAGGAAAGATTTAAATCCTCACATGGTGGTTCTATCAACTATGTGAAGGATAACAAGAAAAAGACTTTCAACAAGAACTTCTCCTCAAAGAACAAGGAAAAGCCTCGTTTTCAGCCTCAAGAATAATTTCTCGGTGGAGAAAGATCGGTGTCTTCATTGCAAGAAAAGGGACATTACAAGAAAGATTGTCCGATTTCTTGAAAATGATTATGTCAAAGAAAGGTGAGAACATTATTACGTTCATAAATGAATCCTCAGTATGTACAATATTCAAAATCTACTTGGTGGATTGATTCAGTGCAACTGTTCATGTTGCTAATAATTTCTGTGGATTCCGTTCGACGAGGAATACGCAAAGAAAAGAAAGATGCGTTAAAGTCGCAAATGGAGTCCAAGTCGAAGTTGAAGCCGTTGGTGATCTTTCATTAGAACTAGTGATGGCTTAGGTCTTTTACTTAGAGATGTTCTTTATGTTCCTCTTACGGAGGAATTTGATTAGTGTTTCATGTTTGGACAATGATGGTTATGATTGTAATTTTGGAAATGGCAAGTGTGAAATAATGTTTAATAAAGCATGTGTTGGTCTTGCCATTAAACAAGATGAGCTTTATTTATTGTCACTTCGTGAAAGTGTGAATTCCGTATGTGATGTGAATGAGCATGTATCCTCGTGCGAGAATACGACGAGAAAAAGAAAGAGAACTCATAATGAATCGTCGAAATTATGGCATTGTCGTTTAGGCCATATTTCGAGGGGGAGAATAGAAAGACTAGTTAAGAATGATATTCTTCCTCCATTAGAGTTCTCGGACTTAGAACAATGCATAGAATGCATTAAAGGAAAATTTGTAAAGAAAATTAAGAAAGACGCTAAAAGAAGCACGTGAGTTCTACAAATTGTTCACACGACATTTGTGGTCCTTTTCGTGAAAAGTGTGGATGGATATGACTCGTTCATAACATTCACGGATGATTACTCCGTTATGGATATATTTATCCAATCAAAGAAAGAAATGAAGCCTTGGATAAATTCAAGATATTTAAGGTGAAGTTGAAAACCAACACGATTTAAAGATTAAGATAGTCCGATCGATCGTGGTGGGGAGTACTACGGTCGACATACCCCATATGGACAAGTTCCTGGACCCTTTGCAAGGTTTTTACAGGAAAATGGAATAGTGGCCCAAGATTCTACAAGGCGAACCTCGGCAAAATGGAGTAGGCGAAAGACGCAACCGCACTCGATGGATATGGTGCGAAGCATGATGAGCTACTCCACACTGCCGTTGAGTTTATGGATGGGCGTTGAAAACCGCCATTCATATCCTCAACAGAGTGCCTAGTAAGTCGGTGCCCAAAACACCGTGCGAGATGTGGACGGAAGAGTTCCTCACTAAACCACTTACGTGTGTGGGGAGTCCTGCCGAGGCTAAAGTATTTAACCCAAACCTTGGGAAACTTGATCCCAAAAGCGATGAAGTTGTCATTTCATTGGCTACCACGAAAAGTCAAAGGTTTTCGTTTCTCTGTCGAACGGATATACAAAGTTTGTAGAAACGAGACACGCTGTCTTCTTAGAGGATGAAATGATGAGGGGAGCATGGTAGCTCGAAGATTGACCTTGAAGAGAAGCGGTGTATGCGCCCACTCAGATGATTCAAGAGCCATTCTTCGCACTACTGCCGTCGCTACACCAAGCGGTACAAGACAACGTGGTGCCAAGACTGTTATTGTTCCTCCGTGGCAACAATTAATGAGAATGAAGAACACATTCTTCGGGATCATATAGAACCAATTGCCACAGATGAGGGGAGCAACAATGACCTCAAAAGAAGATGTACCAAATGTGGAGGCCCCAGGAGGTCTCAAAGAGTAAGAAGATCGCTATTTCTGATGATTATCAGATTTATCATACAGAGGAATTTCAAATGGAGGATGATCCCACCTCATTTGAAGAAGCCATGAGAAGCGAAAATTCCTCAAAATGGCTTGAGGCCATGGAAGAGGAAATGAGGTCCATGAAGGCTAATAAAGTCGGGACTTGGAAATTATTCCTAAAGGAGCCAAAACAAGAGGGTCGTAAATGGGTCTACAAGACAAAGCTTGACTCCCAAGGGAATGTAGAAAGATACAAAGCGCGACTTGTGGCAAAAGGCTTTACGCAAAGAGAAGGATTGATTACAATGAGACCTTTTCTCCGGTCTCGTAAAGATTCCTTCGAGAATCATAATGGCATTAGTTGCGCATTATGATTTAGAGTTACATCAAATGGATGTAAAGACGGCATTTCTTAATGGGGACTTGGAGGAAAATGTTTACATGGCACAACCGAAAGGTTTTGTCGTGGAAGGAAATGAAAGAATGGGATGCCGCCTAAAGAAATCGATTTATGGGTTAAAGCAAGCTTCAAGACAAGTGGTACTTGAAGTTTGACAAGACAATAAGAAAATTTGGGTTTAAAGAGAATGTAGAGGACAACGTGTTTATGCAAAGTTTAAAGATGGGAAGTTTATCTTCCTAATCTCGTATGTGGATGATATCCTACTAGCTAGTAGTGATGTCGATGCTCTCGGAGACAAAGAAGTTTTGTCCTCAAACTTTGATATGAAAGATCTTGGTGAAGCTTCGTTCGTTCTAGGGATCGAAATTCACGGATAGAAACAAGGGGTATTGGGACTGTCACAAAAGGCATACATAGAGAGTATTAAAGAAATTTGGTATGCATAAATGTAGTCCTTCACCGCACCTATAGTCAAGGCGGCATGATATGGGATTTTCAATGCCCCAGAACCGATATGAGATCGATCAAATGAAAGCGGTTCCATATGCTTGGTGTCGGAAGCTTGCGGTATGCTCAAGTGTGTACGCATACGACTTAGCGTTTGTTACCGGGTTACTTGGCGATTCGAGCAATCACGGAATAGAACATTGAAATTGATAAAGAAAGTCTTGCGTTATTTGCAAGGCACAAAAGGCCTCATGATGACATACAGAAAATCAGATACACTCCATATAGTGGGGTATCTGATTCGATTTTGCGGAGATGATAGAAAGTCTACATCCGGATATGTATTCACTCTCGCGGAGGAGCTATATCGTGGAAAAGCTCAAAGCAAACCGTCACTACATCGTCCACAATGTATGTCGAGTTTGTAGCATGTTATGAGGCTACAGGCGGTGAACGGCTTAAGAAGTTCATACCGGTTTAAAAGTGGTTGACGACATCAATAGACCACTTAAGTTGTCTTTGCGATAATGAACCCGCAGAACGTATGCCCACAACAATAAGTCAAGTGGTGCTGCCAAACACATTGACATAAAGTACTATGTTGTGAAAGATAAAGTCCGGGATCAGATCATAAGTCTTGATCATATAAGTACAACAAAGATGTTAGCGGATCCGCTTACAAAAGGCTTACCACCCAACGTGTTCAGAGAACATGTAGCCGGCATGGGTTTAAGGGAAAGCCTATGATTCCTGGACTATAAAAGGCCCAAAAGATTAAAGTAACTATTTCAGAACAAAGAGGTGTATTGTAGCTGTTAAATCTATCGGCGATTGACCGTGACGATGAGACATGTTCTATGCACTAATCTGTGATGGAATGAGTAAAGTCAAAAGTAATTAAAGATTAAGTATAGAGTGAGATCAAGGGGGAGAATGTTAGAGTGATCTCAGGGATTTGGCCCAACGGCCAAATCCCAACCTTCCCCTTGACCCGCTACGATCGGGCGCCCACCCGCTTTGGTGGTGGGCCCCGTCATAAGCGCCACAATAAATAGAGGTGGGGCCGGGTGGCACGCACGACGAGGTTCACCGTGCCACCACCTTCCCACCAATGACCCCGAGATCCGATCGAGGGGCGCTCAATGACGGAACAACACCACCAGCCGGCCGCCTCTACCTCCGGGAGTCGCCGCCGCCTGGAAGCCGCCGCCGCCATCGTCCTCTTCCCCGACTGCTTCACCGAACGTCGCTGCCTAGCGCAGATCACCGCCATGGCTACTACCTCCTCTACTTCGGACGGTAACCCTACTCCCTCTCTCTCTCCCTCTCTTGGTCTCTCTCATGAAACCCCAAAAGAAAAGAACACCGCAAAGAGTAGATCAAACACTCAGGTCTCGGGCCATACATTGGCACGCCTTCTGCAGGCATTGGTTTGGTCGTCTGATTAATCACTGACAATACATAAAGTAGCATACTGCATACAACCATCTTCCACAATGTATCGCGAAACATGTGGATTCAGTTGTCATCGACCAGTGTGTTTACAGTCCCTGTACATAACGAGTTAACAATCTCTCGATAGAGATGCAACGCCTTCCTGAAAACAATGCAAAGGTACTAGTACATTAATCCTTCCGTCTTACAACATAAATCTAACGCATATATCTACAAGATATATTATTTAAATAATATTTAATAAAATTAGATCACGTTTATCTTTAATAAAAAATAGTACTATGTCTATCTAATAGAAGTAATTAAGATCTAATTTTATTAAATATTACTTAACTAATGTGCTTTCTAGGTATAACGCTACCTACTCGATCTTCTTCCTCCATGTATCGAGAAGCATGTGGATTCAGTCGTTGTCATTGACTAGTGTTTACTACAGTATGTCCCTCTACATGACGAGTTACCTCTCGACAGAGATGCCACACCTTTCTGAAAACGATGCTAATGTGCCAGTACATTATTCAAGTAGTGCACTAGCTCCTCCCAGGGAATCAAAGCTTTTAGCATGTTTTTACATTATATTTATAAAAATAGCTATATACACAGCGTATTGACAAAATATCTTTTATACCGTCCGTGACGAACAGCAGCGCGGAATAGACGACACATGGCATCTGTCGTCCCGTGAGCGACGGCAGACGCCTGCCACCCGCCCGCTAGATGGTGGCACTTACCGCTGCCCACGAGACGGTAGGTGATAATTACCTGTCTAATTTGTAATTTGTAATTTTTAAATTTGTAAATATAGCAAATGAGCTCAAAAATTATGTCATTTTTGTGGAGCTTCCTGAGGCATCATGGTATGTTATGTAACTTTTTTATAATTTTTGGATGATATTTACTATCTCTAAAAATTCCTATAATGACGCATAATTAACTAGACGATTAAACAGTTATGCGTCGCTCTAAGAATTTTTAGAGGTATTAAATGGTCGTGCAAAATTATGAAATTTTTTGTAGAGCTTCCATATATAGTGTGCTACATTGTGTAATATTTACGTAATATTTTGCACCACTTTGCTATCTCTAAAAATTATTTAAGTAGCGCGTAATTAAATCAGATGATTAATCACTAATAGAGTTGGGCCTAATGACCTGCTATCTGGACACTGGGCGGCACCAGGCCAGCCATCTGGTGGGTGGGCGGCAGGTCATTATCCCGGCCATTAGTGCTTAATTACATATTTAATTATACATTGTTTAAATAATTTTTAGAGGTAGCAAAGTGGTGGAAACAATTACGTAAAAATTACACAACGTATAACTCTATATAAGAAGATCCATAAACAATTTTGTAATTTTTACAACTATTTGCTACCTCTAAAAATTCTTAGAGCGACGCATAACTGCTTAATCGCCTAGTTAATTATGTGTCGTTCCATAAATTTTAGATATAGCAAATGGATTAAAAAAATTACAACAAAATTATAGAATATACCACAATGCCTTGGAAAGCTCCACCAAAAATGTCATATTTTTTGAGCTAATCCGACTAATTACCGTCGCCGCTCACGGGCGATAGATCGTCGCCATCTGGCGGCGGGCGTTACCGCTACCGCGGCGCCATGCGTCGCCGCGCGGCGCCGCTACCGACCATTGGATGGCAAAAATGATATTTTTGTCAATATGGTTGCCATAGTGCTATTTTTGTAAATACAGTGTGAAACAGTGCCAAAAGTGACTTTGATTCCCTCCAAGGCAGAGGAGGCGTGTCCAAATACACAATACTCCTTTTTTACTTAGTATTTTTTATTTTTTATGATCTTCAAGATGTGATTTTGATTGTTATGTTTTATAAATTTACAGTAGAATATATTAATAAAATTATAATATTATGAAAGTATTTTTAATGATAAATCTATGATATACTTTTGTATAGCCATCTAAATAGTTTTAAATTTATTGGTAATCAAATTTTAGAAAATTTGACAGCACGGATTCTAGAAAGTCATGTAAAAACTATAAAGGGAGTAGTTGCGTTTGGACTATGGCTAGTAACTTGATATTAGATCTGCGTGAGTTGCTTTTGACTATGGCCAGTAACTTGATATCAGATCTGCATGAGTTTCTGATAGGTACAATACCTGATTGAGATACGTTGTCAGCTTTCGGCCATGTAGTCGAGTTTATGACCACGTTGTCAGCTCTCGACCATATTGTTGATTTACGACCACGTTGTCGGTTTTGACCACGTTGTCAAATTTTGACCACGTAGCCAGCTTCCAACCACAATGTGTTTTCCTGTTGTATTATCTCTATTGTTGTGGTTTTCAATCCTAATCTTCATAGCTCTATAGCTATCGGAGAAAAGGGTTAAGAGAATAGTTGAGGATAATTTGAAGGCACCATTCACCCCCCTTGTTGCCTGTTCGGTCCTACACATAACGTTTTCAATCTCACCGGTGATGAAGCCTTCAGGAACGCACCTCCCATAGCTCCATCTCGCATCATCAACCTCCGTGTAGAAGCCTCCAGAATCGCACCGCCCGTAGCTTCTCCACGTATCACTATCTTTGATCTCCATGTACTCCAGCGTTAGCCCGACCATCTCGCATGACATCCTTAATTGTCTGGACCTCAAATCTCCCCATCCTAGTCCCGGTCCTCCTCGTCACCGACCATGATTGCCTTTACGCCATCCTGCACATGCAAAGACCAAATAAACGTTTCCTGACACAAGTTCTCCGTAACTTGACCGTCATTAGCACACAACCTCACACCACCCTTGTCCATCCATAGACAAGAACAAAACCATCAATGATCATCAACCAGGTTGTCTATGATCACACATTCCATTCCTTACTGCAAATCAACTCCAGACAACTTCTTATGACCTTCAACTCAATGAGTGCTCAAAAACCACAAGTACTCGGGAAATACTATCACTCCGCTCCAAACACTCAGGGATACTACGTATCGCTACCGACCAAAACCATTGAGTACCGAGTGCCAAGTCTACGATTACCGATCATTAACCAATCACCGCACCATCGATCACTGAGCACCGAGTATTACCGACAATCACTCTGACCAGATCAGTCAACCATTGACCCAACACGAGTACTCGAGGTACTTGAAGATCATAGGAATTAAAAGCACTCATATCGACCATAAAGTCTACAAGTACCGACCGCAAAACCTTCAGCAACCGATCGCAAAGCCTTCGACTACCGAAGACAATAACATCAGACTGTAAAGTCTATGACTATGAAAACAAGACTGCGAAGTCTACAACTATAATAGCAGTTTGCAAAGTCTACGACCATTAACTGCAAAGCCTTCAACTATCGACTGGTAAAATCTACAACTATCGAGTACCGACTAGGTACTATAGCTATGACCATAAAAAAGTACTATAGCTATGATCATAAAAGGTACTATAGCTATGATTACCTTCAGTGGTCGTTCTGTCGTGGTTGAACTACTATGATTGAGAGCCGCCGTGGTCGAAGTCTGCCGTGATCGAAAGCCGCAGTGGTCAAAATCTGTTGTGGTCATTCAGTCGTGCAATCCTCTAATGCCACTCGAGTGCAGTTTGATGTTCCGATGCATCTCAAAAGCTGTCTGATGCTCCAGAGCTACTCGAATACTATTCAATACTCTATTGCTACTCGAACACCATCCGATGCCACTCGAACTCGCTTAGACTAGTCTGAAACTACCCAGAGCAACCAAAACCACTCGAAGTCGTCCAATACTCCAAAGCTACTCGAATACCATCCGATGCCACTCGGGTCTGATCGAACTGGTCTGAAACTACTCAGAGCAACAAAAAACAGTCGGAGAAGACAAAAACCACTCGAAGCAGACTGAAACTACTTGAACTTGAAACCTTCGACCGCGATCGACCAAAACTTTCAGAAACGTAAAATCCAAAGCCATCCAAATGTCAATTATTCATCATCACTTTATTTATAACCATCCACATGGTCTAACACCTGCAATTGAAGCTCCAACTGTTATGCCAATATTTAATGCACATGTTGCTAAGAAAAGGCCAGAATCTCTTAGGCTGAAATGTAAGTTAGATCGTTTCTTGGAGGATGACTATGTGCCAACTACAAAGGAAAATTTTAATGTATTGGATTGGTGGAAGGTTGCTGAGACACACTATCCTACTTTGAGGATGATTGCACGGGACATCTTTGCTATTCCAGTAAGCACAGTTGCTTCCAAGTCCGCTTTTAGCACAAGTGGGAGAATTAGTGAGCATCGCAACCGTCTCAGCTATGAGATTTTGGAGACAATAATGTGCTCACTGGATTGGCTCCGAAACAAATATAAAGGTACATATACAGAAGAATTCATGTTTACATTTTGTATCTCATAGATGATGAAAATCATTATTGTTTACATTTTGTATCTTATAGATGATGAAAGGGAGATCCTTGTAGCTTCTGGACTTGTCTTCAAAATATTCAAGAAGGGCTACAGGTGGAGTACTTAGAAAATAAATTGCAATTTCATTGAACCATAGATATAGACATGTAGTAATGTGCTTAAATTTCAAACGGTTAACTATTTTCTCTATCTTATATAGGAGCTAGAGCTGTGAGTTGGTCTCCTTTTGCAATCTTAGTCACATATTTGATATTATTAGAAGCACTGGTTCGGCTGGATGCAATCTGCAGAGAGGGTATCTCTTTTCTACATGGTATTGTTGTTTGAAAGACTTTTGTTTTGTTCCTTGCTTAAGGCCTTAGAGGCTCTTGTGAAATTTATAGACTATTGATTAGCTCGTTGTGGACTTGTGGTAGCTACATGCAGGGGTGGACCCACCGGAGGGTCAGGTGGAATATTCACACTTTAAGGCTTTAAGCTGCTAGTCCTATTTGGAAGTGGAATATATACTTTCTTTTGGCCAACATTGTTTGGAGTCTGTGGTCTGGTACACTGGTGGTTTGGACTGGACCATCTGGTGCTGAGCTGCTGACTGTTGAGGTTTGAGAAGCAATATACTTGTGGAGTTGTGGTCTGGTGCTGAACTACTGACTGCTGACATTTGAGAAGCAATATATTTGTTGAGTTGTGTTCTATGACAGTGGGAAGTCAACTTGGAGGAGATGGGGGGTGTTCTGTTGCACAGAGGACAGGTGAGAGTTGTGTTCTGTCATTCTGTGACACTGGGAACTGGAAAGTACATGAAAGCTATTTGTGTTATGTAGTTATGCACTAATGTTATGCAGGTTATGCTGCTCAAGCTCAAGTGCTCATCTGTTAATCTGTGACTGTTACGTAGTTATTACTTTCTGGTCAATTGCTTGTTAATAAGGTATATTATGTTTATTTGTTTATTGTGGGTGTAACTAATTTCTGCCTGATCAAGCTGTCAATATGAATTGTTGAATGCTCATGACGTTTGAGGTCTGTCAATATGAACAGCCTGTGTGGCTGTCTGTCTGAGTATCAAGCACTGTGTCTGTGAGGTTTCTAGCTATGGGTCCCCGACACCTTGACGAGTCCGAGGAACGGGGAAATTAGCACCCGAAGACAGGGTTGGGGGCGGGGAACAGGTGAATTCATCCACTCGGAGCTGGGGCTATTCTACCATGATTGTCTTCAAGTTTTTCTACATATCAAAAACCAAGAAATCGTTTTCGAATATAAGTTTTTCACAACTTAACTCATACTAGTCCAAACATACTTTATGCACTATGAATGTACGCAGGCAACGACACACATGTCATGCACATACTTAACTAACTCAGCTCAAACCAGCCCATGCTCTAAACCTCTAGGGCCAGTTTGACCGCCAACCGCAGACCGGTCAGATCGCCCAACACTTCTCCTTGGAACAGAGGAGCGGTCTGACTGTGGCTACCATAGCCGGTCAAACCACAAGCACCTTAGCCGATCTAATAGTCAACCAAAAGCCAGTCTAACCGCAACTCAATCAGTCTGACCGCTCTCATGCCCGGTCGCACTGAACACCGGTCAAACCATTTCTACAAGCTGATTAGACCGCTGTCTATCAGATAGCAAAATCAGAGAGCAAATGATATAAAATTAAACTCAAACTTCGACAACTATGTATAAATAAGTTGAATACTCATCACACATGAGGGATAATCTCCACATGGTCTTACAAATTATTATTTCTCTTCCCCTCCACTCACCGAAAAGCTGACATGGCATAAGCACAATATCAAGCAAATATGCTTTGTTGGGATGCCCTTAACGGAGAATAGCATGCTTACTGTAGTATGTCCCAGTCGAGAGCCACCCCTTTTCTTGAAAGACAGGACAACCTCTCGGGACATTGAGAGAGACGCACCACCTTCTGAAAGAGATGCCAAAGTGTTCATTACCAACCTATATGTGATCGAGAATTGAGACACATAGCCATTCTAGTCCCTGTCCATAAACTTCAGGCATCTATCTTGATCGATCGCACCATGTCAAATCAAGCTGTGGAAGCTTTTTGGGCATGTGCCGTGGATCGCGTGCTCCTTCGGTACTTCCCATCAGAGGATTACTGTGTTTGTTTTCAGTGCTAAGCTCAACAGCCATGTTCTTTTCTACTGCACAGGGATAAAATATAGAATTGTGGCGTTTCCCACGTTCCTTCCCTCTATAAAAGCTAAGAAAGCAGCAGAGATCATGTAGGTTGCTTGCAATCTGTGCCGCTTGACAGAGCTTTTCCAATACTAGAGAGTTGGAAGTTGGACCGGCCGGGATGCGTGGGTTTCTCTCTGCTTTGTTCTTGGTTTCTCTGGTGAGCAACGGCGCTGTTCATGGCGCGTTCAACAGATACAGCTTCCCCGAGGGGTTCCTCTTCGGCACAGGCTCCGCGGCCTATCAGGTTCCAAGTCTCTCCACTTGCTGCTGTTTCTTTGCTACTAGCGTCCAGTTCAGTGCCAGTGGCTAGAGACCTTGGCTTTTACTGATTTTGGTTGAGTTCATTTCTAGACATAGGGAACGATGAAAAAAAAGGAATCGCAGACCTGCCGAGTGTACTGAATTTCCTGAAATCTGTCCTGGAACGGCAAGTTTTTGGCTGATTTTTAGAATTCTGCTAACTTAGGAGGTCACCGGCAACAGCAGAGTGCTAAATGCTAACCATTTTTTTTTGAGGGAGTGCTAAATACTAACTAATACCAGTAAAATAGCAGCAACTGATGTTGCTGGTACTACTTGCGCTAGAATTCAGAAACATTGTTTCGAGAATCATATGTGCGTGTTTGCGTATTATGAATTTCTGTTCAGCATGTTCTACCACATGTGGCTCTTAGTAGTTCTCTTGCATTTCCTGCATTGTGCTCTTGCAGTACGAGGGCGCTGTTAAGGAAGGGGGCCGAGGGCCGAGCATATGGGATACCTATTCTCACATTCCAGGTCAGTCTCTGCTCTCTACCAGTCTTCGTGATACATTTTTCACAGTCTTGCATATGCTGATTACTGTAAAACTATCTTGTTCTAGGCAAAGTAGCAGATGGTAGCAACGGAGATGTAGCAGTGGATTTTTATCACCGCTACAAGGTGGATCTTTTTCTTCAACTAAATTACCAGGAGTGAAATTAGCGCACTGAAGTTTCTTGGGTCCAAATTAAACTGCAGGAGGATCTGAACTTCCTGACCGACATGAACATGGACGCCTTCCGGCTATCCATTGCATGGAGCAGGATCCTACCAAGTAAGGATTTGCGGTTGAGACACTCTCATCTGATGCATGAAATTGTACTTCCAACAAGTGCATGCAACGACCATTTTCTCAGCTCGTCAGTCTTATTGTGACTGCTAGTTTCCTTCCTGCAGATGGAAGCTTAAGTGGAGGAGTGAACAGAGAAGGGATCGCTTTCTACAACAGCCTCATCGACGAGGTCATAGCTAGAGGTAAAGGCCTCAAAAGTCAAAAATCTCCCAGCTATTTTTTCAAAATGAGATTTTTTTTTAGCCAAAATAATGTTCCTGATGACGTACAGGGATGAAGCCATTTGTCACGATTTTCCACTTCGACACTCCACAGGCATTGGAGGACAAATACGGAAGCTTCCTAAG
Organism: Bonia amplexicaulis; assembly: GCA_036346245.1. Classification (NCBI taxonomy): domain Eukaryota; kingdom Viridiplantae; phylum Streptophyta; class Magnoliopsida; order Poales; family Poaceae; genus Bonia; species Bonia amplexicaulis. The sequence goes on along the minus strand of CM070758.1, from coordinate 13,035,378 downwards.
TGAAAACATTGTGTAAGCTAAGCTAAACTATCCCCTGGATTTTTTTTTGAGACGTATCCACTTCAAATTACCAACGGAAAATAATCACATTACACCATGCCCCGGGCGGCCAAGGCTAGGCATCACTGTGAGTATGACCGTGGGGGTGTGGACTGTGTGCGGGGTATAGGACCGATACACGCAATCAGAAAGAGTGAATGATTGTTTCTAAATTTTCTCTTATGTATTGTTAATCTAATAATTATAAAAGTTAAGAAGATCAAATTACTCCACCTACTTGGATCTCAAAAGTGAAGCCATCAAAGTCACAACCTAGTCACTCACAATGAAATCTCTAAGAAAAACCAAGCTAACCAAGATTATATGTGCCCTGGCTGTCTGAGCGCTGTGCGGTCTGACCTCTCCCTTAGAACTAAAAATTAGCACAATTTTAAATTCTAACATCGGTGTAACTTTTCATCCATAACTCTAAATGACTTCAAATTTTGAACACATCTTATCTAGGATGTTGGAAACCAATTTAAGTAAGTTAAGAAACACAAGGTTTTTGGACTTGATTCCAACAATTTGAAGGAAATCGATTCTAGTTCTTAAGAACACCCAAAAAACCTAAAATCTAAATTACTTCTTGCTCATGGAGATCTAAGACATGAGGTTTTCCAAATCTACTCATATATCCTAACAAGATAATTTGGTCAAGGATTCGAGCTAAAACAACCTAGATCACGATCTTGAATTTCTTTACTCAAGAACATAAAAACCAAGAGAAAACGAGTGAGACACCAAGAAGAAATCAAAGAGTTTATCAATTACCAATAAAGTAGGTGATTCACGAGTACATGGATGATTACAAGGTGCTCCAAAAGCACCATCCTTGCTCAAGATTTCTCACATAGCCTTAAAGAGGAAAAGAAGAAACTACTCAAAATATAGCCAAAATCATCTTTTACACTAGCTCTCCCCTCTCCTCTCTCATATAACCTGAACCTCTTTGTGGATCTCAACCCACTAAGCACATGGAAAAAATCTATCAATCCTACTGATATGGGTTTTATATACTCACGCACGTTTCTCAAATCATTTACAAGACCCAACCCACTAAATCATTAGCGATTAATCCACTTAGCCATCCTAGCTCACCTTGACCTGAATCGCTTCTCCTTTGCACCTGTCTGCTCTGTGGTTTTGTTCAAGGCTCAATTCGGTATTTTAGTAAACTCCAAAAATACCCCCGACAAAGCTTCTAGGCACATTCCCTTGACTTCATCTTCATATCAAAGTATCACTGCATACTTTGACACATAACTCACGGCATCCGATGACTTTGCCGTCAAGTCTTCACGTATCCAATCTTCCCCAGATCATCTCTACTTGCATTAGCCCAAGTCATTTGGCACGCCATATGCACCAACTGGACTTTCATGATCTTTGTCTTTTATGTGCTTCTCGCTTGAGCTACGTAGGCTTACTAAGATTTACTCGACCGTACGGACCTTAACTCTCTCGTCTAGTCTCAGTCACTTGCCATCGATCGCTAGCGTTCACCAAGTTACTTGCACATACAAAAACCAAGGAACTATCTCGAGCATAAATTCTATATGCTTGACTCATGTTAGTCAAGATAATGCATCATGCGACACAACACAACCAACCAACGGCTCCCGTGTCGTACACACACTCAAACCGCTCAAGAACAGCTCTCATTGTTATCTGACCGCACCCACCGGTCTAACGACTCTCACCATACCGATCGGTCCGCCCATCGGTTAGACCGCCAACTATTGACCTATCTGACCGGCCTAAATCGATTTAAAACCTTCACCGGTAACAGGACAATGGTGTAACCACATATCAAATGCCAATCGCACTGACCAACTTAACTCTGATCAGACCGCCAACCAATGGCCGATCTAACTGCATACGCCCAACGGTCTGACAGGTCTCACATATCGATCATCAGATCGGTTACACGGACAACAACACTGAATTTTATCTTAACAAATATATCAATTATTCATCATTAATTATTCATGAAGCGGGCCTTCACTGGGCCTGTCGCCTCGTGCGATGATTTTGGGAGAAGCGACGGGCAAGGGACCGAGAGCCGAGCTAGCGGCTACATGGGCCTCAAGGGCACGCGCACTGCGCGGGTTAAATGAGGCTGGGCTGGGCAAGGTTTGGGCTGAAGTCCCTTGTCTCAATTCTCAGACGCCCATGACTTTTTTTAGTGATCCTTCGCATTGGAAGTTTGGAACTGAGTCATGGGCCATGGCTGCTTGCGCCCCGTACATGCAGGAAGGACTTCGCGGACTACGCCGACGTTTGCTTCCGGGAGTTCGGCGACAGGGTCAAGTCCTGGAACACGTTCAACGAGCCCATGATCTTCTGCGCCGGCGGCTACGGCTCCGGCACCAAGGCCCCCGGCCGGTGCTCCCCGTACGTGTCCAAGTCGTGCGCCCCCGGCGACTCCGGCACGGAGCCCTACATCGCCGGCCACAACCTGCTGCTCGCCCACGCCGAGGCCGTGCGCCTCTACCGCCAAAAGTACCAGGTAATAACGATCCATTTGGACAAACCAGCAGATACGTACATGGCCGACAAGTTGGCAACCCAAACTGGCAACGCAGATAAACTGATCTGAACATTTCCTGCCGTGCTTGGGCTAACACAGGCGACCCAAAAGGGCCAGATCGGCATCACGCAGGTGTCGCACTGGTTCGTGCCCTACGGCGACTCCAACGCCGCCGACAAGCACGCCGTGAGGCGCAGCCTCGACTTCATGTACGGATGGTACGTGCGTGCGTACATTGCCTCTCGGCTAGCCAGCTGTACGCGTACATTTCGAGCCTCACCGAAGAACGAAACGACGTGCGCAAAAAAAACATTTTGATCTGCATGCAGGTTCATGGACCCGATCGTGTACGGCGATTACCCGGGCACCATGAGGAAGCTGGTCGGCAGCCGGCTGCCGACGTTCACCAAGGAGCAGTCGGAGCTGCTGAAAGGCTCGTACGACTTCATCGGCCTCAACTACTACACCACCAACTACGCCAAGGGCGTTAGCCGGCGCCCCAGCAAGCTCAAGCCGGCCTATGCAACGGACAATTGGGCCAACCAGACAGGCACGCGAAAATGATCACTCTCTCTTTCCCGGCACAAACTGTGTCTTAACGCGCTGTCTTGCATTCTGCGTCAACAGCGTACCGCAATGGCGTCCCGATCGGTCCGCCGGTACGACCATCCGGTCTACGAACTTCTTTATCTGCATCCTACATTGCTGCGTTGCATTTTGCTAAGCTGGAGTATGGTTTGCGTCTAATGATATGATCAGGCTTTCACACCGATCTTCTTCACCTACGCGCCGGGGCTCCGCGAGCTCCTGCTCTACACCAAGAGGAAGTACAATGACCCTGACATCTACATTGCAGAGAACGGTAAAACACTACGCGCTTACCATCGTATCATCTCAATCTGTACATTGCCCTTGCACAGTTGAATATACTAATTCGGTAATGTCATCTCTGCCTGATGCAGGGACCGACGAGGCCAACAACAGCACGATTCCCATATCAGAAGCTCTCAAGGATGAGAACAGGATCTCGTTCCACTACCAGCACCTCTTGTTCACGCAGCTCGCAGTCAAGTAAAACCACACAGACAACGCGCAAATGAGCTCCGCACTGTTCGCGAGTTTTACTGACCTGCAGATCGAGGTGTTTGCAGTGTTTGATTACCCTGATGTCGCGTTGCTGCCTGCGTACAGGGAAGGGGTGAAGGTGAAAGGGTACTTCACGTGGACGTTCATGGACGACTTCGAGTGGGGAGACGGGTACAAGGGCCGGTTCGGGCTCATCTACGTCGACCGCACCACGCTCAGGAGGTACCGCAAGAGGTCCAGCTACTGGTTCGCCGACTTCCTCAAGAAATAGAGGCTCTACTACGTATTTCCGGGGGGTTTCAGCTGTATGAATTGCTGCATGGCGCGAATAAAAGGCTCTGTTTTTTTTTTCTTTTGGCTTGGCCGCTTGGGTGACTGATGCAGCCGTGGTTTTCCCGTGTAAAGTACAGCAAGAAATAAAAGCTCCTCGAGCTGCTTGCCGTTGGCGCGTCGCAGTTGCATATGTTGTCTGAATTTACAAGTTCATGCTCTGTATCAAATACAGGAATTTCATATGAAATAGTTTCAATCATGTGAAAAAAATCAATGTTCTAAACAGGAACTCAGATTTTTCTCTTAAGAATATATTTCACAAAAGGGTTAGGTTTGAAACTATTCACATAATTAGAACTATAGCGCAAATTCAATGTTCCATGTAATCTTTCGGCATATGCGAAAATTCTCCAGCTGCGCAAGCTTCTATGAAGTTTTTACAGGCTAAGCAAGAATCCAGTACAGGTCAAAAAAGCACCCTAAAATTTACAAAGCATAGGCACAATAAATCGCTCACTAGCAGTAGCAGGACTAGCACCACACCAGCTTGTCATGGAACTCCTCTTTACAGGCCGCACACACCCCTCTTCTCAGTGATAACTATTGAACACTGCAAAAATCAACAGAATAAGCGCACATTACCAAGACAGCTAAAAATAACTTCAGCAACCTGAGAACTGAGAGCAAGACATCAACAGAATTTTCAAATGTGGTTGCTTTTCATTTCCCCCCCTCTCTTTCAGTAGGAAAATAGCTGCGAAGACAGCACTTCTTAAAATTGTGAGCCAATGCAGTAGGAGTAACACTTGCTACTGAGCTCAGTTACTTGATAATTGACCAAAAAAATCTCAATGCTTCTTTTGCAGACATCTTCATAGAGACTTCCTAATTCAATTTTTAAACCACCCCAACCTTTCATATGCATGGATACTGGAATTCTAACAAGATATAATTGCTGACAGAAACAGATGAAACAAGCTTTGTTGCCTACCTCGTAAGTATAAAAAAGGTAAATCTAAGTAACCACATATAAGTGATAAAACAAAACAGCTAGATAAGTTCAGAAATTACCTATGTTATGTTCCCAAGTATTGCATTAAATCATCATCATCCAGCAATTCATCAATGTCAGGGATCGGACTACTGATACCGATGAAGTCTAAAGGCAGTCCTTCAAAAGAACTGCCTACAAACTTATTAGCAGGGTCATTGTAGAAAGGATCACCCATGATGTGATGCACGTCGCCAGCAACAGAAGTGGAATTCCCACTGCCTGCCATATGACTGTAAGAACTGTGCTCAGCCAATGCTCCTGTTCCCATGGTAGGCACATGATGATCCATAGATAGTGGTAGGGATTGTTTCACAGCCGAAGTCTGGTAATCAAGTGATTGTTTCGAAGCTGAAGTCTGGTAATCAACTGACCAAGAACTAAAACTAATAGGTCCAAGACCTACATCCTGTTGAAAAGTGTTTCCAGACCATAAGTTTGTGTGATCACTACTTTCACAAGCTAAAGGCTGGTCTCCCATATAAATGCTTGACAGAGTAATGCTTGTAGCCTGGTTGCAGTTATAGTTATTAACCACAGCACCAGGGGATAGGAGGTCCCCTTGAGCATCACCTTGGAGTTGTAAAGCTACACTTGTATTGACATGGTTGAGGTCTGTCAGCAGGTTAGACATACCTGTCACCTCCATTTGGTTTATTTTGTTCATATCAGGAATTACATTGCTCAAAATCTCTGGTGGATTATCATTTCCTTGTGTCACTTCAACCTCATACTCAGGAACAGGAGAATGGCCAGTAGGTCTTTTTTGCCTTCGTGATTCATTAGTTTCTTCATCGCTAGGAAATACTTGACTGGAGTGTTTACCATGACGGCTTCTCTTCCCTCTAATTGAAGCATGCTCCTTTCCGATCTGCACAGCTGGCTGATGAGCTGCCTCACCGTCTTTGGATGATGTAGAGTGAGGAGGCTCCTCCAAGCTGTCGACATCATACTCATCACTGCTGCTATATGTGTCCTCGTTTCTGTCCCCTAGAGCACCATGGTGAGTAATCTTTGATGCACCAATACTGTGAACAAGCTTCTCCTCTCTTTGCAAAACTCCTAGCCAAATTAGGCTCTCTTTTGCAGTCATTTTATCCTGCAAGCACTTGGATTTCCGTGCATGATTTCTGATCTTATCGAAGTTTGGTGCCATGTGCTTGATCACACCCGTCAGCACACCAACCTTCCAAACCTTCTTAAGATCATGTGGTTTTTTGTATGAAGGCGCTTTTCCCTTTGGAAGGCCTAAATCAATCCACCAATCCTCATTGCCTGACGGCCACCATGGGGGTGGGATACCCTTATCCAGTGGGTACTTGCGCTGCTGAGGGCTGCAGTGCTGCATCAATGCTGAAAGCAATGAGCCCAGAGTGGCGTCTTGGAGATCCATCAAGCTATGCTGGCTCGTGGTTCCACTGCTCTTAGTGTTAACCAGCACTGAGTTCTCAACCTCATATTTTGCGACTGCTGCTGGCCCGTTCTTATCAAACTTCACCTTCTCCTTCCACCAAGCTCTAATGCTATCCGATGCTCCACTGACAGGCTTCCCTTTATCAGGAATGATCCCGTAAACAAACCCTCGTGCATTGCACACCTGCATCAACTTGAGCATGTACTTCAAAATCCCATCCTGGGCTCTCGCCATCTTCTTGCGGAGGGCCTGATTAGACATCTTCTTCGGCTTGGACTTCTCCATTTCTGCCTGCTGCAAGGCAAGCTTCTCCTGCCTCTCCTTTATCCTCTTGAGCTTGATCTTATCTTTCCACATTCGCCGGGCCAGCTCCTCAGCCTCAATCTCCTCATCGCTTACATCATTCTCAGTGAGGTTCTCGATGCCATCAACTTCGAAGTCAGATGCATCGCCTAACTCTGTCGAGAGAATAGCAAGATGGTCCATCATATTATTGCTTACTAAAGCCAATTACACCACCCCAGTGAACTTCCACGCTTAGTTGCTTTGTATCATCAAATGAGGAGTCACATCAACCTGCCCAATTTTACGCATGTGGTCAAAATCTAAAAAAAATGCAATGCTAGTCAATTAAAAGGAGTAGCCGTAGAATTGCAGTCATACAGTGCAAACAAGCAGTAAATGACGGAAATGTCAAAGAGGCAGCCCAACTCTATATTCTCTATTGGTGGTTATCTGCTATCTTTGCGCCATATATAATGTCTAATGAGAACATTATTCAGAATTGAACATTATAATCTCTAATGCTAACTTTGTGCACAGTACAGAATTGAACAACAATACGGATAATTCTAAGGAATCCAATCCATCTATTCAGCAACTTAATGAACTCAGAGCAACCCTTTGAAGACATGGATGTCATCACAGCTCAATGCTTCACGAACTAAAATTACAAACATGAGAACTAAAAACAAGATCAACATTCGAAGGGCATCCGTTTCAATCCCTAGATCAATCCAGAGACGCCAATCATCTCGAAACGATCCCACGATCCCGCGCGTTTGCGGAGGACACGCTAATCTGAACCCCAAACGAACCCTAAAACCACGAGCAAGGAATGGAATCAAGCCCAACAGTGCAGCAACTACCTATCCCGGATCAACACGAACACAAGGGAGCAATCCCAACCAAAACCCCTCTGAAAAAACCAGACGAATTGGAGGCGCTGGTTGGTCGATCCGTACCTCGTCGAAGAAAAGCGGAATCTAGAGGACACGCTTGGGTTTGGGGGTTGGTTCTCTGTTTCCGCTGCTTTTATTTGGGAAGGGAAGAGACAAACAGAAAGGGGCAAAGCGGCCGCGGTGGAAATAGCGAGGGAGAAAACAAGGACAACTTTCTATATGGAGTACTTTTTTTTTCTAAAAAAATCTTTCTGGTTTTCCTCCAGTTAATACGGTTCGTGCTGGGATGCTATGCATCCCGCTCACTTTACAGACCACTGTGTGGCGCGATTTACAGGAACTGTTTAGCAGTGTGAGTACGTGTTCTACGCGGAAGATCCCAATATAAATCCATCCTTGTAGTTGTCCGTCAAAAGTCAGATATCGACCAGCAGCTTGGATGTTTCGTCTCGGGTGTGGTGTATATGTTATGACTGATTTATGTTTTTTTCCTGTTCTAGTGTAACATATTTACGTGAATGAATTGGGTATTGATAAGTTGATAAGGTATTTTAAAATTATTGTTTCCATAAGTCACTTTAAAACAAAGCGATGAAGAAACTGTTCCGTCTATTTATTCAAAAAAATTATAAACTATAACCTATAAACTGAAAAGAACTAGATAAGTGTTTGTCCTCTTTTTGCATCACTTAAGGCTCCGATTGTTTCAACGTTTTCTGATTTTTAATTTACTATTCTATTATTTCGTTTTTTTCTTCTTTTTTGTTTACTTTTTTTTTATCTTTTTTCTTGTATTCCTACGTCTTTGTTCGTGATGAGCTAACATATTTTTTATATTTTTAAAATTTTAAATTTAATTGTATCAAATAAACTATTATTAATTACAGTGAAAAGTAAATTAACTATAATAAAAAAAGTCATATACTATCATCAGACTGAACAGTGCCCGTGTAGATGGTAGATGGCGAAAACAGAGGTTGGGAAATTGTATGGCATGCACAAAACCTTGTTTCTTACGCATCCAAATTTCATATCCATTCCATATCCATGTTTCCATGTGTAGTAGTTACCAAGGTTCATTGAATGTGGTCTCCCGAACGCACTAGCAGTGAAGCGTCCAGGTTCGATGTATCCTCAGTGGGAACCCAGCTAAAACTGAAAGAAGGTACTGGTCATATGGGCCTATAAGTAGTCCGGGCCATTATTTTTGTCGGATCTGCCAAGAGTTTGGCCCGTAGATCCTTAACTAAGGATATTGGCTTGGCCCAATGTATTGAGTGGTGGTATAAATCAGGCCCAGTTGTTATGAATGAAACGATGATGTCTAGACTATCGAGTAAACATCGTACAAAACAAAAAAAAAGAGAAAGAGTTAACATGGTGACGTGCCACAGGACTCACAGTTCGTGGGAGTAAGCATGGCGATCTGCTAGACAATCCAATCTATTAATACTTTAATAATTATTTTTTTAATTTACTAGAATGATTTGTACTGATAATGTGTTAAGAAACTATCGCTAACGAGTCTAATCCGATCGATTCTCCTGCTATGCAAAAGATAGATCAATCACAAAGTAATGCAAATAGTAAATTGAAACACAGAAATAGGGAGAGAACTCCTTGTCTTTCTTTATTGCTTTCTCTTTCTCATGCATTTATACAAAATAACCAATAGAACTTCCTATTTATAGTCTAGTGGTGAGATGCCCAGTATGGATCAAGACTTGAAGCTCAACCAGATTTCCTAACAAATATCTCACCACCAAAATTACACAAAAGCACCCTCAACGTCAACCAGCATATTCTTTTCAGAATACTTTGTTTAGCTTGTAGGTTTTTTACCATCTTTAAAAATTACCGAGATATACAAAGAGTACCAACACATTGCCACCAAATCTATATAAATAAAAATAGCCGATTAGATTCAAGGCACCTTATTTATTTTAAGAGTAAGAAAATTTTATAATAATCCTAAAAAGAAAATTCCTACAAATTCTTATATTAATTGAGAAAAAATATAAGCATCTCTACTATTTATTTTAGTAAATCAGATTATAACGATACAAATTAATTATATATATACATCGCTACCAAAAATTGAAATATACTAAAAATTTATATGTAATTTAATGACGATGTACCAGTACCTCCTAATACCTTTAAGATGGTAAAAACTCTGTTAGCACAACTGCACAATGCTTTGGGATGATTAACCTCTTTTTAGAGGCTGTCAAGGTTCTGCTCGGTCAATTTGCAGCTACTCGTAATCCTCTGGAACTCACTAGAACACTCTTTGTTACAAGGAGCCCACCTCGCAATCACCAGCCGTTCACACAAAAAATAATATCTTACTCGAAAATATCTGACTCTGACTAGGAGCGAGTAAACAACCGTAAATCCCCGCCTCCGCCTCACAGCCGGCACCCGCATCCGAGCAACGACCACGCCACGGGCACCTTCCTTCACTCGGGGTCCCCCGAAAATATCTCCCCCTCCTCCTCTCCCCACTCCCCACGTACCTCCGCTTTTGCGCTTTTCCCGAGCTCGCAAGCGATGGCCACTGGCGAGCCGCCGTCGCCGGAGGAGGCGGGCGGGGAGAAGCGGGCGGCGCTGCTGCGGCAGATTACGGAGGAGGGGGGCTTCGCGTTCGTGGCCTCCGCGGAGAAGGCGGCCGCGGGGGACCTGCGCGCTGCGGAGGCGGCGCGGGAGATGGCGTGGGAGCAGCTGCACTCGGGGCCGTGGAGCGAGGTGGGGCCCGCGTGGCGGGACGCCTACGCGCTCGCCTGCCTCCACGTGGCGAGCCTCCGCGCTGGCGACGACCGACGCGCCGCGCTCCGGGCGCTCGACATGGGCCTCATCATGGGCGGGGACCTCCTCCTCGCGGAGCTCGAGGCGGCCATCGCGCGGGTCCTCGCCGACCGCACCCGCGACGGCGACGGCACGGGAGACGCTGGCGGATATGTGGAGAGGTGGAGGGAAGGGCTCGGTAGGAACCGAGACCTCGCCGATGTGAGTATTGCTATTGGTCTATCGCCTTTCTAGGATCTCATCTCTGCTCGTGCGTGTGTGTGAATTGTGAGTTTTCTATGGATTTGTGCATGAAAACGCAGTGCTATAACTAGATAGAGTGAAAGGCCTTGCGAAATTTCGCACCACCGTACCAGTGCTATTGCCGGTGAATTGTTCTGCGAAATGGTTCACATAAGATATTTTCTGCTATCATTCACTGCATCACTTGCTGGGAAACCTCGAGTGTCCACTATGTTCAGTGCACATTGCAGGCAGCGTTGGTTTTTATTTGACAAGATTGCATCTCAGGTTCCCTAAGCTTGTGCAATTGTGCCTATTTAGGTCCCTATGTTAAGTATAAGTGAATTGCCCACCTTTCCTCATCAGCTTAAGCTTTTGGGTGAACGGTTGGCATACAACTTAATATGGTATCGAGCCAAGAGAGTTCAAGACCGCAATTAAAAAATTAAGCGTACAGGCCTAAGGAGCCTACACGTGAGGGGAGTGTTAAGTATAAGTGTGCCCACCTTTCCTCCTAAGCTTTTGGGTGAACTGGTTGGTGCATACAACTTAATACCCTAAACCTCAATTTATCTCATAAATGCCTGAATTTGTTCTGTTAAACAGGTTACTCATTTTGGCAGAAAGGTGGTATGTAGAAGTTGGATTAATTTCCATGGATGAGACCTAAGTGGCATGATATATCAAGTTTAGAGAAGTATCACAAGTTCCAGCACCTAGCAGCTGCCTAAACCATAATGACCAAAATGACCAACTTGTCGAAAGGACAGGAGTTTAAGGACCTGCTAGATTAAATTCAGGTTTAGAGACCTAAGTGGCATGATTGCATCAGTTTTGGGGCTTCTGAGTGCAGTTTACTCTTTCTAGGTGACGGATGTCCAAAAAAAGGTGATGTATGTCCTATTAGATTAGGAGTATTAATGGCGCTAATTGGTGCCCTAGTCATGTAGTTTGATATATAGAGCACACTAGTTACTGACGTGTCCTTTGTGATTGGAACATGGCCGCAGTGAATCACGTTGTAGGTTGTGGGTGATCTATGTCAAGGTAAAGTTAAAGCACGTTGTTTGGAATTGTGATAAGATCATTAAGTGCCTTGTTGCTTCATTTCTCTGAATTATTGTTATTTGATAATGATGTTTCATTACCTATTTTGTTATTCCATTGCTCTTAATGATACTTTATTTCAGGTGCTCAAAGTTCTGCCGGTGAAGTCCCTATCTTGTAAGCAAATCGAGAGGCGATCATGCATTTCTTTGGAGGCATTTATACGTGATTACTTTTTATGTGAATCCCCTGTTATACTCAGTGGCTGTATTGATCATTGGCCCGCAAGGACGAAGTGGAAGGACATAAAATACCTAGAGAGGATAGCTGGAGACCGCACTGTTCCTGTTGAGGTGACTACTTGTACAGTTACACTTGAGATATTGACCTATCCAAACCACCTCTAGCATTTTTGTCAATTAAAAAACTTCTATGTTATGAAGCCCACTTTGCCTAACAACAACAACAAAGCCTTTTGTCCCACTTTGCCTCTTTCAGACAATTATAAAACTAAATAAATAATGATGTTGTTAATTGAAAAACTAAATAATATGGTATTTCATTCCAGAAGTGCATGAAATGATTAAATCTGATTCTACAGTAAAATGGTTGGTTTCCAGTAAGTGGCTCATATACTCAAATTTTGATCTTCTGGACTTAAACTCAGCTTATCTCAGGAAGTATTTTTTATCGTAGTGGCTTTTCTATCCCACATTTATCCTTCTATTATTTTACCTTATGTTCCTGTTTAAGATGTAAATTTGAGATTTGCAACCTAGACTAATTTTAAATTGCATGTTGGAAAACTAATATTCTGCCTTGCAAGTTATAAAACTAGGCAGAATATATCTCTTTTAAACAGATCGATTCACATGTTTTACATTTGGGTATTGGCATCATCCCCTACGTTTCTGTTTGTGTTTTTTATCAGTGTACTTCATGCTATCAATTAAAAGTTCTAGTTGTTGGAACCAACTTTTGTAAGCCATCCATCTAATACTGTTGTTTTTTTCATATGTGTCTAGTTTCGATTTTGACATCATTTTGCCAAGCTTATATTTGTAGCATTTTCCTTACCATGCAGTATTGTATACATATCAAAACCGAACTTCTGAAAGACTCAGCTTTAATATCTGATATATCTTCAAACGTCTGCATAAATTTTTCTGTTCATGCTATATACAAAAATACCTCTTTTGACTATTGTTCAGTTATCAAGTCCTGTTCATAAGCAATTGCTGCTTTGTATTGTCCATAAGAGTAGCTTGGTTCGAATAAGTTAGGTCATCTCTTTCTGTTGAATATTGTTAGGGCGCATCCTTTTCCCTTTTGTTATATATGTTCTCAGTGCACTGATATAACTAATGGTGTCTCAGGTTGGAAAAAATTATGTGTGTAATGAATGGAAACAGGAGCTTATCACATTTTCTCAGTTTCTTGAGAGAATGTGGTCACCTGAATGTTCTGCAAACTTGACATATCTAGCTCAACATCCATTGTTTGACCAGGTGACTAATTCGCTAGAAGCTCGACTTTTGCATATGCGGACTTAACAGTTACATATCTAATTATTGGACTTTATTTTACAACATTTGGCAGATAAAAGAGCTCCGTGACGACATACTGGTTCCTGAGTACTGTCATGCTGGTGGTGGGGAACTCCAATCGCTCAATGCTTGGTTCGGCCCTCGTGGGACAGTAACACCATTGCATCAAGATCCACATCACAACCTTTTCGCTCAGGTATCACATGAATATCGTTTTATATTAGTTTAGTTGAGTTGTTGATGCACAGTAACCAAACAGATGTTACTGCAAACAAGTGTTATGATTCTTTGGTATGAACGATAATTACTGTTTCCCATGCCATTTTTCAAGATGTCCATTTCATTTATTCTGCCCTTACTCTTTTTTGGTAAGGTGGTACTGCTCTTTTTTCATTGTATCGTAACATGGCATTGTTTTGTGAATAGTGGAGTTGTTATTTACTCTCTGCATAGTTGTACATGTTGAGGAGATTTTTGAATGAATGATTATTCAAGGTCCATACTCCATACAAAGAATTTATCTCTGAAATATGGGTTTCAAGAATGGTGCAGTCACGCAAAAAGTCCCACATGGATCATTGGATGAAGGATGGATGGATTAAATTTGGGGCGGTTTTGAGAAGGTGGGAGCCCTCAATAGGTAATTTTGCAACATGTGAGGTGGTTATTTTGAAAATTATCAATCAGGTGACCCCTCAAGTCCCTCAAAATCTGATCTATCCATCCCATATCCAACAATCTCTGTGGAAACTTTGCAAGATTGCACCTAGATATGGGTTTGCATTAGATATGCCCCTTTAAAGAAATACATTGAACCAAGTTGCCTTCTTTGCCGTTTTCCCTGCTTTCAGTAGGCAGGTGTCCTACAGAAAGCAAGACCTTATAATCAACTCTGACAGAAACCACCTATCTCAGTTTAGAGGGCTAAAGTTCAAAACAATAGGCCTCTAATACAAACAACCAACCCTTCTTATCACTGTAATATGCGTCTTATCTGCTTGGCGCACAAAGATTTTGGAGAATGGTATGCTTCACTTGTTTCCATTGATTGATGATCTGGACTTCCATTTGAAAAGGCAGCACATATTAAATAAGACAAGGACTGCATGATTACTATTGCCAGTTGCCACAACAAACCATGTTTTCTTTAATACTTGTGGAACCATTTTGCTGGTTACCTGAAGTGTGCATGAGAAAATCTTCCTTTCTTGGATTGTAGTTTGACGTTTATAGGCAGTTTTTCCTCCAAAAAGGAGGGGGGAAACAACTCAAAAGCACAGATATTTATACAAGCCAGTTAGGTGATCACACTGTTTTAAATCCACTGAAATGTGTTAGCACGTTCTCATATTGTGCTTAAGTTTAATTTGCTTCCAAAATGGCTGCATGTAGGCGCATATTCCTAATGGGTTGTGGCCATATTGCTAGGCTATAGTGAGTTTTAGTTTAGGTTTAGCCACTAATTGATTGTAAGCAATGAGAGTGACAGTTTTAGTTTAGGTTCTAAATAAGCTGACATATATCTGGTTATTACTTCTTGACAGGTCTTGGGCAGGAAGTATATTAGACTCTATCCTGCTTCCATATCCGAGGATTTGTACCCTCACACAGAAACTATGCTAAGCAATACTAGTCAGGTGCGTAGTCTGTATGTATTTGGAACAGAAGCATTTTCAAGATAAGTGATGTTCACAGTCTAGAGCAGTATATGAGTGAAAAAAATTGACTGGCCAAGAAATAAAGCTAGACCTCTACCTTCTATTACATAACTATTTTGTTTGCCTGCCTTCCGTTATTTTCCGGAAACTGCAGTTACACACTTTCATCTATGCCCAAAATTTGTTCCAAATCCGCTGTGAGCAACCTTGATGCTGAGATTCTGAAAGAGAGACATTGGAAACAAAGTTGATCTTCATGAGACTATTGTCTAATCAATGTCTCTGCAGGTAGATCTTGACAACATTGATGTAAAGGAGTTCCCGAGGACAGAAGATCTTGAATTCATGGACGGCATATTGGAGGAAGGTGACCTGCTTTACATTCCACCAAAATGGTGGCATTATGTGAGATCTCTTTCTATTAGTTTCTCTGTTAGCTTTTGGTGGCGAACGTCAATTCTTCCTTCACAGGGTTCATAATGTTATTGTTTTGATCATCCATGATGTTTCTATCATCAGATGGTAGAAACTTTTAAAAAAACTTCACTGAACCAATGTTTCATGATCCACTACTGTGTGGGTACGGCCTTGCTACCTTGGGTGTATTTCATTATTTTACGACAATGATTTAAACATTTGACTGCTAGCATACTAATAAGTTACTACTAGCAGATACTAGCGTGCGCTTTGCCCTTTTCTACTTGAATATTCCTCTAAATTATGGCATAAATGTGCTCGCTTATCTTTTTCCCTTTTTCTTTTCTTTTTTTGAGGAAAAGGGTTCACTTATCTCCTTTTTATGACCAAAATTACCAAGACAGTGGCAAAACAAGAGGTTTAATTTGTCATCTCTAGCTTTTAGAAAAAAAAAATGAGAAAAATGTATGAGCCAGCGCCTAGATGTAAAATACGTTCTTAAGACATGTTCGAGAATCATCAAGCATTGTTATCAAGACAGAATGGTTTCGTTCAATTATTCTGAATATATCTCATATCAGCTGCTTCATGTCTTTCAGATGAACTATGGAGCAGGTCATTTATTTTACTTGGCAGTGGGTTTAACCTTTGTAATTACTGAGGATAAAGTGGTAACCCTATTATCCACATTCCATATTCATCTCTTCTGTTGATACTGCAGTTCATATCTGGGGAGTTTAGCATGCCAGTGTGAAGTAATTCTGGCTTACGTACCCCCCAATTAAGAAATTTGGAATTCGTTTTCGCAAATTAGCAAAATAATTTAAAGTCGACTCCAGTCTTTGCGCCTCTCATCGTCCCCGTAAGAGCCCATTTGGTCCGCAAATGGGCCCACGTTTCGTATTTGTGAGTCGCCTTGTACCCGCTTCTCCAAACTCCTTGAGCACAAGCCGAGAAGTCTTGTTCGTGTGACACGAAACTTGGTAGGAATCTTAACAGGCACAGTTGACTTATAATGGATGAACTTTGATAAATAATAACTGGTAGCGATTAATCTATTTAGACCTTGTTGGTCGACAGTATGTACAACATTTCTGTTCCCGGGCTTTAGCCGCCACAATTTAGGCGAATTTTTTTTTAAGAAATCAATTTGACCATCTCTAGGAGGAGCCAACTGAATCAAAACACGCCCTAAGGCAATCGTATGACCTCCCAGAAATTTTGTAGCCAAATACACTGGCCTCGTCAGGGGACCTAGAGGAGACACACAACAGTACAACACACCCAACAGCGAAGCGGAACAGAGCGCAGCATGCTGATTGTTGCAAGAGATTTGGACAAGTGATTGAAAGAGAGATGAATGAGTATTTTATTGCCTAGATGTCTGTACAATTTATACATGAAGAAGAGGTGGCAGAATAAAGTAAAAGGTGGCAGTTGATAAAGCAGTTAACTGCAGTTAATACATTGGGCAGTTATTTGTGTTGCAACACTCACCCTTGACCAATGTGTCTTCATATGATCACCTTGATTCATCATCTTGGAAAAATTTCTTCAAAAACCCTGTAGGGAAAAAATGAGGAGAATCGATAGAAGAAATATATTAATGATTGCGTTGTTATATTGCCTCATTAAAAACCTTGATGAGAAACCTTAGAGGGAAAACTCATAAAGGGAAAAGAGTACAATATTTGTATTGAACAGGTTAAGTCTTATGAGATTTCTCCCCCTGACGTTTGCAAATCACGTAGTCTTCGCATACCAATTTCATGAACACATTTTTAGAATGTGGAAGTTGGTAATGACTTAGTGAATAAATCTGCGAGATTATCACAAGACTTAGTTTGCAGAATATTTATTTCACCACTCTCTTGCAATTCATGTGGATAAAATAATTTAGGTGCAATATGTTTTGTGATATTGCTTTTTATGTAAACTGTTTGCATTTGAACAACATAGCGAGATTATCTTCGTAGATAATGGTAGGTGATGTAATAGCACCTATATCACATGACTGTTGTATGTGATTAATCATTCTGCGAAGCCATACACATTCACGTGATGCTTCATATAATGCAATTATTTCGAATGATTAGTGGATGTAGCCACTAGAGTCTGTTTCAAGACTTCAAGAGATGGTCGTTCCAGTGTAAAACACAAAGCCTGTTTGAGATCTGGCATTATGGGGATTTGATAAATAGCCAGCATCAGCATATCCTATTAAATCCATATTTTTATTCTTTTGAAAAAATAGACCGAGATCTTTAGTGCCTTGAAGATATCGAAGGATATTCTTCACTCCTACCCAATGTCTTTTAGTTGGAGTAGCGCTATATCTAGCAAGTAGATTTACCGCAAATGCAATATTCGACCGGGTGCAATTTGCAAGGTACATAAGCGCTCCGATGGCACTGAGATATGGAACCTCGGGTCCCAATAGCTCTTCCTTGTCATCTCGGGGTCTAAATGGATCTTTATCCCTGTCTAGAGATCGAACAACCATGGGGGTTTTCGATGGATATGATTTGTCCATATTGAATTTTTCCAATATTTTCTGGACATAGGCTGATTGATGCACTAGTATGCCTTTATGAAGGTGCTCAAATTGTATACCTAAGCAAAATTTGGTTTTACCCAAATCCTTCGTTTCAAATTCCGTCTTAAGATGATTACGTGCTTCGTCTATATCTTGTGTGTTACCAATGATATTTAGATCATCAACGTACACAGATATAATGCAAAATCCTGTTGAGGATCTTTTGATGAAGACGCATGGGCAATCATCATTGTTGGAGTATCCCTTTTTGGTTAGGAACTCACTTAGTCGGTTGTACCACATTCTACCCAATGTTTCAAGCCATATAAAGACTTGTTTAATTTTACACAATACATATTGTGGTTTTGCGTCAGATTCGAATTGAAATTCCATCGAACTTTCATGTATATGTCCGAATCAAGTGACCCATAAAGGTATCTTGTCACTACATCCATCAACTGAAAAGATAGATGATTTTGTACCGCTAATGATATTAAATATCGGAATGTTATTCCACTCATTCTTGGAGAATAGGTTTCATTGAAATCAATCTTGGTATCTGCGTGAACCCTTGTGCTACAAGCCTTGCTTTATATCTCACCACCTCATTGTTTTCATTTCGTTTGACGAAAACCCATTTGAAACCGACGGGGAATACTCGGGAGGTGTATGTATCACTTTGGTGAATACATTTCTTTTGTGAGCGAGGCTAACTCCTCTTGAATTGCATCCTTCCATTGGTTCCGGTCCGAGCTACTGTTTGCACTCGCCATGATCTTGGGATCGGATCATTTTGAAGATTGTTTGCAATTGTTGTGGAGAAATTAATGTCGACAATTGTAGTCTTACGATCGTATGATTCTCCAGAATCATTATAATTAGTGGAAATTTCTTGGACCCCTGGTGACTCAATGTTATTTCCCAAACCATTAGAGTCGGGGTATTCCGATGTCCCGTGATCGATAATTGAGTGCTTGTTGATCTGGGTTCAAGGATCCTTTGGTGTCTATCAACATGAGGTTGATCTGTATTTACATTCTTTTGTTTCCTTTGTCGCTTGTTAGAAGTGTATCCACCATTTGTCCGTACTTCTCCCCTCTTATTTTGAACCGGAGTTGAGTGGTATTTTGGTACCTCCACTCTTTCGGGCACATTTCGCGGGATTATAGGATTTTGTGACACCCTTATAATCGATGAAATGCATCCGCGATTATTTGTAATATTTTGCAAATGGATGAGTTTCTGAACTTGAAGTTAGTCTCTCTAGTACGTGGGTCTGAGGCAGGAATGCCTTGAACATTCTAATTAATTTTCTGGCATTTAGTTTGGTACTTGTTGTCTCCCCCTAATGCCGGGAAATGTTCCTCATTGAATATGCAATCAGCGTACCGGGCCGTGAACAGGTCCCCTGTTAGGGGTTCAAGGTATTTTATAATCGACGAAGATTTATGCCCAACATAGATCCCAATTTTCCTGTGCGGTCCCATTGAGGTGCGTTGCGGTGGTGAGATCGATGCGTATGTAGCGCAACCGAACTTTCGCAGATGGGAAATATCGGTGGATTTCACGTACTAATTGTAGTGGGAAGTGTTGTGATAAGCGGTTGGGCTTAATTGTATTAAGTCGCAGGTGTAAGACCGCATGACCTCAACATGATGTTGGTAAGTTGCAATTGTAGTAATGGTCTTGCAATGAGCTTGATTCTCTTGATAAGAGATTCGCTAAACCATTTTGTGTATGGACATATGGAGCAGTGTTGAACTTGTATCCCAAGAGCCATACAATAATCATTGAAGGCATGAGATGTAAATTCAAGACATTGTCCATTCGAATTGATTGAATTCGATGTTCGGGATAATGTGCTCGTAATTGGATAATTTGACCAATTAACTTAGCAAATGCATGGTTTCGTGTGGATAAAGACACACATGTGACCATCTGGTAGATCGTCAATGAGAACCATGAAATATCCGAATGGTCCACACAATGGTTGTATAGGACCACATATATCTCCTTGAATGCGTTCAAGGAATTTAAATGGTTCACTCTAATTTTAAGATAAGAGGTCTTAAAATCAATTTTTCGGTGGCACATGAAGTGCATATGAAATCTGAGGATTCCGAAAATTTTGTTTTGATGTATGTATGACCAATTGAATTGCTAATAATTTTCCTCATCATTCCAATGCCTGGATGGCCTAGGCGATCATGCCATGTTTGGAATGTGTTTGTGTTTTGGAAAATTACTTTGTACGCAATATGTTGAACGGGTTTGATGTATGTATAGTACAATCCGGAGTTTAAAGATGGAATTTTTTCTAGTACTTGTTTGCCATATCCGTTATTTTTGGTTAAGAGAAGATGTTCCTCTTTGTTGTCATTTTGGGTTTCAATATGGAAACCATTCTGACGGATATCTCTATAACTAAGTAGGGTACGTGTTGAATCGGGATACAAGAGTGCATCCTCAATTTCCAATTGTGTACCCATAGGGAGAGTGATAGAGGCGCGACCAGAACCTACTATCGTTGCATCGCGTCCAGTGATTGTTAAAATATTTCCTTTCCTCCTAGTAAGAGTTAGGAAATATTTTGTGTCCCTAAGTATAGAATTTGTGGTACCGCTATCCACAAGGCATAATTCCTCCTCCATTGGATGGACTCCAAAATCTTTTCTTTCTTTCTCTGTTTGTCACTTGCGTGAGAGCAAAGTGCTGATAACGTGTTGCAAGAGATTTGGACAAGTGATTGAGAGAGAGATGAATGAGTACTTTATTGCCTAGATGTCTGTACAATTTATACATGAAGAAAGGGTGGCAGAATAAAGTAAAAGGTGGTAGTTGATAAAGCAGTTAACTGCAGTTAATATATTGGACAGTTATTTATGTTGCAACACTGATGTAGAACAAGACGGAATCGAAGAAGGGTCAGTGAGAGAGAGGATCAGCTGGTTTTTGGTTGAAATGATGTCATAACGGTTCATAGATTTTTTTAACATATCTGTGGAACAAGACGGAAGACGGAAGCGAAGAAGGGCACAAAGGGCCAAAGGCTGTGGAATAAGATCGGCATCTGCGCTGCTTCGTCTTCTACTTTTCGGTAGTATCCCAGCTGCATTGCATCTGCTCCCCCACCCAGCACTGGAGCGCTGTACCCGACCGGTCTTGATCGCCCAGGGGCCACGAAAAAGAAGCCGCACCACACGCCTTTTAGGGCATCGCATCTCCAATGCAAAGAGTTCTTAGATGAATGCTTCAAAGAAGAGAATAGTAACACATCATTATCTATGTGAGATCTCTTCCTTTCGGTGCATCCACGTTTGTGCTAACTAAAACTTCCCTTCTATTCATAGGGAGTTAAGCACCATGCTGTAGGGGCGCTAGCCTCCTGACCAAGCAGCAGCGATGCTAAAGTTCCGGCTTCTTTCTTATCCAACGTCTACAGTAACTGACCTTCTCTCCCAAGCACCCCTCCAGCCAGGAGCATTGAACATGGCCTTACAGTACTGCCCACCACGCCACCGCGCGCACACGGTCCCCGTTATGCTACGCTCTCGGTAGAACAGGCTAGTTAGGCCGCGGTTTCTTAATTTTGATTATTTTGGTCTTTTTGGTTTTTTTTCCTTTTTTATTTTTATTTCTTTACATTGTTTTAAAAGATATAGTGGTGTCTTTTAATTTTTTATTATTTTTTAATTAAGAAAGCTAATAGTTGCTATAGCGTAGTTGTAGTCAAAATACATGGCTTTTAAGCCGTTTAAAGTACTACCTAAATCTCGGCTTTTTAGCGAAGATCTTCAGCTTTTCGGAGGGTTCGAGAGGCCCTGATGATGGTCGCCATAACAACAGGCTGCGTGTGTGGTGTGGGG
Organism: Bonia amplexicaulis; assembly: GCA_036346245.1. NCBI lineage: Eukaryota > Viridiplantae > Streptophyta > Magnoliopsida > Poales > Poaceae > Bonia > Bonia amplexicaulis. The sequence goes on along the minus strand of CM070758.1, from coordinate 13,013,700 downwards.
TGGTCTCGGGAAGGCGATGCTTTCCTGAATTCTGAGAGCACGCAGGGCACGGGATTTAAAGGTGACTTCAACAATTCGTGGATATAGATATACACCAGTATTTTTCTTCTTCTTTTATCGGGAGGAAACCAAAGCAAGGCCCAGGCACATAAAGAGCTTTTCTATGGGGAAACCAAAGCAAGGCCCTCCCCACTGGATTTTCTTCGCCGGCACAGGCACCGGGCACTCACATGCGTCGTCAGTATGTAACGGCGCCTTCTCCTTAAGTACTCCTCCCGTCGTAAAAAGGAAGTGTTTTAGACATGGTACAGTCCTTAAAATTTAACTTTGATTGCTTACTTCTATTATAATATATTTATAAAACATAATAAAATTATAATACTATGCTAATATTTTTAAGAAAAATTTACACGTATTATTTTTATGTGAACATTCTAAATATTTAAAAAACACTGATAGCCAAAATTTATAAAATTTGATTACATGTAGCCCAAAATTATTGATAGTTAAAATTTATAAAATTTGATTGCACGTAAACCATTCACCGGAGTGCTGCCCGCTCGGAGAAAATACGATTCAAGGCCTGATTTTGTTGCATTTTGTAAGCGGTTTCTCAATAATTAAGCAAAAGTGTTGTTCTGTTCTGTTATAGTGGGTGGCATCATTGGGTGGCATTTTGGGTTAAACAAACATATTCATCATCAAGCAGACTTCCCCCTTCCACGTAGAACAACTCTCGAACTCTGAACCATCAGCATCTGCTCGGATTCCCTTCTCATCCTGCTGCTTAGCTGTTCTTTTGGTGCTTAGCTTGTGTTGTGACAAAAAAAACCGCACGATTAACACATGCCGCGTTCTCATAGCGCCGCGGTCGGGGAAAGGGCTATAAAAGAAATTACGGTGATTTGGAGGCTAGATTTGGTATTCGTGTGATCAACAGTGCTAAATTTGACCAAAATTCAATTTGCGATGTCCAGCATGAAATTTGACGTTACCCAAGAAACTTCGACATGTTTCTAGAAAGACATGTACGCTTTTGGGGGAAACAGAAGCGAGACTGCAAGGCGCATGCCCCTAGGATCTAGGCGGAAATAAATACCGTAAAAGTATAGTCACGGCTGTCCCCATGTGTAGACACACACCGTTGTCGAATAGTGAACAGTGAAACTCACAGAAGAATGCCTATTCGGCACACGGTTGATGGCGGAGCCGAGGAGCTGGTGTCGCCTTCTCGAAGTGTATACTTGGGCCTGCGGCCTGCCGCGCGGCGCGGCACCAGTCCAACCTGAGACGGCCGCATCCCAACTCGCGCGGCGCCCCAATCCCCCAACTCCCACTCGGCCCATGTCCCCGCTCGCCCGTCAGATTTCGATTCACGCCGACTCCCGGAACGGCCCAGCACGGCCGACCCCGCACGCACGCGCGAAAGGCTTCAGCGGACAGCCGTGCCGACCTGACTCACACCGACGTCTGCACTGCATCCCAACCCGCGCGCCCGGCTCCGGCGTCCCCGAATCCCGACGGATTCCAGCGGCGTTGAGCCCCAGACGGCATATGCCAATGTGGCGTGTCGCCCGACTACGTTTATGCCGCCACTATACGGCGGCTTCCGATGGAGTTTAGCTTTGCTGCTTTGATCTTCCGTCAGTCATGGTATGTCCGTATGTGCACTGCTTCCTTCTATTTGCATCAGAAAGGTATGTACTTCAAGATTGTCGCTGCATCTAGTGTGAACCGGCCGTGGGCACATCCATGCATGATCCAGTGGAATGGATCCTGGCCGGTCCGTCCGACCAACCAAAACCGGTGCAACGTTAATTCGGCTTCCCAAGCGCACCGCACGCGGACATGAAGGGCAGCTCCTGACGGCCGGACGCGTGGTCCTCCAAAAACTCGTCTCCTGACAATAACCACAGGCTAACATCTATCCATCTCACGGTATCTCCACCGATACCAGCATGGCTCGATGCCCCCGTGAAGACAGAAACGCTCCGCCAGTCCGAAAAACCCTGCCGATGGGCTCAGATTTGGGGCGACATAGCTGCGTTGTCTCCTTCATGCCTGTATGACCGGCGCCGAGCATTTGCAGTGCCTCCTAGATGCCCGAACTAGCCACGTATGATGCAAACACACATACAAGTGGTCATAGAGGTGGATTTCACTTCTCAAATCGACAGAATCACAACACGAATTACCTCCGTGAAAGTCCCCACATCGACATCAGCATGGCCCTATGACCCTGTGGAGACGTAAACACCTCGACAGCCGCTAGCCCAAAAAAAAACCGTTGGGCTCCCATCCTATGGTGACATAGCTGCACTAGTCTATTCGTGCTGGTTGGACCGGCACTGACCGTTCGCGGTGCCCCAAAGCGCCTGAACTAGCCATGCACGACGCGAAACACACATACGCGAGGCCATAGAGGTAGGTTTACTAATGGTTTAAAAAATAAGATGTCAGCCCCAATCGATAGAATTAACGCATGAATCACCTCCGCGAAGGCTGAAACCGTGTGTGAGGCCCTTCGCACCGACACCAGCGTGGCTCAATACGTCCATGGAGACATAAACTCCCTGACAGTGGTGGGCCCAAAAATGATGTTGGAAGGCCCCGACCCAGAGCGACATAGCTTTTTTGTCCCCTTCATGGTAGTTCAACCAGTATTGATTGTCTGCGGTGCCCCGTTGGCACCTGAACTAGCCATACACGATGCCAAATGCGTGTACACGGGGCCACGGAGGTGGCTTTACCCAGGCTTAAAAAATATGCCACACCCTGGATCGGCATAATCATCGTATGAATCACCTCTGTAATACCAAAATCATATGCTCAACCCCCTCTCACTGACACCAGTGTGGCCCAATGCCCCCATGGACACATAATTGCCCCGACAGCTGCTGGCCCAAAAAACTACATCGACGGGCCCCAACCCTAGGTGATATAGCTGCGCTAGCCCTTTCATGTTGGTTTGACCAACACCGATCATCCGCAACTAGACACGTAAGAAGCCAAATGAGCGTACTTGGGGCCACGAAGGTGGATTTACCCCTGGCTTCAAAATAAGTTGTCGTCCTAGAGCGATAGAATCACCGCACGAATCACCTTCATGAAGGCCAAAATCGTGTGTGCACACCCAGCACGACATCATAGTGTGGCTCGATGCGGCCGTGGAGACATAAACACCTTGACGGCCGTAGGCCCAAAAAATAATGTCGGTCGGCCCCGGGTGCGGGGTGACATAGTCGGCATGTGCGTTGTCCCATATGACCCTTCGTCTTGGTTCGACCTGGATTGGTAGAATTACTACGAATCACCTCCATGTGCGGTCATGTGCGTTGTCCCATATGCACCCGAGCCTTTTTTACTTGACTCTCATTAGTATGAGTACTACTTGTATTGGATGAAAAATATTTATGCAATGTTCGTTTCTCCATTTCTTGCAACTTTATAAATCAACAAATGACAATAAATGAAGCCGAAAATCTCAACATAGTAATAGTGATGGTAAATCATTGTATGCTTCATATGTGCCGATATACTTTTAACCGGAATGAGTTCTTGCATATTTGGCACATGAATCTCATTTGATTCACAAAAGCATTTTACTCACTGGAATAATGGATCTTATCCATTGTCTCTCATATCCTGCAAACGCGTTTTCACATCTACAAACAAATCCATAGCTTCAAAATATCTTAATCCTTTATTTGCAAAGCAAGTGATGACTCACTTGTAATACTTATTAAAATACCATATTAATCACAATTACGTAAATTTAAAAAGTAGGTTTGTGTTTCATACCTATTAATACAAAATCACACATGTCACTAGCCACATGCCATGACAGTCGGCAGCAGATCGCCTCATCGCCAGATCCAATCGTGCCTCGGCATGAAAATTAGTCCTCTAACTTTAGAATATAGACATTTCTTAATGTATATACTCAATTAAAAATTAATTCATACGTTTGCAAAATCCTTCCAAGGCATGAAAAATCGCAGAATAAATTTGCCTCGTGAAAGTCGTGATTCAAGCTAGTGGTATGGTTCTTTTATTTTAAATGTTCATGATTCTTTTATTTTAAATGTTCATGATCATTTAAGTAATTAAGTATAATTTGCTATTGTATTACTAATTTTTTTATTTTGATATACAGATTATTATCTACCAGAACCATATTTACATGTTTTAGGGATTCACTTGCTATTAGTGAGGAACCTCCGTTGTATCTCTCTTTTTTCTTTGCTTTTATTTATGTATGTAGCTATGAATTTGATTGCACAAGAATACAAAACTATGTTTCTTACAAATTAGTTTAGTCATTCAAGGTGTAGAGCCAACAATTCTAAAAAAACCTTATGATCTAGCATAAGAATGTATAATTTTTCAACCCACCCTTATTTTTCATTCTGAATTCGCCACTGATAACAACAACCGTACGTCTAACAATTTTGTTATTTGCGAGTTGTCTATTTTTTTCTAAAAAAATTAAGTAATGTTTCCTAGTTGTTGGATTAGGTTTGAGATGTGCAATATGGAGTGGTTCAAAGATGTGGCTTATACCTGAGAAAATTTAGTTATCTTTGTATATAGCAACCCCTTACGTACCCTAAAACACATTTTGATCATTACTTTTCTAATTATATATTAATACACATCTAAAAATATTACATTATAGATGTGCTTTTAATGAAAATCTACATGTACCATAGTTACATAGCAAATCTAAATATTTTGTCCGTATCAGCGGCCGAAAATTTAAAATTTGACCACGCGTGTTCTGGAATGAAACACTAAGGGAGTACTTGAATTACCAACTTATATCCTCAATTCTTCTACCGTACAAGGGGTAACTTCGCTTATCGCTGCGACAGCGCCGCCAAAACGGCACCTCGCCACAAATCCAAAAGCTACACGGTAGCAGCGAATACGGGCAGAGATGTGTCCCTTTCGCCGCTGCCGCCCTCCCTTCATTCCACGGTACCGGACGGGCTGTTGGCCTAGGGACGCACACATACAACAGGCGAAACTTATATGAATATCATACAAACTCAAAACACATTAAAGATTTGCGCTACATCAATCCTTCACTGTTTTTCTATTTTCTCATCTATTTATACTCTGATTATAAGTATATAGGCTAACACTACCTAACTTTTCCGACCACGATCTCCATGACTCGCACACTCTCCACTACTCGTACGACTTGCTCTACTAACCAACACACTCGGTTTAGTTGCCTCATGATTACGATTGCTTCGACCATAGTGCCTTCAACCACGGTGCATTCGATCGCTTCACCGACCACGGCTTGTCGACTAGTATCTCGGTAGTACTACTCACACAGACGGTACCTCGACTTACGAGTGCGACTTCTACGACTATTCGTACTCGACCACCGCCGTAGCACGACGTCTCATCGCCACAAGACTCATCCGAAACCGATCGCATCGATTTACGATTACGACCACTACGTAGTTCGACTTACGACTACAACTACTACAACCGGTCTCCAGCTCTAAAGTTTTGTGATTGCTCTCCGACACGACTACGCAGTTTTCAACACATGAGTACGACCACATAGTACTCAACACACGAGCACTCAATACGATTACTACCTAAACCATAATATGATCAGTTCCAACACAGATGCCATCCTTTCCCCACGGGTGCCCTCTCTCTCGCTGTCCGATCCACCATCGGACGGGCCCGATCCCTCCCCGTGTGCCCGCCGCCGCCTCCGATGCCGACGTGCGCCGCACCGCACCCGGAGACGGACGACGGGACGGATCTGTTTCGTCTGGGACAACGGAGAGCCCACACGGGGACCACGCACCTGGGGTGCTTTTCCACTCCCCGCTGGTACACGCGAGTATAATAATATGATTATGTGAGAGCCTTTTTTTTTCATCGCTCCGTGTACTCGCGTGTGTGTTAAAAGAAAGTATCCGTAAAGGTAGATCTCATCCCACTCCCCATGCTAGTTAGGTAGCCGCATGGATATCTACATGGTTATACTCCCCAGTCCCCATGCTGATTTAGGTAGTCGCATTGATATCTACATGGTTATACACGTTCACTGAAAAATTAATGGAGGTGTTTAGGGGGGTTTGAGTGTTTTTTATTCAGAGTACTTAGATTTTTTTCTATGTATAAAATATTTTTTGTTTATATTTGTAATATTTTTCATCTATATATATAACATGTTTTTCATATATGCAATATTTTTGTATAAAATGTTTTTATATATGTAATATTTTTCATGTATGTAATATGTAATATATGTAATATTACATATATTTTATATGTAATATCTATATATGTAATATTTTTCATGTATGCAATATTTTTGGTGTGTATGCAAATGTTTTATACATGAACAAAAAATGTTGTAAACATAGACCAAAAATATTATATATATGAAAAAAAAATCGGAGTGCTCCGAGTAAAAAAAACACTCGAGTGTTGTTTAGTAATTCCTAAAATTAATTTAGTTTTATTAGAAAAAAATCACAGATAGCTTAGGCCTGATGCCAATTTCTACCGTGACTTATGTTTTTCTCCGAGGTCCGTATGGAAAGCGGGATTTTTTTTTCTGATTCCTATAAGAATTAGCTGTTCTCTCTTAAATTCATAAAGAAATCAAGGTTAAATTCCTGTGTTTCAAATGGAACGGAACCTTAAGCGTAAGCCACATTTTCATTGGGCCAATTTAGAACCATTCACACACCCAGCGCTAATCCAGAGTATAAAAGACTTAAAAGAGTCAACAAAACTTATTTAACTTACAACTAGTAAACCCCGTTAAGACACGATATTTTCACGCCATTGGTGTTGGTCTCAACTCTCAAGCTATTGATTTCACGAATCAGGTACTCTCGTGTATGCACTTTTCTCTGGTGTGCTTTCCCTGCTCTCCATATCTTTTCCGGGCTCAGCTCTCCTATCGCTATGAAACAGAGATTTTGTGGCTTGTGAAATGGATGCAGCTGCTTTCACAATAGGCACCCGTCCCTCTCTTCTCCCCACACTCTTCCATCAACTTTTTCTTTCTTTTTTCCTCCCCCAGATAGCTAATACTATTAGAAAGATTAAAAGAGTACTGCGCGAATAGAGAAAACCATAGCCCCGAATACTTGGGAGTTTGGAGGGCTCCCACTGCGCCCATAGGTTTCGAGATGATAATTGAGATAGGTAATGTATTTTGGAGTAGATGAAGAGACGATGACCCTTCACTGAAAAATAATTGCACAAGAACCCTGAACCCTTAATTTTTAGTGCATTGAACCGATGTAGATTTAAAGCTATATCACGTAATTATAAGCTTGTTTTTCTCCAATGTATTGAACTGATTCTTACTAATAATTGGGACCCAGGTTACATTAAAAACCACAAAATAATAATATCATCTCTCAACTGCACTCTCTCCTGTGTAGTTGTTTAATGCTCATATGAATTATTTAATGTTTTGAATCGACTCCTAAGTAAAGTTCGGTTCCATACATTTTTCTTGGAATCAACTCCTTCAATACATTGAATCGATTCAATGGCTTCTCTCCTCATTTGAACCGCTAAAACACAACATTAGAGATGGTCTCACTCACTGAACCTTCTTCAATGTTCCGTGAACTCACTGGCCGACCTTTTTCAACCCGGCTCATCATCACCCAAGGGAAAATAAAATGCTCAAAATCTCACTGCTTTTCCTTGTCAAGCCAGTTTTTTGAGCAAAGACTAAGTTAAACACCAGGGGTGAGTTTTTTTGGGCTGATGGCTTATGACTTATGACTTAAATATTTGAATTCTGACTGTTCGCGAGAGTTATTACGTATAGGAAAATAGTTGTATGCCATTTTAGTCAATACAATTTGAACTCAAGACACTTTTATAACAATTTTTTATTAATCCGTCTTAAAAAACACCGTTTAAAAATTAGTTATCTGTGCCAAAACGAACTCACCCTGCAAGTGTTTAAAAACTGAGGAAAAGGCATTTCACCACTTCATGAAACCCGGATCATATACTCCTGCAACAACTTGACCGCAAAGCAAGGAGCAAAGTCAATGCAGTATTTATTGGTGATGAGCAGGTCGGTGTGAGTGGTGGTGTCAAATGAGAGGGGCTACAGCCTACAGCTAGTAGCAGTACTAGTACCTTTCTATGGAAAATGCACTGGCTATGGGCTTGCAATGCAGGGTAAAAGCTACAACGAAACTATACAATTGTTTCTTCTCCCATCTCCCTCCCGGGGGCCCAGGGGTGCTGGCCACTCGTGCTTAGATAAATTTGCACTGTAATTCTAAATATTTTGAGAAATATCACTGCTTAGCGTTACTTGGCCCTCTCATCAAATGTATAGCTTATGTGGCCTCTTTCATCACTAAATCCTAGCTCTGCCCTGCTCCGTCCTTCTCCCTTTGTCACTTGAATCCTCGATGATGCCACTGCTCCATTGCCCTTTGCTTATACACTGCCTCGTACACAAGCCTTTCAGCTGCCTACTCAAACCCAAAGAAATGAAAGCTACCATTACACCTCTTCCCCTTCTCCCCCAAATAATCTTGCCTAAGGTTCTCCAGGTTTTGTACAACGCGGCGTCTAGAGCTTTCAACCAGAGTACTGCTGATGCTTGCTCGCTGAGCAGGTGCAATTGGCGCGGCTTTCGTTTAATACCTTCAATGAACAGACAGATTGCAATGGGTTACTATCAAACTAAGGCTCTGGATCATGTAATTCAGATAAGACTAATAAAGGCACCCTTCGCCCTCAGTCATAGGGCAAAGCGGCTTCTTGATTTAGACCTTACTGGCCAGGAATGGTACACACAAGCACTCTATATACGATTACTAACAATAACATAATATGATTAGTTCCAACACAGATGCCATCCTTTCCCCACGGGTGCCCTCTCTCTCGCTGTCCGATCCACCATCGGACGGGCCCGATCCCTCCTCGTGTGTCCGCCGCCGATGCCGACGTGCGCCGAACCGCACCCGGAGACGGACGACGGGACGGATCTATTTCGTCTGGGACAACGGAGAGTCCACACGGGGACCACGCACCTGGGATGCTTTTCCACTCCCCGCTGGTACACGCGAGTAAAATAATATGATTATGTGAGAGCCTTTTTTTCATCGCTCCGTGTACTCGCGTGTGTGTTAAAAGAAAGTATCCGTAAAGGTAGATCTCATCCCACTCCCGAAGCTAGTTAGGTAGTCGCATGGATATCTACATGGTTATACTCCCCAGTCCCCATGCTGGTTTAGGTAGTCGCATTGATATCTACAAAGTTATACACTTTCACTAAAAAATTAATGGAGGTGTTTAGGAGGATTTGAGTGTTTTTTTATTCAGAACACTTAGATTTTTTCTATGTATAAAATATTTTTTATATTTATAATATTTTTCATTTATATATATAACATTTTTTTCATATATGCAATATTTTTTGTATGTATATAAATATTGTATACATGAACAAAAAATATTGTAAACATAGACCAAAAATATTATATATATGAAAAAAAATCGGAGTGCTCCGAGTAAAAAAACACTCGAGTGTTGTTTAGTAATTCCCAAAATTAATTTAGTTTTATTAGAAAAAAATCACAGATAGCTTAGGCCTGATGCCAATTTCTAGCGTGACTTATGTTTTTCTTCGAGGTCCGTATGGAAAGCGGGAATTTTTTTTTCTAATTCCTATAAGAATTAGCTGTTGTCTCTTAAATTCATAAAGAAATCAAAGTTAAATTCCTGTGTTTCAAATGGAACGGAACCTTAAGCATAAGCCACATTTTCATTGGGCCAATTTAGAACCATTCACACACCCAGCGCTAATCCAGAGTATAAAAAGACTTAAAAGAGTCAACAAAAACTTATTTAACTTACAACTAGTAAACCCCGTTAAGACACGATATTTTTCACGCCATTGGTGTTGGTCTCAACTCTCAAGCTATTGATTTCACGAATCAGGTACTCTCGTGTATGCACTTTTCTCTGGTGTGCTTTCCCTGCTCTCCATATCTTTTCCGGGCTCAGCTCTCCCTATCGCTATGAAACAGAGATTTTTGTGGCTTGTGAAATAGATGCAGCTGCTTTCACAATAGGCACCCGTCCCTCTCTTCTCCCCACACTCTTCCATCAACTTTTTCTTTCTTTTTTCCTCCCCCAGATAGCTAATACTATTAGAAAGATTAAAAGAGTACTGCGCGAATAGAGAAAACCATAGCCCCGAATACTTGGGAGTTTGGAGGGCTCCCACTGCGCCCATAGGTTTCGAGATGATAATTGAGATAGGTAATGTATTTTGGAGTAGATGAAGAGACGATGACCCTTCACTGAAAAATAATTGGCACAAGAACCCTGAACCCTTAATTTTTAGTGTATTGAACCGATGTAGATTTAAAGCTATATCACGTAATTATAAGCTTGTTTTTTTCTAATGTATTGAACTGATTCTTACTAATAATTGGGACCCAGGTTACATTAAAAACCACAAAATAATAATATCATCTCTCAACTGCACTATCTCCTGTGTAGTTGTTTAATGCTCATATGAATTATTTAATGTTTTGAATCGACTCCTAAGTAAAGTTCGGTTCCATACATTTTTTCTTGGAATCAACTCCTTCAATACATTGAATCGATTCAATGGCTTCTCTCTCCTCATTTGAACCGGCTAAAACACAACATTAGAGATGGTCTCAGCTCACTGAACCTTCTTCAATGTTCCGTGAACTCACTGGCCGACCTTTTTCAACCCGGCTCATCATCACCCAAGGGAAAATAAAATGCTCAAAATCTCACTGCTTTTCCTTGCCAAGCCAGTCTTTTGAGCAAAGACTAAGTTAAACATCAGGGGTGAGTTTTTTTAGACTTCATGGCTTATGACTTATGACTTAAATATTTGAATTCTGACTGTTCGCGAGAAGTATTATGCATAGGAAAATAGTTGTATGCCATTTTAGTCAATACGGCTGAACTCAGTACACTTTTTATAACAATTTTTCTATTGATCCCGTCTTAAAAAAAACACCGTTTAAAAATTAGTTACTGTGCCAAAACGAACTCACCCCTGCAAGTGTTACAAAAAACTGAGGAAAAAGGCATTTCACCACTTCATGAAACCCGGATCATATACTCCTGCAACAACTTGACCGCAAAGCAAGGAGCAAAGTCAATGCAGTATTTATTGGTGATGAGCAGGTCGGTGTGAGTGATGGTGTCAAATGAGAGGGGCTACAGCCTACAGCTAGTAGCAGTACTAGTACCTTTCTATGGAAAATGCACTGGCTATGGGCTTTTGCATTGCAGGGTAAAAGCTACAACGAAACTATACAATTGTTTCTTCTCCCATCTCCCTCCCGGGGGCCCAGGGGTGCTGGCCACTCGTGCTTAGATAAATTTGCACTGTAATTCTAAATATTTTGAGAAATATCACTGCCATTAGCGTTACTTGGCCCTCTCATCAAATGTATAGCTTATGTGGCCTCTTTCATCACTAAATCCTAGCTCTGCCCTGCTCCGTCCTTCTCCCTTTGTCACTTGAATCCTCGATGATGCCACTGCTCCATTGCCCTTTGCTTATACACTGCCTCGTACACAAGCCTTTCAGCTGCCTACTCAAACCCAAAGAAATGAAAGCTACCATTACACCTCTTCCCCTTCTCCCCCAAATAATCTTGCCTAAGGTTCTCCAGGTTTTGTACAACGCGGCGTCTAGAGCTTTCAACCAGAGTACTGCTGATGCTTGCTCGCTGAGCAGGTGCAATTGGCGCGGCTTTCGTTTAATACCTTCAATGAACAGACAGATTGCAATGGGTTACTATCAAACTAAGGCTCTGGATCATGTAATTCAGATAAGACTAATAAAAGGCACCCTTCGCCCTCAGTCATAGGGCAAAGCGGCTTCTTGATTTAGACCTTACTGGCCAGGAATGGTTGAGCCCTAATTAAGCTACAGATAATTGTTTAATTTTTTCCTGCGGAAAATTTATCGTATGTGTACCTTAACCTGCTTCTGGAGATCCTTGATGTAGTCGACAGCCAAATCCAACATGTCAGCAGTGTTGGTTTGCTGCAGGAAATGGAATTGCAGGTTGTAGACAAGTTAACTTTGGAGTGGTCCTAGCGTAGCAAATATGCTAACCATACACTGTTCTATTGCCAATTGAGGAGAGGTAAGTGGTACAGTGTGTGCAGTACCTTGTCCATGTTGGGGACGAGTTCTTGCAGCTTCCGGATTCGCTCGCTGATCTTTGTCCTCCTCACCTGGGCCAAGATCACCACGTCAACCTCATGCTAAGCATGATGGTCACAAAAACTCGCAACTGTGCGCAAGAACAGCGTCAAATTACCCGCTCGGCGATGCTGCGGGGGTGCGTGGCGCATCCCCGCTTGGCCCGGATCTTGCATGGCACGGCGTCCTGAAACTGGAGGAACTTCTCGATGGTGGCCATCTCCGACGACGTCTTCGACAGGCTGAATTGGTGCGCCAGGCCGTTCTGCACACAAATCCTCCTCAATTCAGTGCTTACGAGGAATGAAATGCTAATATGATGGGATCGACGCGACGGCCGGAGACGCACCTGGGCAGGCTCCGACGAGTCCCGTGGGCGTTTCATCCCGGACAGGTTCTCCGACATCAGCGACGACACCTCCCACCCTGAGCTCATCGGGTATCCGGGGATGTAACCCCGGCCACCTCCGGCAGCCTCAGGGCTGCTGCCTCCGAGCTCCTCGTCGCCCATCTCCGAGATCTGCGACATGAGCGAGCCCTGCCGCGACGAGAAGCTGAGCTGGCCCTTGAGCCTGCCCCCTCGGCCGCCTCCACCGCCGGAGGAGTCCGTGTCGGCGGCGTTGCTGCCGTTCCTGAAGCCCACCCCCATGCCCGCCCTTAGCATGCTCCCGTATCCTGAATTGAACAGCGTAGGACACAGGATTCAGTTCAGGAAATAGAAAGGTTTCCAACAAGAACTCGCCAAGAACGGTAATAATTGCTGCGCAGCAAGCAGGAGAGGCAACTACTAGTACCAAAAGAAGGCCGAATTAAGGAAGTACCAACCGTTGTCCATGTTCAAATGATTGAGGAATCCGGCAGGGGAGCTGCTCTGCCGGATCAGGCTGCCGGCGCCGCAGACGGTGGCTGCGGCGGCGTCCATCCCGGTGGAGCTGACGGTGCGGTAGAGCCCCTCGACGGAGGCCATTTGCTGCTGCTGCTGGGAGTGGAACATCATCTGCTGCTGCTGCTGGGAGGCCATGGCGGCGTCATCCGGGAAGTGGACCGCGGCGGCGTCAGGGGGAGGCGGCGGCCGCGGATTGTCCCGGATCTGGTGGTCGGCCAAGAATCGGGAGAGGACGTTGTCGGCGCCGGCGTCGGGGCTGGCAGCGCGGGGGGCGGCCTGGAGGAAATCCTCGCAGACCTCGCCGAGCAGCGTGCTCGGCGCCGATCTGTACCTCAGCAGCCCGGACGAGCTCATCGGCGGCTGGACCGGCAGGTTCAGATCCTTGGACACCGGCGAGCCGTACATCACCTCCCCGAACTCTCTCCTTCCCCAATCACCAAACACCAATTCTCCCCAGAAACAGCCAGATCAAGAAACCCGAGCCCACTACCTCCGCCTCCTCGCCATGACCGCAACAGCACACAAAGCCAGCGAATCAATCCACCAGTTCAGCGATCCCAAGAACAAGAAAAGATCGGAGACTTTCCAGCCGACGAACAGAAACACTTGATTACTTTTTTCCGCTCGATCTCTCCAGCCTCCCAAGCTACTCCCTCTCTATCCAATCCACCTAGCGCTTCTTTACGGCGAGGAAGGGAGAAGAAAAGAAGAGAGCAGCAAAACCAAGGAAGTGGAGGTGGCTAGGGGGTTCTGCTTTTTTGCGGGAGTAGTTTAATTGACGGATTGGGGGCTGTGATTGCGTGTGCGCGGAGCAAATTTTATGTGTGTGCGCGCTAGAGCTCTCGGGTTATGGTTACAGGGGAGCAAGTTACGAGAATGCCCTTGCCGCCCGGGCTGGGTCGCTGCGCCCCATGGGCACATGTTTCTCGTGCCGCGCCGCGCGCGGGGCAGAGGAGACCAATACCAATCGTCGTGGCCATTTTAAGCAAGGGCAGCGCAAACTATTTTCGGCAGCAAGGCTTGACCTTATCCGAATGGATCGACTGTGAGTGGGGGCGGGGATGGGATTCCCCTTTTTTTCACTCGCAGGGTCGAGGTTGGTGCGTGCATCTCACCCTCTCCGTTCAGTGCCTTGATTTGACGCGTTCTTCGTTCCTCAGGTGCGAACGTCCTAGCCGTTTGCTAACGACGCTCGTTATTCGAACTGGGGCTGGTCCGTAGGCCCCACTTGTGTCCCGAAACTTGCATTGGAGTTCTCCTTCTTTTTTTTTGCCGGTACTCCAATTTGCTACGAACTGGTCTTTCTTTTTAATTGTAGTCTTCTAACAACTATTTTTATAAAAATAACGTTGTTTTTAAACTCGAAAAAAGGTAGCAGATGACATTATCATCGCTGCGTATAGAGAGCTCGGCAGAAGTAGAATGGCGCGACAGGCAGGCAGGCCCTGGCTGCTGCTCGGCAGCAGCTGCCCGGTCGTGCGTGGGGAGTATGTGGGGGCATTGCAGCAGCACAAGTCGTACGAAAGGTATCCATGAGCATACAAAGCTGACAATGGAAGAATGGGAGAAAAAACAACTAATCCTGCGAGCACGTATGTAGGCATGCACTAGCTACATGTCGATAGTTTAACTTGAATGCACGGCTTAATTCATCGCTGCTTAATTAGTAGTAACTAGTAGGGTGTATGCAGATTTATTTTAAAGTTTTTAATATTAAATAATATAATTTAAATGTTTGAAAATATGTTTATGTATCTTATAGACTAATTAGGATTTTAATACATCATAAAATATTAGAAATGATTATAGAAGCTTAAAGTAAAATACAACTTGAGAAATGTAATTGAAATATGAGCTTGATGGATTAAGGTTCTTAACAACGTAAACACTCTCCGTCATGCATGAATCATATAGGGCATGTTCTTTACCTCACAAGCTGGCGGCTTTTGGCTTTTGCTATAGTACCTAACTTTCAAACGGAGTATTTTCTCAAGACGGGGTCTACAAGTTAAACGATCTACACATTAAAAGCCCAACATCTATACCAACCAAAATTGCAAGTGAGTATCTGTCTTTTTGTAATCTGTACCAGTAAACAACAAAATTCAAAAAATTCAGCCAAAAGCCATAAACCGCAGTCGAAAAGAACAGGCCCTAGTTGTATATCCCCATTCTTCCTTCATTAGTTACTTTTTTCAAAATATATGCATACACATTACCATTGTTTAATCTCAAAGCAATACGTTGATTATATGTGCGGCAATCTTATTAGTTTACATAGTATTAGAGTATATTACTGACGCATACACCGATGAACCATTGGCAACCTATCTTGAACTTATAATTCCTCACATATTGGCTGTCCCACCGAACCGTGTGTCTTCTATCTTTTTTCGCCTTTACAATTTTTCTGCTTCAACATCCAACAACACACCCAATTCTTGATTGATCCCTCTTAACTGTTACCCATTCCAATACAATCTCTTAACTGTTACCTATTCCAATACAATACTCCACCGTACAGTTATCTTCTACTTCTCTCAATTATTACTTAATGCTGACCGTTGCAATATCAAACATGCATACACGTGCAACCGTCATTAATCCTTGCTTGAGACACCCATCACACTCTCTCATGTGGCCTTAAGCTATTCCTTATGGTTGTGTCATCTCTATTTTGAGCTCTTTATTCCTCTGCTTCCGTATATCCGTTTTCTATTTGTATAAATGCATGCATGTATATACACATGCATGATGTTATATGTGCTCGATGTCCCTCTTCTCCCATGTTGATCGCTCCTCTTATTCAACATTGGCCACCTCAACACTATAGCTTTCTCACTAACCGCACTAATCTGGCGTCTTTACTGATGTCAGTATGTCTCCTTTAGTTGTTGTCCAACGATATGGAGAACCTTCTCGCCATCGTAGGTGACGTCGTGCCCTTTACCTGATGGCTCCATATTGTTATAGCTCATCTTCAATGCAAAGCTTCATCTCCTCTCCGCCAAAGCTTCCCTATTATCATGGCCCTTGGCTCCTTTAACTCCGGTCATTCTCTTTAATGAGTTTAGTGAGTAGCATAGCATTGTCTTTATTGAATGGCTAAGGTGAGCAACATTACATTGTCCTCATCTTCCCTGCCATCACCTCCGCTCTTCGCTTCCTAGTGGGCCAATGTCTTCTTGTTGCACAAATCGACACCATCGCACTCTGTCGTAGTCTCCTTCAATACTATTCGTGCTATTCTTGTTATAACTTTTATTATTACTGAAACTTTAAGTTGTTTTTATTGGAGTTCGTATACAAATCGATTTACTAATTCTATTTAATTTATATTAAATTTTGGTTATTTATGGACCTTACTTTGTAATTGTGTGAAGGTAAATTGCAAATTTTATTTTGTTTTTACTCCAAATTTTAATTATTTTTTGTTGAAATTTATGTACAAATCCAATTTCTAATTTTGTTTATTTTTATTTGGAATTATAGTTATGTAGGGATTTCACTTTGGAATTCATATCGAAATCAAATTACTACTTTTATTATATTTTTATTTTGAATTACAATTATTTTTGTTGGAATTTGTGTACAAATATAATTGCTAATATTTGTTTAATTTTATTCTAAATTATATTTATTTAGTAATTTTACTTAGGAATTCGTATGGAAACTGTAGGATCGTTGATGGCAATCAGAGGGGGGTGAATGATTGTAATTCCCAGCGGAAGCTTTTTATCAAATTTCTTGTCTTCTAATCATTCAAACTGAAAATAGAAATAACACAAAAAAATAAATTTTTTCGACCGTACTTTATCAGTACTGTAGCAACGTACTGTAGCACAAAAATGACGGAAACATACACCAAAAATTAGAAGCTGAAGCCGAAACGAGCGGTACTCTACCTCTCTTGTATACTCATGTACGTGGAACATTTAATCATATGCCACTCTTATGAGTAGAGTGGCAACAGATTTGCCACCCTGGCCCGCTTTCAGTGACTCAGACGGGCCCACATGTAAGTGACAGAGTTAATTGACCAATCTTAAGAGTGGCAAAAAGTTGAAATCCCCCATGTACGTACTACACTGTACTAGAAGCACCTTGTATTTGCCCGATTCTTTGTATATAAAGATTATTTTGTTCTAATTACTCCATTGAACCAGATCTTTACCAAGTTGCCCATTTTATTGCTCAAAGTTGAATGCTACACATAAAAGTTATTAGGACACATTAGTCCACCGATCCATACTTTTTTTTTTGCATGCAGCCATGCCCTTGTGCTTTTAGGAGGGTACGAGAGCATTTGGTCATTGATTATTCAATCCACTTTATTCTAATGATACAACCATATAACTAATGATTAGAACTTAAGGATAGATTTGTAGGATAATTTACATATTCTCCGTAAGATACACAACTTATGTTAGCACGCATGATTACCTTATATATTATTATTAAGCACCCTATTAATTATTTTATTGTATTAGTTAAGAACATGGGCATTATACAAGGGAGGAGAGTGGGGCTGATTGCAGTCGGTTTGGAGGAGCCACCGCAGCAGATCAACACAGCGACGGACGAGCAAGAGACGATTAGGACAAACACAAAGTGTTAAGTCAAAGAACAATTGCTAAATTACTTAGGTTTATAAAATTTTCTTCTCCTAAGTTGCTCATATATATACAAATCAATGGTTGATCTTTATTTTTGAAAGAATGTATCGTAGGTACCTTCCAAGCACCGGAGAAAATCTCCTTGTTATATAGCGCACAGCAAATAGTGTCTCTCCGTCTCTATTTTTCAATACTTCTAGTTTAATGTTTTAACAGCTCTTTACACGTGAATGAGAAACCAAATGGTTGTACAATGTGTTAGGTTTAAAACACACTAGTTTTTATCCCGACTTGACAAATCCAAAGTTCCACCTTTGCATGAATCTTTTCCCCTCGTGATAAACTCAACTAGAAATCATGCGCCCCAAAGGTATGGTCTGTTTTTACGACTTCTAAAAACAATATTTGGTTTTTACTACAGTATTTAACTTTTAAATGGAGTATTTTCTTAAGATGGGATCTACATGTTAATTGTAGTACACGTTAAAAGCCTAACATCTGTATCAACTAAAATCGCAAGCGGGTATCTCTCTCCGTAATCTCTATCGCAAACAACCAAAATTTAAAATTTTTAACTAAAAATCATAAATCACAGCTAAAAAAAACATACCTTATATCTAGAAATCATGCGCCCAAAGGTATAGAAACCTAGAAGAGTTCCATCTTGAGCAACTCGCGTGCAAAGGAGGCGGGAGAAAACGACGGACGTGGCCGTGCCGCGCGCGCCCCACCAGCGGCTGCCGCTCACGGGGCGCCTGCCCGACGGCGGCCGCCGTCGCTTTTCCCACCGCGCGCGGGGGCCAAAAAGATCTTTCGCTTTGAGTCGAACCCACGACCTCACCACCCCCTCCCTCCTCGCCGTGGCGTGCACTAATCGTTGGTTTTGTAGGTGAAAAATGTGGCGACTCACGAGGGCACGAAAGCAATCAAGCGTGTGTGCCGCGCCCAAAAGCGGCCGGCTTTTCGCGTACTTTGCTGATTCACCGCACGGGCAACCCATGCGTCTGCTTCCATCGTTCTCGGCTCAACTGACGTAGCATTGCAATACAAGCTTGCCCTATCTAAACTAGCATTGATGATCCAAGGATGTGCAAATGAAATGCAGACCATTTTCTGAATGAAACATGCGGGGCAATTAAACTGCTGAGATTGTATGGGTCGCATCCGCAGCTGTACTTCTCCGAAGGTTATAGTACTATGTAGATCTAGTTCTGTCCTGGATCTATTCCAGTTGGGAGATGAGAGGACCTACTACTAAAAATTTATGGAGTGAACAGGCAGCAAAAGTCGATTGTTCCAATGATGGGTGGTGGCACTGTTCCATCCCCCAACACCTGAGATGTATCAGATGTGGAAGACACAGAGAGAGAGAGAGAGAGAGAGAGAGAGAGAGAGAGAGCAGGTGGCAGCCATTTTGATCCAAGTGAGCGTCTGGGGTTTCTGTTCTTGGGTTCGGGGACAAGTGTTTCAGGGTCATAGCTCAGTTGTCAATGCCTGCGTAACTCGATCGCCAGTTGGCCATGTTTCATGTACACGGAATCTTCTCAGTGCTAACATAAATGTTTGCACATATTTTTCTTTCTTTTTGACTTTTATGGAGACTTTATTTTACTGAGAACCGATTGCAAGATGCGATCTTAAGATCTATATCGAGAGGAAAAGCTTATATTGCATCCATCTGTACAGTTAGTGTGACTGAACTGACAGATTTGCTGGATTGTCCTTAACTAAGACGACACACTCCTGAAGCATAGCTTAAACCACTAGTAGGTTAACAAGAACAGAGCTCCCATCCATCGCTCACCACGGTCTAACCCAACAAGAAGAAATGGAGAGAGAGAGAGAGAGAGAGAGAGAGAGAGAGAGATGAGAGATGGGGACACGGAGATCCAATCTCCAAGATCTCCCAAAATTTTCAATGTCCTGATATCAGTAAAGCAAGAAGGATGCTCACGTGGGTCGCATGTGCGGCAAGAAAAAGAAAGAAAAAGTAGAGGGTACTACTGGAGGACCAAAGAGATGCTTGTAGCTTACATCTAGGCATGCATAATTATTTTTCAAATTTAAAAACCTAGTCTTCTCCGTAAATGTACTACGTGAAGCAGGAACTGCTTAGGGCTTGCATCTAGTCATGCATACCTGACTATCTACATGGTAACCTACCATCAAACAAGTTGAGTTCCAAAATAGCTCTCTAGCAATTTTATTTTTAAAATTTGATCTTTAAATATCTATTTTTATAAATCTAGTTTTCTCCATAAACATACCACATGCAGTAGTCACCTACCGAGCTATATTAGCTCTGCAGTCATCCTACATAGTGCTATGTAACTACCATTTATAAAAAAGATGTTTAGAGATTAAATCTGAAAAAAATTTGTTAGAGTGACACTTGTTTGCTCGGTTGCATCAAACTCATTTCATTTCAAAAATTAAAAGTAGTTGCGATCGTATATTGTGGGCCCTAATTTATTAAAATCACTGGTATGTGGGA
Organism: Bonia amplexicaulis; assembly: GCA_036346245.1. NCBI lineage: Eukaryota > Viridiplantae > Streptophyta > Magnoliopsida > Poales > Poaceae > Bonia > Bonia amplexicaulis. Next base: position 12,993,466 of record CM070758.1, on the reverse strand, counting down.
CCTACGGACTGTCAGTTTGTCAGTCTCCGTAGTGGCTTAACAGAACGACCAGAGTGGCCAGGTTAGTTAATGGAGGATGAGACTGGTAGGGTGGCCCAACTGAGCCCATGATGGGTTGTCACTACAGCTTAATTACGGTCTATTTTTTTGAGCCACAGTTTATAGTTTATAGCGTTTCTAAAAGACTATTTGATAAACTATTTTTAAAGATTATTTTGATAAAATATTTTGAAATAACTACGAAGAAGCTACTCCATTTGTTTATTCTAGAGAAGTCATAAACCATAAGCTAAAATAATCTATCTAGCACCCATGGTCATCCTCCATAGTTTATATAGTTCCTTATATCTTTTTTTAATTCAGAATAGGAATCCTAATATAAATAGAAGTAGAAGTTCTAATCCTAATAAGAATCATCTAAAATTTTTATAACACATCTTTTTAAATCTTAAAAGATTTGATATGAGTCACCCTAACTCAACAAAGTCATTCTACCAAACTGAGGCTAGGCTACAAACAGTTAGTAGTACATTTGATACAATAACGAAATATACATTTTGCTGGCAGTTATTTGGATTAGCTCTCTCTTGGAAACCTCTATTAGACCTCAAACCTCCTGTTGAAGACATAACTCAAACTCATACAGTCATACTTGGTTCATAGATATATGTCGGTATAGGGACCGTGGAGTCAAACTTTCCAACTTCTTGTATCTTGTTTTGTTGTAAAAGAACCGTATCAAAATAGTTTGGCAGTGACATTTTTTATATTTTCTTTACCAATATAACATTATGATTGAAATTAGTAGTAAAAAAAGATGTATCTTGAAGAGCGTATAGATGCCCAAAATGATAAGTACGTATTCTGTCCAAGAAGGAAAATACGCCAACTTTCGTATAAAAATAGGTTAGTTGCGAGGTTGTAGTTTCAATCGTAGTACTAGAAAGAACGAAGAACTAAGGAAATGCTGGCCACCCCGTAATGAAAACCGGCGACCCATACCTTGGCATCGTCATTGTTGTTGAGAATTCGCATGTACTTGTGCCTAGCCCTTTTCATGGGTTCCTAAACTCTACTAATCACCTTCGTTATTTCTAAAAAAACTAATTACATTGGTCTTTGCAATGACCCTACAATGCAATATAAAATAGCCTGTATCTTGCCCCATATGCTTGATAATGATGCATGATTAGCTATTGGGTCCGTTTTTTTTTTTTTGCTTATGGCTATGACTTATAGTTTATGGTTAAGATTTTTGAATTTTTTGCTGTTTGTGACAATAATTACGGAGAGATATACTCGCTTACGATTTTGGCTGGCAAAATGCTGAATTTTTAACGTGTAGTACAATTAATTTGTAGATTTCATCTTAAAAAATAATATGTTTTAAAACTAGATACTATAACAAAAACTAAAAATCAATTTTAAAAGCCGAAAGCACATACCCATTGTTATCTTCTCCGACGAGAGAGATCAGAATTTTAATACGATTCTGCCCAGAAGGAATCCATCAAGCTAAAGTTGTGTCCTTTTCGCCCTAGGCGCAAGATATTTTGAGCCATGTGGCTCCACGTCTGCATGATCGTGTGAGTGAAACCCCTGTAGTAACCTTGTTCCCCTACTATAGTACTCTCCTAAGTTTGAACTGACCCAGATTATGGAGGAGAGGAAAATATAAACAAAATTGGAGTAAAATGTCCTCCGAGTCACCTCCACTCTAATTGGTGATCTAATAAGCATATGCGGTGCATCGTAAAGCCCAAGAAACATTTACACGCACTAATGGAGCCCCACATCATAAAGCCCAAGGAAAGGAAGGGGTGTTTGACAGCATGACATATGCGGTACATTGGGAATAAGTTTGACGATAGCAGCTGCTCGCCCCATGATGTTCTTCCTCCCCAGGAGTACTGATGGCTAGCGTAGGCGAATATGTCTCTCCGTTGTCATCTGAGGCAGTTCATATGCTGTGTATGTCAGGGTTAATTGTTCCTAGATGCTGATATTCCTCACTCCGGACAAAAGATCAAGGACATTTTATTGCGTTTCTGCTTTTTTTTTTGCTTGATGTTTCAAGGAAGGCACCCATCAAGGACGCTGCTCGTGTGGCCGATCTTGGTGAGTCGTGGCAGGAGTTGCATTCCTCTCTTCACGTATGAACACAAATCAGAAGCTGATACAAATATCTCAGTTCCTATAAAATATTTTTATCAATTATTACTATTAATTTGTCACTATTTTTCGCTTTCATATATTATAATATATTTTGTATATTTTTATTCGATTATATCACCGGTACCGGTCAAAACCGGTGAAAATCGGCAAAATCGCTAGGAATCTGTTTTATCCGATATTATCCGAGGAAATCAGATTCGAAAATATCCGTATTCGTATTCGAGAATATTTATCGTATTTGAGAATATTCGAACCACTACTATTTATTAACCACCATAAAAAGCCATCAGGAAAATATAATATAAACGGGCCGTAATATTCGAAATTCTCGGCACCTTGGATTGGTAAATCATTGTTACTGTCGCATCGCATAAGTGTCACATCCAGCACATGAGCTAGAGAAAAAAAACTAAAAGGGCTTTGCAAAGTTAGAACTAATTGGGCAGAAATTTCGGTGACATCCAAAACCGAAGCCTAGCCATCACAGCCCAACACTATCAAACTGGAGGCCATTTAGGCCCGCTATAATATCAGTACAGTTTCGCTTGGACCTTATCCCGGACTAGTGAGCGCTCGGTGGGAGGCCGCCGCCGCCGCCACCGCCGTCGCCGTCCAGGGGAACGAAATGGAGGTCGGCTTGCGGCTGCGCGCTCTCGGCCACCGCGGAGGGTTCCCGCCCGCGGCATGCAGCAGGCATCTCCGCCCGCACCGCCTGGTCTCCTCCTCCACTGCCTTCTGCTCCCGTGCGTGACGAGCTCGTCTCCTCCTTGGTACGCTTGCGGCCGGCCTCTTTCTGATGTGTCCAGCTTGCGCGTTTGCAGTTGCTGCCGGTGGCAACGGAGCTGCGGTTGGTCCCGTGGGGAGCGGCGCGGAGGTCGCGCGCGCCAAGAGGATGCTCCATGTGGTGCTGGTTTCCCCTCTGGTAACTGCTCGGTTTGCGCCTTCTTTTCTGTGTTCGATTGATGATATATGGATGAGCTTGGGGCGCGTATACTGTTGATGGTGGTTGTGAGTCCAAATTGTAGGCATTGCTAGTTCCTATGAAATGGCGTTGTATATTATATCCTACCTGCATCGTGCTTCTGCTATGTGGAAATAGAGAAGCAGTGAACATTTCCAGTTCTAAGAAGTGATGAACATTTGGCAAGTTAAATTAGTGAGCTGATCATTTGGGATTTTGAGTTGCTTTTTCACTTAACTGTAATTATACTTCATAGATCCCAGGAAATACAGGATCAATAGCGAGGACGTGTGCAGCGTCGGCAGTTGGCCTGCATCTTGTCGGGGTAAGGTTAGTGCTCATTGTTATGTCTTCTAGATAAAAGTTATAGAACATCAAACACTGTGTCATTTTTCCTGTATTGTCATTCTCTGGTATTATGTGTGAACTGAAATAATATTTTTGGAAAAAATTTCCAGCCATTAGGTTATAAGGTAGATGACACGAAACTGAAGCGTGCCGGATTGGATTATTGGCCGTATCCTATGGTTGGATGTATTCCCTTTATACGATACTCTCTATGGTTTATAAAGCACTAAAGTTTGAAAGCCCAGATCCTTGAACATGTATCTATTTCCAACCTTTCTTTTGAAGTGTAGCAAGTCTTAACTATTTGTACTAAGATATGTTGTTGTCAAGATTCATGACTCCTGGGATGAGTTCCGAGATTATTTCATGAAGCAGGTACTGCCGTTTTATCCTCCTGCACCAATATAACTACTGAATAAATGTGAGATTTTAACTAGTGTTTTTCTTTACACCAGGATGGAGAAAAAAGGTTGTTGGCATTTACCAAAAGAGGCACAAACATCCATTCGGTGAGTAAATATATTAATCAATTTCATTTGCTTATAGTGAATCCTCAGATATTAATCATCTTTGTGTGGATGATAGTGAATTGTAGCTAACGGATGAACCTCAACTAGTATGTATGATGATTTTCTTACATGACCGATGTGCACAAACATGAATTTGTATTGGAGCAAATTGACTTGAATATCTAGATTGCCACATTGATGTACGAATGCAAAGTAATGTAAATGTGCAAGGTAGATTATTCCATTAAATGTTTGCATTTGTTTGATTAATGTTCACATTTTTGGTTTAGGATTTCTCATATAAGCCAGGGGACTGGCTAGTATTCGGCTCTGAAACAAAAGGATTATCACAGTCCCCCCTCGACGACTGCTGTGAAGAAGGCCTAGGTGGTGGAACAATCCGAATTCCAATGGTTGAAACCTATGTCCGGTGCCTGAATCTCTCGGTCAGCGTTGGAATAGCGTTGTATGAAGCAGCCAGACAGCTGAACTACGAACAGCTCCAGTATCAACCAGAGCTCCCGGAGGAAGCACAGGGACTATTCCCAACAGAGGATATTTATGCATGAAACACTTATCTCAGAATTATTTGATGATACATTCATAGAGTTGAAACGCTGTTGCTTCCGAATTGAATACCTCAAGAGTTTCTACTGTGTGCTGTGACTTATAAGATTTGATGGGAGCAGGAGGACCCCATCGGAGTCTCTTTGCAAATTCAATTCCAAACCGGTTAGGTGTCGACGTGTTCTTCACATGCTCATTCAAAATGTGTACTGGACTGCTGGTGTGATCAAAGAATCGTGTCATCAGTTTTATACTATTTGCAGTCAGGAGGTCTAATAAATTACACATGATAAGATGTGAGGCCTCTTCTGACTTCCCTACACTGAGCTGTGCACACCACAAGTTTGTTAATTTGCATGCTGATGTTGTGTTGTTTTGTTTCTGTTAAATATGGTGAGGAAGGTTGGTGAAGAAATTTACTGCTATTTAAAACGTCTGTCTGCTTACGGGTCAAATGGTCCCCCTCTCAGTGGTTGTCCTGAAGTGAAACCATTGGCTGCTCTGGATGATTATCCCCGATCAATTTGGCTTATTCGGCTTCAGGCTATGGATTTTGGTGGGTTCTTTTTTGTTGCAAAACTTATGGCTAGATTTATGGTTGTGACTTATAGTTTTTGGCTCTAGTACGAGTGTTTGTGTTAATGAACTAAATATAATAAACCGCTTTAAAAAGAATGTTCCGATAAGCCGCTTCGAAACGGTGTCGGAGAAGCTGTCTTGTTTGTTTGGGAGAATCCATAAGCCGAAAAAACTAAACCTTTGGCTTTTGTCTGTTAACTTTTGATTGAAATGCCACTGTATAGCTGAAAGAAGCTTGAGGCTTAAATTGAGGTGTTCAATTTGGCTTATGACAATGGCATTTGGATAAGCGATTTTTTGAGCATTGTTTGTGACGCATCTTGGTAGGCTACATGTATTCGTTCCCATGTATCAACAAATGATTACGAGTTAATTACAAACATCGTATGCACCATGAGGACACCTACATCGTACATACACGAGTATTTTCGTTTGCCACTACAGAATCTATGTCATTGCCATCAACGACGATGTTATCTAATCAAGTGTCATGCCCATTAGTACGGACTTTGTGCCTTATGGAACAAGCGGTACAGCACCCCTAGCCACACCTGAAGGGTCGTCGTGCTACCCTTCTAGACTTACAAAATCTCTCTCAGGCAATTCGCAGTCCAAAATGAAGTTATGCAACGCCATCGTTGCAGTAATTATCGCTTTCGCATGTGTGGGCGGTAGCTAGGAACGTCGTCGAGTATACGCCATTTCATCTTGCACATGCCAAATGCTGGCTCGACAACGTTCTGCAAGGACGAATGATAAAAGTTGAACACCTCCTGCATCCCGGATGGTTGGGACGGTTGAGTATTGTTTTCAAACTCCGAAACGTGATACCTCTTGTTGCGATATGGATCTAGGTACATAGCTTGTTTGGGTATCCAGACTCCATGAGACTTGCATGCACTGTTACCATATATGAAAAATAAATATCGGCTAGTCATACCAATAGCAATACATGATATAATTGAATTATATGCAAATATATTACCTTTTGGGGAATGCGGGAACCGATTTGGCCATTGTCTCCTACAGTACGTGCATGTTGTGCACTGAACTGGCCCATCCCGCGCACACAAAAATGAACCTGCCATCGAATCACAGACCGCGAGCACATTTTGACTAATGTACCCATGCCTGTTGAAATACCGAGCATGCTGGCATTTGGAACCATGACTTGCACATGTGTCCCATCAATCATGCCTATGCAATTCACGAAGTGCGAATAGAATCTTCGCTGAAGTAGCGTCGGATGCAGACTCTAAAAGGTAGGATCAGTCGGTGCTCTGATGGCACCTGCTAATTTGTACACGCACTTTAACACCTCATTGAACTTCATGCTTATCGTACCCCTGGAATGCTCAAATTGGTTCATGACCTGTCTATTGAACTACGGCGTTCCATACGTCCATAAGAACATGGTGAGTGCTTCTTGTAGGAAAATAGAATGGCTGGGATAATCGTCGGATGTATTGCTTGAGCCTCGAAGAGCATATACATAGAGTACAAGGCTTGGAGGGCAAGAAGGCTCTCCTAGAGATAAGGTGGTATCACAGGATTACAAATCCTAAACTACCAAATATAGAGATCTACCAATATACTCTAACATCCCCGGCAATCGTAGCGGTAGCGTCACGGACAGCAGGAGCATCGTGGACGGTCAGACTGGAGAGGAAGCCGAAGGTAGGGAATCGTCGGACTGACATCCCCCGCAATTGCAGTGGGAGCGTTGGGGACAGCTGTGGCATCGTGGACGCAGTGACTGTAGGGGAAACTGACGAGTTTGCTCAAGTTAATGATAGCCCTGTGTTGCCGAGGTAGCCGAGAGCGAGGTGACCATGGTCATAGCCGTGGGGAGGGAGCCATGTCGAGTAGCTGGTGTTGAGGTCATCGCTGTGGTCGGGGTAGTAGAGTTAATCCAGAGGAGGTCATGGCCGAGGTGCATACGACCATCGACCATGGTAGGTGTACAGTAAACCGATCGTAGCAACAAAGAACCGGTTAGGGAACCGGTCGTAGCTACAAGGAACCGATCGTAGCCACCGTAGTCGATCGCCATGGTCGACCTACTGTGGTCAATCGGCCGTGGTCGACCTGCCGTGGTCATCCGACCGTGGTCGATCCGCCATGATCGACCTGCCATAGTCGTCCCTACCGTGGTTGTTATCGAAGATGAGAGAAAGGAGCAGAGAGGCGACGGAGTTGGGTAGCCACGCCGATGGAGGGAGGTGAGGAAAGGCGGGCGGCATGGTTGATCTTATATGGTCGACCTACCATGGTCGACCTGCCGAGGGGGAGAAGAAGATGCCGACGGAATAGCTGGCATCACCGACGATAGAGGAGAAGATGTTGGCGGAACAGCTGGCGCCATCGGCGGTAGAGGAGGAAGGTGCTGAAGAGTGGCCGGTAGGCGGTGGCGACTGGGGCCGAGAGGAGGGGCTGCTCTCGGGGAGCCCAGATCTAGGGCCATGGAGTTCGAATATGGTCAGATCCGGACCCGGCGTGGAGCTCCACGACGCTGGAGCCAACAGGGAGCCGGCTCTGGATCCAGGCGGAGAAGGACCTGATCAGTGTTGACAAAGATGATGGCGTCGACGATGGCAATGTGACCACGAGCAGCGACGCTGCAGCCCGAAGGGACGATGCAACGGCAGCACATGCATGTCGATGGCATGACCACAAATATGGGCTCCCGGTGGTGCGACGACTCGTGCTTGCGAACGATGGGAAACAATGAGGATCCGACGTGATGACGACGATAGATGAGGCGCTCGGAAGGCCACAGAGAGAGGGCCGGGTCGATGAGCACGCTGCATCATGCCACATCATCATCAAAGGAGAGGAGGCGCTGGAGCGGTCGAAGCCAAGGTGGTGAAGTCCAGAGCCATGGAACGTCAACAGGTCGACAGGGCGATGCAAACTGATCTATGATCAAAAAAAGTAGAGAAAACCCGATCTAAAATGACCAGGGAAAGCTTTAATTGGTAGCCGATCGGATGATCGGCGACACGACTTAAACTACAGGTTGCTCAACCCCCGGAGAGATCATGGAGACAAGATCATCTCCCAGGGGTTGCGCAACGGAAGCTGTGGTAGCGGTGGCTCAGGAACGGCGCTGCTTTGATGCCATGTGGGAAAATAGAATGGCCGGGATAATAGTCGAATGTATTGCTTGAGCCTCAGAGGACGTATATAAAGTGTACAAGGCTTGGAGGGTAAGAAGCCTCTCCTAAAGATAAGGCAGGTATGACGGGATTACAAATCCTAAACTACCAAATATGAAGATATGTCAATATACTCTAATAGTTTTCTTGAGCAAATTTCTGGTGAGGATTGTAGGCCGTAGTTTGCAAGTAGAGTGTCGTGTAGCCTATGAAACACTCGCGAGCGCATCCTAAACATGTCGTAGCATCTCTGATCACTAGCCAATTGCAACTCAACCCATTGAATGCCGATCATCATTGAAGCTCTTAGGGGTGGCCTAGACCCCAAACTCACTTCATCAGTAGGGTAGTTGAACGCGGCAAAAGTCAGCAAAACGATGGAGCCAGTGGAAGGTTCAGGTCCATCGCCCGCCCTCGCTTGTTTGCATGGCGAGAAAGCTTGTATGGCATTCTTCCTTCATGAAGAGTTGTGTGGCGTAGTAGTACTCGTCGCTCTCTTCACCGGCCCTAAACTCCTCAACCAAACGCATTAGTGGCATGAACTCTTCCCTCATCGTGTCGTGTATAGGGGAGGTGGCACTCAGACCCGATAGCTGATTGGCGGTGGTATGTGTCTTCTCATAGAGGTCGACCAGACGCTTCAGCTTGGCATCGTGGTCGATGCGCTTCGCACGGGGTGTGTCACTGGGTGGCGGTGGGTGCCGAGTAAGGCCTCTTCCCATGGTATGTGTCGGATGGTACATCACTGCCACAAGTCTCCATAGGGATGGCGAGGTTGGTGTTGTCGTCCTCATGGTCGGAGTTCAGCGTGTCACCACCTTGAATGAATCCGTACTCACTCGTGCTGGTCACGTTGCCGAAGACGACATCCATCAGTTCCTCGTGTGGAAGGGGGAATTTTTTAACTTCATCGCCCTAGCCTTTCCCTGTAAAAACAGTTAAAATGCACAATTGATCAATCGAGCATGGTGCGAATAGAATGAATTGAAGCAATATTACAACTTCTCATAGCATACTAATTGCGGCATCCAGTGTCCACCACACATCGTCGGCGACGATCGAGCCGATCTCCGGGTTGACGCCAAGGCCCGAGGTGTGTTGCTTCAAGCTCTTCCAGGTGGCGTAATCCCATTTGAGGTTCTCCCACTTGTTCTTCATTTGCTTGCGCAAGTAAGCCCACCTTGTGCGCTCTTTGAATTTGCTCCAAAGGTTCGCCCCCTGCCTATTGAAACATGCAAAGGGCCAGATGTGAGCTACGACCTCCTCAGTGCAAAACTCCAAGAAAACGTTGTAGGCTCGACACTCTAGGATGTTGAGCCCTTGTCCATCTGCACCCACGACCAAGGTGGGAGAAGCAAGTGCGACAAACAAATGCACAAACAAACGACGTCCATATGTGGATGCAAATATCGAAGCTCAACAAATCAGAAGCTAGACCAACCCCAACAAACACAAGAAGCAAGGAGTACAAAATGGGGCAAATAACACTAGTAATGAACCGATCATACCTTAGTGCTACAGCTGGTGCTCGCTCGTTACTTCGCGCCCGACCCAAGGAGGAGGCACAAATGATGGGCTGGAAATTCACAATACCGTAGGCCATGGACGAGCATAGCAGCTCGGGCCGACCTTGTAGGTGCCAGATCTGATGGACGCGGAGAAGCTGGAGACGGAGAGGCTAGGGACTACGCCGGATTGGGGTTAGTTGCAGAGCAAAGGAGGCGCGGATGTGTCCAGTGAGGAGAGTTCTCACAGATCCGAAGTAGTGGTCCCTATGCCCGCGGACGGAGAGATAGGGGTGATGGGGAAAGTAGCGAGCGAGCATGTGGAGGGAGCCGTCAGTGCGTCCTTATCCATTTGGCCCAAGGCGGCTTATACACAGCCGCAGCTGAAGTCTCTCCGCTCCAACCGGCTTCCAGCTTTATGCAGCCGGAAGCCTGAAGCCACAGCCAGTTGTAACGCTGTAATCCCTAGTTCATCAGCAGTTGGTAGCTGGATGAGGGCATGGGCGGATGCACACTCTCAAATTAGGTGCACACGCCCTACGCTGATTTTAATTTTTGTTACTTAGAGTCCAAGCTTACATAGTGTATGTCTCCATATGCTAAAATCTAGTGCCCCACATGTCAAGAACTATATCTATCTAAAAGAAAGAAGGCTTAAACACATTAACAAATAGGAGGAGAAAAGAAAAGAAAAATACGCAAGACGTTGACAAAGCAAGACACTTCAGAAAAATGCGTGTAAGTTAAGTTGGCATGACACAGAATATCAACCGACAGTGAAAAAAAGAACAAAATAATAGAAGCTACTTGAATTGATCGAGCATGGTTCACTAGCCGATTCGGCCCCAAGCCAACGCTAGCCCAAAGCCCAAGCGTTCAAGCCAACACCAGCCCCAAGCCAACTAAGTAGGCAACACCAGGTCTAGACGATGCCTTACCTACCTTCCCCTATTCTCCACGCCACGCACGTAACCTTTGGTAAGTTGGTCCTTTAAATGCGCTTGGTGACGGGCTCGGCGCCGCCGTCGTTCGAGCACACGCGCTTCTCGCCTACGCCTGCGTGCGTTGGACTCGGATGGTATGGTTAGATTTCTCGCCGTGTTAATCTCACTGCGCGCGCATGCAAATGAAGTAAATCTCGGTGTATGTATCAATGTATGCAGTATGACCGACGATCACGGCAATATTTGAGGTCATCCACTGACCACTCGTCGTCTTGTCATGGCTGACTGGCTCGTTACTTCAAAGTTCAATGATCTTCATAGCTAACGAAGTAACGATCAGACGACTAAAATAAGAACTAAATTTTATGATTTAGATTTTAGGGTTTCAATTTTATGATCTTTAATTATTTGTGGGTTAGGGCTTTAATATTAGAATGCCCTACTTTAATTTCTTTTCAACAATTGAATTAGAGAATTTTTCAACATGTTTCAATATCTAATTCACTGTATTTCAATAGCTAACCATATTTTGTTTTCGGATTCATTCGAGATCATTCACTAATAGTAGGTTTCTTGATATTAGTATGTTGTCTGATAAATAATTATTTACTATTGAATTTTGTCATAAAGTTAGTTGATGTTATAAAATTTAAAATGCATTACTATCTACTACATTATTGATGGATACATCGATAAATAAATATATATATGAATTATGAGACCTCGAATCATTTTTGTTCTAAATCCGCATTTGAATGAGGGGGCAGTTTCTGTTACTATGCACCTATGACATAATTAGAGATGATTACAATGTGAGGTTCTATGCTAAGTTGCTAACATGACATAACTAGATTTGCTCCAAATGTCCAATCATTGTGTTTTACATTGGATCCACATTATGGCACCAATGATACGCCGATCTGCAGTGCAATGGCCATCATTCAACAAGAATCCCAGGTTGTCAAAAAGGACTCCTTTTCCTTTTTAACAAGAAACTGCACTAAGCTAGATACTAATAAAACTGCACTGCACCCAATCTCAATCTTCTCCATCCATCGCTCCATCAAGCTCTCGTCCCTGTCCCTCCTCTAGCGTGCTGCTGTTTGTCATGCATACTCAAAAAGAAAGCGAAGCTTTTTCGCCACAAAAGTGTAACAACTAACAAAGCATGCCAAAACGCAAGAGAGAAAAAAAGGCAGATAGAATTGTTCGGGGAAAAAAAAGGCAGATAGAGTTGTTTGGAAGAGCAGATCAATTACATGGCTGCAAAGGTTGCAACTACAAAACATGGTTCTTACTGGAGCAGATCAGCGGACGAATGATTCTTGCTTGCTTGTACCGTCTCTAACCTCACATTGGCAACTGCTAATCTACAGAATTAAAAAGATTTTACGCGCTACTGGTTGCTACTGAAAACGCTTATTCTTATCTTCTATTTAGCTCGATCAGAGACACTACCAGAGAGCGGCTGCAGCCATGGATTGGATCGCCGGATTAGCCGATCCGATCGAGGCTCTCGGCGACGGCGCGCATGCGGGGGCGCAGCTCGGGGTCGGGCTCGGTGCACCCGAGCGCGACGTGGAACACGGCGAGGACATGCTTCTTGGCGTGCACCTCGCCAAGCAGCGTCGGGTCGACCACCTCCGACAGCGGCCGCTCCTCCTTGAAGGCGCGCCGCACCCACGCCTCCAGCTCCAGCCCGCCCTCCCCCTCCGTCGGCTCGCGCCCGGACACCGCCTCCAGCAGCACGACGCCGAACGCGAACACGTCCCCTTCTGCGTCACCGCGGCGGCCGCGACGCCGGGCGCGCGCAGCTCCGGCGTGACTACGACAGCGCGCCGATGCGCAGTGCGCAGGCCGCGCTGCCGAGCTTCTTCGAGTGCGCCGTTTTGTGCGCGCCGGCAACAAGCCGGGCGAGGCCGAAGCCGGAGACGTCTCTCCCGCCATTCCCTCCCTCAACTCCCACCGTCGCTCTCTCCTTTTTCCTCCTATGAATTCATCCTTCCTCAAATATAAAAGGGGATCGGAAGGGACGGTAACCTGACAGTGAGCAGAGACGGAAGTGATAGGCAGAATAGGAGAACAATGGATGAAACCGAAGGATGATGACAGCGGCTGCTGTGGCAGTTAGATTGGACGGACGGTACGGTGAGGCGACGATGGCGCCACTGGCCGCGGACGGTGGTGGAAGGGGGGAGGAGGTGCGTGGAGCTGCTCCTGAGTAGACAAGAGAGGGGGAGGAAAACCGAGGCGCTTCGAGAGGAGGAAGGAGAGGGGCGACGTAAGAGAGGGAGGCATCTTGACGGCATACTGTACTACAGTACTTCTCATTTGCACGTGGGAAATCTCAAGGAATATAGTTGATCCTCATGATTAATGTAACACAAGTACATTGTCTTCTGCTGTAGGCCTGCAGCAAGCGGATGCGTAGTAGTACTTGTGACACTGTGCGATGAGCCCGTGGCGGATTTGGGCCTCTTCGTTCAAATGGAGGCAGGAACGCAGCACATGGTGTGGGATCTGTTTGACTAGCATTACATGTCTCAGATAAAAAATAAGCGATATTTTCGCACTTTTGAAATCTGTAGTGAGAATATGATATGTTCGTAGCTTGAGATCTGTAATGGAGTATTACTTCTAGTTTTTGTTAACACGCAATCAGTATTTAACCGGACCTAAAAGTCGCTACTAATTGAAAAGCGGATAATAGAATGGCTATGGTTTTGTTCAAAATATAAGAATTTCGCTGTAATTTTGCAGAAAATTTTATCACCACGTACAATCTAATTTTATTACCAAGCCCACCCCTGCCTTCCCTCTAGCCCAGAAGCCTTGGCCTAGCCTAGAACGGCCCGCGCCGCTCTGGCCTTGTTGTGCTCGCACCGTACTAGCACACGTCGCGCCGTGCGCGCCTACGTCTACCGCCGCTCGCTGCTGTGCTTACACAATGCGCGCCACCCTCGCTGTGCTAGCCACATGTTACACCTCCCCTCCCTTGGCCTAGCCCTCCTCCGTCCCCTATCCACATGCTAGTTGTTCCCGCATCACGCCTGAGCCACGCCGTATCGTGTGCTCACATTTCTCGCTCGCCCGTTGCCTCTAACGTGTTCCCTCTACACCTTTACTCTCCTCTGCGCCGCACACCAGCTTCATCCTCCTTTCCTGTGATGCGTCGTGCACCAACCTCCGCATGAGCCATCAAGGCGTCCAACAGCCGTCTCCTTCCCCTGTGGCTATAAACGTCCCAATCACCTTCGCCTTGCCCCCAATCGCAACCCTGTCGTCTCCATTGCCACCAAAAGCCACTTGAGACCCCTTCACCTTCGAGTCTAGTCAGATCGCCAACGCCAACGCCATTTGAGTTCCGCTTCGCCTCGATCCAATTGCCCACACCTGGAGCTTCGCGTGGACTTCCCGAAGATGGCCCAAGCCACGTCAAGCCTCCTCTTCCCCTTTGGCGAGCCCTCTATAACGACCACCTCACCACTTTCTCGGCTCTCCGTCGGCAGACCACTTCGAGCTCCCCTGAACACTGCCGTCACTTTGGGTGAGTTTCTCATCGCCCCTAGTTGCTCCCATAGAAAGGAATTGGGCTTTGGTGCCATGTAGCACCGTAGTGTCATGCTCGGCCCTCCGTCATTGCTCGAGCTCACCGCCAACTTCCCTAGGCTCCAAATCCGCCATGCCGCCTCGCTAGAGGTTCGCACAATGCTGTGCAATCCGTTTTGGCACTTGCCTCCGGCCGTCGTCCTCTTTCTCGCCGGTGATGGGCTTCGCCCCTCTTCGGCGGGGAAGACAACACTATAGCGATTTCATTAGTTTAAACCATGCTAACTAGGCTCCTTAATGACCGTCATTAGTATCAGTTAATCCACCGCTGACCCGTGGGCCCTCCCCATCAAATTAGGCCTTGGTCTGTATGACATGTGGGCCCTAGCCCTTTTAAAACCCTTTTAAATCAGTTAGTTAAGTTAAGAGCCACTGACAAGTGGGCCCACTTACTGTTTACATAGTATATAGGTCCTACCTGTCAGCCCCTCAGTCGTTTTCTTTTAGAAAAATAAATCAAAATTAAAAATTCCATGGGACCCAACTATCGGTCTCAGTGAACTTTTCCATTAGAAAATTAATTCCAAAATTTATTTAAAAGTTGGTGGACCCTACCTATCAGAGAGAGGAATTATCTCTCCTTTATTTATTTTTGGATTTAATCCCAATTAAAACTTTAGAGAGCTCATTCTCGCTCATTTTAGCTTCAAATTTAATAAACTTTATTGATATTTTTATAAATTTAAGATCTATCTAATGGTAATGGAATTGCTCAATTTGGAGTTCATTTGAATTTTAATTTGTATTTATTTATTTTTGCTCGCTTGTTTGTTCGTTTTCCGATGCGATCATTTGAGTAGAGTAAAAGGACGGAAGAGCCCTAGTGTGAGTCAACTTAAGAATTCTCAATGCCAACCTGCTTGTAAGACAGGCGAGTCAATACTTTGGTTATCCTAAACCTCCATTTTTTGCAAATTTGTATTAACTATTATTAATTTGCATGATTTATGGATTATGCAAATGTTTGTTAAGCTAAAGGTGCTACCGTAGGTAGAGTAGAACTGATTCACCATAAGGACTTATTTTAATACAAAATATAATTCTAAAAATCTCATTAAAACTTATCTTCCCCATTCTTTTACTTAACTATGTGTTTTTAAAATTGTTTTCTAATACTAGCATAATAACAAAACTAGCATACAGTGACGGTAACCATGCGCTGTAATAGATGGGTGTAACCTACACTACTATTATTACTGTATTCTTTCAAACAACTTTATAAAATCTAGTTTAGTTAAAATTGCTAAGTCTTAGGGGTTTTCCTATTTATTGTAACTTTCAAAATGATGTCTTTAGCAAATGAAAGAACATCAAGCCTCCATTTGATAGCATTGCATCTATTATTATTGTATGTTATGTGGTGTCTTGCTAAGTATCTTTGTACTTATTCTTACTCAATTACTATTATTCAGTAAGTAAAAAGAAGAAAGTTAAGCCATGCGGTTATCTAAAGGAGCTATGTCGTTATCTAAAGGAGTTGACAGAGCTAAATGACGATGATGCTAAGAATTAGGTCATGAACCCCAGTTGGTGCCTGTGGGCGTCTCCTACTCTCTTGAGGGTCCCACCTATATGAAGTTTCTATTTTCACTACTATTTTTAATGAATTTGGCATGACCGGTTTACATGTAAGTTATTATGTACGTTTTCACAAGATATGTATTTAATATACAGTAATATATCTGTGAGCATTATCTACTAATTCAGAAAATAGTACGGTGAAATCATATAGAATTATAGAGTAGGTCATACAAAATTTCCCGATGCCGCAAGAGGAGCAGCCGAGACCTCGGTCTATAAGATTTCCTTCCTCTTTCTGGTGGGGAGAAGTGAGAGTGGTGACAGGAGACGTGCTTAGACGAGGCAAGCAGATTTTACTTCGGGCCGGAACAATGGCAAGCGGAGGAGAGGGGATTACAGCCAAGGAAGGAATGCCATTAGCGGAATGCGGAAGAAAGCTCAGAAGCTCTCCGGACTCGGGAGGATTCGCGAACTAACCAACACGACAAAGGAAGGAAACCGTGGGCTTTACTGGTACGGATGGACCAAACAGCCCTTAATTGGGCAAGTCTTAGTAGGCCTATACTTTCTAGCCCGTGTGAGCAATAATGGGCCGTCGAATTGATGCTTGTCAGGACCAATAATACATTATTCCGTCTTCGTATTAAGCTTGCCTACCTAGGTTACATCTCAGTAGACATGGACCTGGTTCGATGATTGGGCTGAATGAACTTGCATGCCCATGTTACTCGCTGTCCTGAAATGCTTCAGAAATCAACATGTGGAGTGACGGATAGGAATGGGGCTCAGGTCCAGATTCCTCTTTGATGGTACTTGTCCAGATCTCTAGTCCATTCGAATTTCAGATCAAAATCTCAGAGGCCACAGCAGCCGGCCGAAGCATCTAGGCTTGAGGGGGAGCAACATGGGGCTTTATCATACTCTAGCCTATCCTCTGACAGGATCACAGGAGCCCCCCAACCGCTCATGTCGACTGCCGCTACCATGCTCCACCACTGCAATCTTTCTCTCCGATGAGTTTTTGATGAAATCGTTTACATCATCTCATATTCTAGCATCCAAGCAATCAGTCATCTAAGTTAATTTGATTTTCATGCAAGTAATCACTGGTAATCGAGTTTTTCCTAAAACTGACCGAATTTGCTCCTCATTGTCGATTCATCATCTTCAACAGGCCATTTTTCAATTCCTCACACCCACACAACCTCCACCACCTCCTCCACTTGTTCCATGCCTCAATTCGACCAATGCCTCATCCCGGAGAACTGCCACCGGTGCCACCTCCAATTTCGCTGTTAGCCACCGTTGCCCTGCCTCTCTAGCCATCCCCAAGCCCACCGATTGCCCACGAGCACTTTGTGCCCATGCTCGCGCCGCCCTCTGTCGGCCCGTCGCCGGAGCACTGCCACCACCGCCACAACTACCGCCCGCGCTGCCATCGTGCACTGTCGCATGCGCCATCACCTTCCACCACCTCCCTGGGACCCTCTAACCCGTTTTGTCATTCGCCTCGCCACCCCAAAGTCGCCGCCACTCCCTGCTCTGTTTCCCCTCTGCTTCTGTATGATCCACTTGTCAGCTTTTATTTTTAAAAATTTTAGTTAAAAGGAATATTCCAAATTCCTTCAAAATATTCTCTCCCTTTATCTTTTTCTGTATTTTCTCCTTTGGCAAATCTTCCAATGACTTGTTCTCCGCTCGTCCGAACTCCGAATCAAGTTATTCAAATCTATAAATTGATCTAAATTCATAATCTATCTCTTAGTACCTATTTTATATTTTTCTGATTTTATTTTAATTTTATTTTAATTTATTTTGTTTTGGCTGCTTTTCACGTGTATACTACAACGTTTCCGAGGAGTACGACTTCACCGACATTTTTAACCACCAGTATGCAGAGCAAGGTAAGTTACACCGTTGATCATGTTGAACAATATTTCAAATTATTTATATTCTATTTTAGTTGTATTTTATGTAGTAATGGATTTTATAATTTGTTGATAGATTTGCAATAATAGACAAATGATGAGAACTGAGGCCGAGAAGGGGGTGGCGCACCTGCTGTTGTGGTGCTTCACTAGACTGGTTTCGTGATGCGACCGTGTGTTCGTGCGGCTGGTGCCTGACTACCTTGTGGCCTGGTGCGGACTATGCGCTAGTATACCATATACTAATATATATATTCTTGAATCTTGATATCTTATTTTCCTTCATTATTTTCCTTTTACTATTTAGCATATAACAACCGTATATTCTTAGTAATTTAGTTATATACTTGATACTTCAATATTTGTATAATTGTTTTGATCATATATTTACGATAATGGCGAAACAAATTTTAGGTAACTATTTCACAAGTAATTTAAGTAATTTTGTCCAATTGATAATAGCACAACTCAATTAAGTAATAAAAACCTATGTTTATATCAATTTAACTTAGTCTTTTCATCTCATTCTCTATTTTCATTTTGGTTTTGCCGCTGCTAGACTTAGACTGAGGCTGTGGTACACAAGAAAATGCATGAATGTATGTGGTACACGACGGCCCTATACTAGTGTATTACGGATGAATGCACGCGTCAGGACAGGGACGTCTCCGGATCAGTGGCCTCCTGTCTGCACTGCATGGATTACTTAGCGCAATCAATTACGCACCTTGGACCTTAGCTTAGCCGTTTAGGTGCCGATCGTTAACTCCGGGCCCGCGCATCACATGCGTGCCGGGGCCCACCGGTCCAGCTGTGCCCGGTTTCCCATCACCCCGTGACCCGGTCCACCGCTGCACAACATCCATCAATTTCATTTCTAAGTTCAAGTTTCTCGCCATTGAGATCAAATATCTAAAGGTAATTCCACTCATGACTAGGGTAGGTTTCTTCATAATCAACTTCGTGACGTTGAGTGAAACCTTGTGCTACTAGGCTATTATCTCACTAGTTTCTTTCATTTCTCTTTCGAACAAATACCCACAACGAGGTGCACATGGGGAGGTGTGTGGCATCTGAGCCCAAAACTTCTCTTTTGTTAGAGATAGCACCTATTGGACCATTTAGCGGGCTCGGGATCAAGATCGATGATTGTGGAAATTTTCTTTGTGAAGTAGGTATCGATAGTCATTGTGCTCATGGACTCTCCCATGTGCACATAGTTTATAGCTATTTCTTCATGAGTCGCCTCCGCGCGAGCTTCTCCTTGCACATCGCTTCTTTCAATTGCGGTGGCAGTCCCTTTAGTTTTCGACTCGATGTGTGCGCCCACCGGATCCGGTATGCCCTTTTTCGAAATTGGCGTCGCTGCCACATGGTCAATCGCACGCGCAGTGATGGGAGCAGGATTTTGTTATGTCCTGAATTTAGTTATAGAATAATTTAAATTATTTAAATTAGATCATAAAAATATTATCTAGATTGAACTGAATTTATCTAAACTATACACTATATATTTTTTATATCTCGACTAAAGCCTACCATATTCGGAGTATGGCTCCGCCTCTGATCATAGGTGAATTATCATGGGGCTTTTCACTGCGCCTTTGTATTCTTGGTGATCGGTTCTACTGAATGACAACTTATGGTGAGAGAGGCTTATTTAACATAATTAATTTTTAAAAATTTGGTGAAAAAACATTTCTGAAAAAATGGTGAGAGAGGCTTATTTAACATAATTAATTTTTAAAAAAATTGAAAAATATAAAAAATATGTTAGCCCATCACAGACAACACAAATGAATACGAGAAAAAAAGAACCGACAAAAAAACTCAAAAAAAGTCAAAATTCAGAAAAAGACGAAATTATAAATAGTAAATTATATCAAAAATAAGATTGAACTAAATTTATCTAGACTTTAATTTTTAAGCCATAAGCTATATTGAGCAGGGTTACATATCAGCTCACACACGCTAGCCTGTCCGATTTTGTCCATGTCAATAAGGAGAATCCATTTTAATATAATTTTGTTCTATATATCCTTATTTAAATGTTTTAAAAGTGGTTAGCTGCTTGTGATATATTATTCAATATGGATATGTATGATCATTCTTGTTATATAGTAGTTTTTTATTAGTGTTTTTTGGTTTGTGCGTACGGTAAACTCTGGATGAATATAGTGGTGCGGGGAATAGTTATTTTTTCAGGAGATAATGCATGTGATTATCATTATTACCTGTAACGCGTAGCAACCTAGAGAGCACGGTCTGCCTAGGTCGATGTTGTAACTTGTAAACTCTATTCCCCTCTCTTGATATGTAGATGCATGTTCGTTCAGTAATGTATGTTAGTTATGCTCGTGATCTGACTCTTTATGGTGGTGTTTCGCCCGCTTTCCACTGCATCTGCATGCATGTGGTCGCCGAGACAGACCCACCATGTGTCCGAAGTCCGAACGCCAGCTGCTTGTGCCTGCCTTCTTGCTGCAAAGCCATGGGGACGTACGTGAGGCGAGCCCATCCATGTGCACGGTTACGTGCCCGCCGGCCATCTCCGACGCAATGCAACGGTCCACGCACAGCGACGAGAATGGCAGCAGATGCCCATGGTGATATCGCAATCCCATCGTCTCTCTATTAATCTAGCTAGCGTCGATCGCAACGCCACTCGGTTGCTCTGCACGCATAGAAGCGTCCAGAAACCTGCTAGGATCGGCGAGGAGACGCTTCTCTGGTCCCGGACTCCATGACAGATTCCTCTGAATGCGACGTCGAGAGCCAAGGACCAATCTGGCATCATGCGTGATGGATTTGAATGTTTGATGGCCGTCGATCGGCTTGAGCAAGGAATCATTGTCCGATCGGGATCCAACGGTACGGGAGCGTGACGCCCAGTGGCATTGCCTTGAATAGGGTTAGGTCCAGAGCAGACCACGCCATCATTTGCCCTCTTGAGGAGAGATCTCTGCATGAGTGCGTTCCGCAATGCATTGCAAAGCAAACACAGTAACGCCCACACGCTGACACTGTCTGGCGCAGACACTTGTGGCAAGGAGACAAAACCATATGGCGTTTTAACAAACGTCTCACATTTCCCCGCTGCTATCATTCATGTGGTTTCCTCGCCGCTTCCTCGAACCTACTTGCTAGCCGGAGCTAAAGTCGAGAGGCTTAGCGAATCCCAAAATCTAACCCTCTAGGTGCTGCTTGATTGCACTGAAATAAACTGATTTATGGCTGAAGTTGTACTGTAACTGACTGAAATTACACTGTATAGAAGTACAGTGGATTTGTTCTTTTTAGCTTTTGTTAAAGTTGATCTGAATTCATACCGTGTCTACGTAGGACGCTGCATCGACTCATGCCAATCGTGGCATGATCGGTGACAGGGACATGTGCATGTTGTATCAGATATAGTGTCAACCTATAACAACCGACTCTAATTATGATTCTTTTTCGTGTGGGATTCATCTCTCTTACTCTATATATATACCCTAGTGGTGTATCGGAAGAGAGACGGTCTTATTATAATCTCCCTTTATATAGTGAATTATGTTTTTGTGTATCCATGATTTTTCGTAAGAGTTTTTTATATTAAATTTATATCCTTTTCATCTTCTACTTTTGTTATGTAATTTATAACAAATAATATCAAAGCTTAGGTATGATCCTAACTGCTGCTGCCGGAGGAGCGACTCCCGCGACAACCATCGCACAGCGTCACCAAGGCGTGACACCGCATCACATCAAAAACGGTCAACGTCACAGATAAAAGTCAAATTCTTGTCTACTACTTTTGTTCGACTTGTCTTGGACGCTGAAGCAGGAAAAAATTGAGCCGTATTGTAGCGTGTCTGTTCGGCAAGGCTTTTGGTCCTACGGTTTTTCCTTCGGTTCAGCGAGCAGCAGGCGGGCCGAGCAAGGAAGCGCCAACAAGGAAAAAAATGGCACGAAGCCCGAGAAGAAGTTATTTCCGTTGATTTGCGTTGATGATCTTCTGTTTCCGTTAATCGTCATCTTTCATAAAGAAGTTATTTGTTAAAAGTGAAGTTCATTGTAATTCAAGCAATTGTATCTATTATTAATGATATTTATGCATGATTAATCATTAGCGATTTCTTCGACGATCTATCGTCTACTTTAGGCTATTGCGGTAAGATCCGCATATGTGGAGTCTAAAGTGGAGTTTCGGGCTTTCAATACAACAAGTTAATTTGAACTAAGCTTGATCGAGAAGACTTTAAAAAACAAAATATTAGTTATGAGGACAACTGAATTTAGTGTTTCAACCACTATTTGAATATGTTGCAATTTGGATCGCTTACGTGACATTCAATTCTCAAGAATTTGATGACACCCTAATGACAGTTAGCATGATGTTCTCCGGAGTTTTGTTGTTTGAAAGTGAAAATTTTTGCTCTGATTCCCGATCGAGGTGAAGGATTTTAAGTGTAAGAAATAGTTTGTTTTTGTGTGGATACCACAACGTTTGTTCAATTGTCATACTCAACATAAGGGGTGTACTGTAGTTTATACTCTATTGATGGTACAATAGTTCCTTTTGTTCGGATATTTTTGCAGGAGTAGTTTTACAACTATATCATGGATTTCATTTATCTTTACAGCTGATAATTTGACGTACGTGATGGCCACATGTGCAAGTTACTTTTTCAATGAGCGTTATTTGCCGAATTTTGCGTTCTAAGTGGAGTATATCAGATTTCATGATATGAGTTCTTTGTTACCTATCCAGCATCACGGTGATATTTTGGCTTATGCCTTTCGACAATTAAGCATTTGTTTAGGAGATTAGTTGCATAGACTCAGACTTTGGAGGGGTTATGAATTGTTAAATCCTAGATTTATTCATCTGCTTTGTTGATAGCTATGTGTTTATATCTGCTGATGCTTTGCTTAATTTTGCTTCACGAGAAGTGTTTGAATAAGACTGTTCTAGTCTTTTTTGTTGAAGTTTAGTTTGATGGACTTTTAAAGCACAAGGTGTTCATCTTGATTTAATTTGGGGAGTCTATTGTATTTTTCGACTCTTGAAGGGAATTCGGCTCAAGGTGAAGATTGTTGAAGTTGATCCGGATTCATACCATGTCCGTGTAGGACACTACATCGCTTAATGCCAGGCGTGGCATGATCAGTGATAGGGACATACGCAGGCTGTATTAGACGTGATGTTAAGCTATAGCAACCAACTCTAATTCGATTTCCTCTCTATATGGACTCGTCTCCCTTGCCCTATATATGTATCCTAGTAGTCTATAGGAAGAGAGAGAGAGTCTCATTGTAATCTCTTCTCGCATAGTGAATTTTGCCTTTGTGCGTTTGTGTTTTTTTTCCCGAGAGTTTTCATATTAAATCTGTATCTTCCATTCTTTTGATCTTCTACTTTTGCCTTGCGATTTATAACAACTTTTTTTAGCTTTTGGGTTTGGTTTTTTCAAAGCCGAAATAAACTGATAGGTTTCTTCAGGTGACTTCTCGAAGACGTTTTTCCAAACGACTTCTAAGCATAAAATTATGCGTCGTCTCGGTGTCTTTGCCGTCTGCAACTATCTCGAAAAGTGCAGCCAAAAGCCATTAGGCACAACCCAAAAGAACTGCACCTATGGCTAATTTATGACTTATAGCTGTGGATTATGGCTTTTGGTTCCAGTGCGAGCGGTTGTGTGAACGAATCGAATACCGATAAGCAAATTCGAAAAGCCTATTCCGATAAACTGCTTTAAAGTAGTGATAAAGATGTTATCTCATCTATTTATTTAAAATAAAGTCATAAGTCATAAACTAAAAAGAACATGCTAGGGGACATTCGTATTAGATTTTGTTGATGGCGTTTGGTTGTGACTTATGGTTTTGGCTGGTAATGAATAGTGGTGGCTAAAAGAAATAACTTTTACAAGGAGAGGGGTTAGCGGTGCAAAAAGTAAAGAAGAGATGTATGCGCGTGACGAGAGCGAGAGAAGTGGGGTGGATGATGCATCCATGACCCCTGTCTTATCCTCGAAGTGAGACAATGGCGAGAGGAGTGGTGAAGTCACTTTGAGAAGCTAGATATTTGTGAGACTGTTCTTTTTGGCTGAGACTTATGGCTTTTGGCTGTTGCTTGTGGCTTTTGAGCTGTTCGTGCAAGAGATTACAGAGTAACAGAAACTCACATGTGGTTTTTGCCGATATAAATGAAGTCGATACAGTATGTACTATAACTAGTAGACCCTATCTTAAAAAGACACTCCGTTTAAAAGTTAGTTACTATAGAAAAATTAAAAACAGAAGTCAAAAGCTACAAAAGAACAAAATCTATTTTAAATTTTGATTTTTCTAAACAGAAGCTAGCATGCACAGATCCGCGAGCAAGTAATGTTTCAAAAAAAATGCGTAACGAAAGCGCTTACTGAAGGGCAAAACGGTCATTTTAAGAGTGCCAGCCTCTACTGAAAGCTTAGCTCTGCAAGCTCACCACTTGGCAGTTGGCACTGTCCGTCCACTCGAGCCAAAGCAAAAATGGCATCTCCCGCTCCAAGCCCGGCCACGCCGTTCCTCGCGTTCGCCACGCTCGTCGTGCTCGCCTCCTCCGCCGCTGCCACCGCGGCGTGCTCGACGGCTGAGCGGGACGCGCTGCTCGCGATCCGCGCGGCGCTGTCGGAGCAGCACCTCGGCGTGTTCTCGTCGTGGACGGGCACCGAGTGCTGCACCAACTGGTACGGCGTGAGCTGCGACCTCACCACCGGCCGCGTCGTTGACCTCACCCTCCGCGGCGAGGCCGAGGACCCCGTCATGGCCCCCGCCGGCCGCCCGGCCTCCGGAGTCATGTCCGGCTACATCTCGGACGCTGTATGCCTGCTCGACCGCCTCTCCTCCCTCATCCTCGCCGACTGGAAGCAGATCTCCGGGCCCATCCCGTCCTGCGTCGCCACATCCCTCCCATACCTCCGCATCCTCGAGCTCCCCGGCAACCGCCTCACCGGCGAGATCCCGCCGTCCATCGGCAGCCTCTCCCGCCTCACCTTGCTCAACCTCGCCGACAACCTCATCACCGGCACCATCCCCTGCTCCATCACCTCCCTCGCTTCTCTGAAACACCTCGACCTCACCAACAACCAGCTCACCGGTCGGATGCCGGCTGACTTTGACAACCTCGCCATGCTCAGCCGAGCCCTGCTTGGCCGGAACCGGCTCTCCGGGCCCATCCCCTCGTCGGTGGGGTCCCTGCACAGGCTCGCCGACCTCGACCTCGCCGAGAACCAGCTCACCGGTGCAATCCCGGACACCCTCGGCTCCGGCCGGGTGCTCACCTCCCTGTACCTCGGCGGCAACCGGATCTCCGGCCGGATTCCGGCGAGCCTGCTCCAGAACAAGGGGGTCGGGATCCTGAACCTGAGCCGGAACGCCATGGAGGGGCCCATCCCGGACGTGTTCACCAGCCAGTCCTACTTCATGGTGCTCGACCTGTCCCGGAACCGGCTCACCGGCAGCGTGCCGCGGTCGCTGACCTCAGCGTCGTACGTGGGGCACCTCGACCTCAGCCACAACCGGCTATGCGGCACCATCCCGGCGGGTCCGCCGTTCGACCACCTCGACGGCGAGTCCTTCGCCAGGAACAGCTGCCTCTGCGGCCGCCCGCTCGGCAAGTGCACGTGAACGTGGGTCGTGACGCACGAGCGGGAGCGTGAGCCGTCGGATCGGAGCTTGATCGACGTCGGATGATCTACTACGGTGTGGTGTGGTGTGATGTAGTACCGTGTACGATGTACCAACTCTGTGTTCGTATATGAACGTGCGTACGTACGTGCTACGGTGCGAGGTTGATTAATTAACTTGGGCTATAGTTTTGGGTATAGGAGAAGATAAATATTGATGTACGCTGGTGTTGGTGTGTGAGCGAGAGAGCGGTGAGGAGAAGAGGAGATTGTTTGTTCTTTCTTCCCTTTCTCTTCTTTAATTTTTCACTTTT
The DNA here is from genome assembly GCA_036346245.1 of Bonia amplexicaulis. Classification (NCBI taxonomy): domain Eukaryota; kingdom Viridiplantae; phylum Streptophyta; class Magnoliopsida; order Poales; family Poaceae; genus Bonia; species Bonia amplexicaulis. Next base: position 12,967,699 of record CM070758.1, on the reverse strand, counting down.
TTTGCTAGTGATTTATTTGGCTAGCCGCTATAGTGCTACTACAACTTTAAAGTTTGGATTGTGTAAGCGGTCACAAAAACAAAAAAATAAAAAAAATGCGGAGAGCTTGTATGAGAAGTTGTTGATAAATCATGTATGAGGAGTACTAAATAATCAGATGTTAGTGAGGTGCTGACTGAAGTGTAAGAATATCTATATATGGATGCTTGCACAGTTAAGTTGCGCATCAGCTAGCATTGGTTTTACATGCATTAGACTATTTGGGATATGGAGATGCATCAAAGACCAAACAAACATAAATAGGGCATGTTTGATATGACTGCGGCTTATGGTTTTTAGCTAAATTTTTTTAATTTTAGCTATTTACGACAGAGATTACGGAGAGAGATACTCGTTTGCGATTTTGGTTGATACAGATGTTGGGCTTTTAACGTGTACTACAAGTAACTTATAGACCCCATCTTGAGAAAATATCTCGTTTGAAAGTTAGGTACTGTAACAAAAGCAAAAAGCCGTTTTTAGAAGCCGTTAAAGAACATACCCATATATGAATATGATACAACATGTTGTGTTACACGCTAAACAATAGATATTGGAACTTCAAGGAGCCCGAGTAGGGTATCCGGAGCTTAAAACTCGGGAGAGAGACGAGGTGTAGAGTGGATGCACGATACTCAATCTTAACTTAGTCTATTTCTTACACAAATATTCTCCTTCCCCACGGTGACTTATGGACCATATTTATAGCTATGGGTGAAGATGTTTACAAAAATACCCCTTTGATATCTTTACTAGTTGGGACAAACATGTCATTTCCTTAGCATGGTTTATATGGACTTGACTTTTAATTACACGTATCCTTGGGCTTGCACTTGGTGGGCCGATTGGGCCAAGATTGAGACCACTCCCTCAATAGTAGCATCTCATAGGCAAGGGATTTGCAACTGTTAGGCCAAAACCATGCGCTCCACGCTTTGGTCCCCTCTGTCCCTTTGGCTCACTGTTGCAATCCATGAGATATTTTATGGCCTCGCTACACCGTCCATTCTGTACCGCATGTCCACACTCAGAATGGACTAGCAGAGGCATTAATCAAGAGAATTAAATTTATTGCCTGACTAATTTTGCAGAATTGTAATTTGCCAGCTACATATTGGGGACACACAATCCTATATGCAGCAACTCTCATCAACTTCAGACTATCGGCCTACAACATCCATTCACCTATGCAACTATCGCAAGGGTCAGCACTGAAAATTTCTCATCTCCGGAGGTTTGGATGCAGGGTTTATGTACCTATACCCCTTTCACAGCATATTGCAATGGGTTCTCTCCGAAAGACTGTGATATACATTGGTTATGAGACAGCATCCATAATCAGGTATTTAGAACCCATAACAGGATATTTGCATACTGCTCGTTTCGCTGATTGCATATTTGATAAGAATAATTTCCCAACATTACGGGGAGGAAATCAACCCCTTGATGAAAAATATCGGGAAATTACGTGGCAAGCCACGGAAATCCATGCCCATGACCCGCGCACTAGTGAAACAAATAGAGAAGTCCAGAAGATCATTGATTTGCAAACATTAGCAAATTAACTGCCTGACTACTTTAGTGATTTGAATAGCGTGATCAAGTCGCATGTGCCTGCACGTAATGCACTGGAGAGGGTTAAAATACCAAAGAAAGTTGAAGGTATCCCTAATCTCGTCTAGAGGTCTCATAATAAAAGGATGAGAACTACGACCCTCGAATCCTAAGTAACTGGAGATGGCTGGTGAAGAAGGATAAGAAAGATTTGACACAGCTGATCACTGAAGTTACCCAGAACCAAAAAGGGAGCCAGTTGAGACCTAGCACCAATATGACACCTTCAGAAAAGGGCATACCGGATCTGAATATTCCCATGTAAGTAGAAATTGGCATGGATGTATGCACACACATCGGAGCTGAAAAACTGAAGAAACTTGCCACCGCAACTGGAAGAAGCGATGAGCAAGTAGAAGCACAAGAAGAAGCAACTCATGATGAAATAGCTATAAACTATTTGCACACGAGGAGAATCCATGAATAGGACAACAACCAATGTTGATATCTACTCTGCAAAGAAAATTACCACAATCATCATTCTTGATCCAGAGCCTGCATCGCTCGCTTAATGTAAGAAAAGATCAGATTGGAAGAAGGTAATAGAAACTGAATTATTATCTCTGAACAAAAGAGATGTGTTTAGGCCCGTAAGCCGCACACCTCCTCATGTGCACCCTGTAGGTCATAAGTGGGTATTTATTCGAAAGAGAAATGAAAGAAATGAAGTTGTAAAATATAAAGCAATGCTTATTGCAGAAGGTTTCACTCAACGTTCAGAAGTTGATTATGAAGAAACCTACTCCCCAGTCATGAGTGGAATCACCTTTAGATACTTAATCTCAATGACTGTAAACCTGAACTTAGAAATAAAATTGATGGATGTGGTAACTGCATTCATGTATGGAAACTTGGATTTGAAAATTTATATGAAGGTACCTAAAGGTATCTCTGTCCCTAACCAAAACAGAGCAAATAGAAATCTGTACAGTATGAAACTCAGAAATAGCAATCAGGCAGGATGTTGTATAATCGCTTAAGTGACTTTCCATGCAAGAAAAGCTACACGAATAATGAATATTGTACTTGTGTATTTATATGACGATCCAATAATGGATTTTGTATAATATCAGTATATGTAGATGACCTGAATATATCTGGACAATGGAAGACATAAAAGAAGCAAGTTCTTACCTGGAGTCAGAATTTGAAATGAAAGATTTGGGTAAAACCAAATACTGCTTAGGCCTGCAGGTCGAGCATGTCCCTGAAGGAATATTAGTACATCAGTCAGCCTACGCCTAGAAGGTGTTAGAAAGGTTTAGCTTTAAGAAGGCATACCCATCGAAAGTACCGATGATCGGTAGATCTTTATAGTAAGAAAAAGATCCATACCCACCTAGGGAGAGAGAGAGGAAGTTCTGGGACCAGAATTCCCATACTTAAGTGCAGTAGGAGCACTTATGTATTTAGCGAACTGCATTAGACCGAACATTGCATTTGCTGTAAACCTATTAGCAAGGCATAGTGCAGAACATACCAAAAGGTATTGGCAGAGAATAAAGGACATCTTCCGATACATCCAAGGAAGCAAGGATCTTGGATTGTTCTACAGAAAGAACTAAGATTTGAATATAACTGGCTATGCAGATGTTGGGTACCTGTCAGACACACATACCGCAAGATCACAAACAAACTATGTATTCCTGTGTGGCGAAACTGTAATTTCATGAAAATCGTCTAAGCAAAGTCTTGTAAAGATCTCGACGAACCACTCAGAAATCATAGCACTGTACGAAGCCGCACGAGAATGTGCTTAGCTCTGACGAATGATTTACCACATCCAACAGTCATGTGGGATGAACATTATGCAAGCTCCCACAATTATCTATGAAGATAATGCAGCTTGTGTTGCACAAGTGCAGACGGGCTATGTGAAGAGTTATCTCACAAAGCATATCAACTCTAAGTTCTTCTAAGCTTATGAATTGACGAAATTAAGGTACTGCATACTAAGTTATGTAAAAATCTTGCAGATTTATTCACTAAGTCACTTCCAGCATTTAGTTTTAAAAGATGCGTACGGGGAATTGGAATGATGAGACTTAGAGAAGTGCAGAATTCAGGGGAGATTTTTCTTAAGATCGTTATTAAAATTTGATCATGAAGACCGAGTACCCAAAGAATAAATCCTGAAGATTAAATGAAATTGGGTGGATTGTACTCTTTTTCCCTTGACGAGTTTTCTTGAAGTTTCTCGGCTGAGGTTTTTAATGAGACAATTCGTGCAACGCAGCATAACATATATCATATACTTTTTCTCTAAATTTTTTCCACTGGGTTTTTAAGGAGTTTTGATGAGTCCTGAACGTGTTGGATGAGTGCCCAAGAAGAAGTGTTAAGAAACCTAGTCCTGGACTTGAAGACTTGGTTCATGATGGGTAACTCACCACTAGGCTATAAATAAGAAGTACTATTGGCTATTTTGTATACACACATGAGGAAAAAAAGCAATAAAAAAGACCAGGAGTTCTCTCTATCTTTAAGTTTCAATCTACTATTTTTGTCTTTTATAATTGATCTATTTTATATAGCAGAAGAATCGATTGGACTGATCACCAGCGACGATTCATCAAGAAGACCAATCAAACACGCACATATGAATATGAATATGGTGCTAATTAATTAATATACAACTGTGCTGCATAATCCTCGGATCGACATTTTGTCCCGTTGTCATTACTTTCACCAGATATCTAGCACCTGTTTTCTGTCCTGGTTACCCTCCTCGTTCCCCTGCCCCGTTGTCTCGTTCCTTAACCAACACTACACTGTCTAGTGTCTACACAGTAATTTGGCCAACTGCTCACCCCATTGTTAAATGCTGCTCCTGTCCTACTCCACGGATGTATGAACAATACTGTAGCAGTAGTACTAGCCACGGCAGACACAGCAAAGACGGCAACAACGACGAGGAATCGAAGCTTCAACACGGTCAAATGAAGCCTGACCAGATCCATTTTAGTTGAGGAGATTGTCGACTTGGGATGCAGGACTGGGAGTCTGGGATGAAGGTACTGTGCTTGCATTTGTACCAGTTTTACTGCTCTTCCTTGCTAACTGCTAGTCCATTCTTTTTATTTGATTTTCTAGAATCGTATGGTCAAACTACCATCAATAGGTTTAAAATTATCTAGATTAGCTATTTAAAAATTATATCATTAGATTTATAGTTAAAAATATTATCATAATTATAGTTTTATTAGTATATCTTAATATAAAAGTATAAAAAGTACCAGTGAAAACTATATCTTAGAGACTGTAAAAAATAAAAACAAAGTCAAGTAAAAAAGAACAATAGAGTTAGTTGCTATTCACAAAAGGACTTCTCCTTGGATGAACTGACAGCCTATTGTTTGGTACTACTGCTCTACTAGACACTCCAATGGCTGAAGATCTGAGCAATGGCCCGTGCTTGCAATGGACCACTATTGCTTGCAATTACTAGGCATTTTGGCAGAGTAAAGCAGAGCATCTTCAACAAAAAGGACAGCTTTGGAAATTGGAAGTAGTAACGCCATATTTCCACAGACTACTGCACACAGGGAGTAACTGGGCCACAAGTCACAAACCTCCGAGCCGGCCCACTAAAATCTTCTCTTGAGCCATCCCGTCCGAGTAAAATCACTCGCGTTTTCCGATCTCGGCCTAGTAAATTCTCAGCCCAATTCACGTCGGACCAAGCCCAGCCTAATGCACTTGCCGAAGCCCACGGCTCCAGTCTCCACAGACCACAGCACAACTCTCCAATCTCGCAGGCGACGCACCCACCGGACAGCTTCGATGCGGGCGATCTCGACGGCCGCGGCGGTGGGGGGCATGCTGCGCGCGCGGCTCCGCGCGGCGCCGCGCGTGCGCGGAGGGGGAGGGGACGGCGCAGGGCGCTGGACGACGCCGGGGCACGAGGAGCGGCCCAAGGGGTACCTCTTCAACCGGCCGCCGCAGCCGCCGGGGGAGTCGCGGAAGTGGGAGGACTGGGAGCTGCCCTGCTACGTCACCTCCTTCCTCACCGTCGTCATCCTCGGCGTTGGCCTCAACGCCAAGCCCGACCTCACCCTCGAGACCTGGGCGCACCAGAAGGCCCTTGAACGCCTCCAGCAGCAGGGCCTCGCCGCCACCGCTGCTGTGGGCGACGCCGACGCCGAGTAATTTCGCCGGTCAGGTCTCCCCGAACTCTAGATTTTTCTGTCTGTTTCCAATAAGACGGCTGGCGTGTGGGATTCCACAAATGGATGGACCTCAGATTGAAAACTGTATCCTTGCTCCTGTTTCCCTGGAGGATTTATAGCATGAATGTTGTTTTTCCATAGTGGCGAACATGATATACAATTTGGATTTTTTTTTCAAATGTATTTCTTCCATTCTTGTTGCAGTTGGCTATACTTAGGCCTGTTACCTTCCCTTGTCGTGTTTTGCTGAAATGCTTTCAATTAATGGAATGAATCATTAGTTGGCACTGTCAGATGTTTCGGGGATTCATTGTTCCTGCTGAAATGTGACTAAAGTATTTTTGTTACAGAAACATAATGCTATAACAAGTTGCAATGGGTATATATTGCTCAAACAAAAGTTCTTGTCAGTTCTTACAGATGAGCAGGGAAATGAAATGGTTCGTATAGTGTTAAATAGTTATCAATAAATATAAGCTCTTGGAATTCTACAGGAACTATGTTGCAATGGATGTTGCCATCCAAACTCAACAGTTGCTACAATGCATAATCGAATTTGGGCGATCATATGAAGTTTGAATAATTTCTGTGTTGAATGTGATGATTGTTGGTGAAAGTGGTTAGAACCGTACTTATGCATGCCCTGATGTGTGTTAATGATGAACCTGTATTATCATTAAACCTGGTGTTTACAGGGCATCGCTCCCTCTTGGTTTAACATAATCGAATAGCAATGCAGTAGATCATGACATAACTGTAATGTTACCCCCCTTCTGCTGGTGATATGTTAGTATACTCCTGAAAGACTAATTTGTGAAAATGATAAAAGGTGAACTAGAATATCAAGGCCCTCACCTAGGAATCTAGGATTTGTTATACTAAGGTTGTAGAAATGGTAACATGATATTCCGTCAACTTTCTGAAAGAAGTGGAGGTTGTGAGTATGTATGTTGACACAAGTAGTAAGCAAAAGGGGAATCAGGAGGCTAGGGTAAATAGCAAATATAAGGAAAATGTGGCTTTTCAATTGGACCAAGGATGGCTTGTCTATACTCTTGGTTAAGAATCTTGAAATGAGATATAAATTAAGAAGAGAAAAGGACTTTGCTGCACCGGCCCCAGTATTAGTGGTATCCTCTGTTAATAGGAATTACAATTTATTGTGTTCTACATGATTATTGCCAGCTGGTCCATCCATTTACCCAATCCCTCGCATGCTAGCAAGCTAGTCGCTTCTTAGTATTTTATCATCTCTAACACAATATTCACTTAATTGTTCTATGAAACTAAATGGGATCCCTAAGTTCTGTGTTAGCCTTGAGACTACTATTGCCCAAATTTACTGATTGTGTTTTGAGTAGCTTTGGACCAAGGAGGCAAGGGGCTCTGGGTTTAGTTTAGGCTTCTTTGACAGCTTATAGAGCTTTTCTGCTACAAGCTGCCATGCAGAGTTGGTTATGTCTTATGAGATAAGCAATAAAGTAGTTTGCAATTTTCGGTGAAAAGATTAAAACCCACCAGATAGAGAAGTTCAAATTCCATGTGTAAGCCAGTGACCCTGTCAAGCTCTCCTCCTGTAGGTATGGCTTTAAGCAACCTGAGATTATTAACTAATCTGCATAAAAGAAGCCATTCGGTCTTGGCTTAGGGTCTAGGGCCTGCCAATGTTGAATATAAGGATGCGAATATGGTATGGACTTTTACCGTCCGAAATGTTATTTTATCCGGACTATTCGTATCCGTATTCATATTCAACGAAGCAATATGTATATTTTATTACAATGTGACTAATTAGTTCGATATGTTTTTTTAATTGAATGTGAATTCGTGTTTCTTTAGGTGATGTAAATGAATTAGAATGATTAAGCGTGATTATACAAAGATAAAATGTTATTAATATTTTCATACTACATAAGCTATGAGGATATCTGAATCCAACCGAATTGAGTAGATATTCGATTCGAATTTGTATCCGACATTTGTTCGGTCCGTATTTGTATCCGACGTTTGTTCGATTCGTATTCGAATCCGAGAAAAAATATGGATACGAATATGGTTTGAGCTATTCGATCCGTTTTCACCCCTAATGCCTATGCTTACTGAGCTGCTGCTATCCATTTGAACAGTGTTAAAATATGTGTTAATGTACCTCCTTTTTGAGCCTTCACATGGACATGCCACCCTTGACCAAACACTGGATACAAAAAGGCTAAAAGGAATAATAATCATTTTGTTCAGTACCATTGTAAAGATCACGAGTTGAAAAATACTATCACTTGTGAGAATAACGTGGGGCTCGGAATCATCTGTTAGTGACACATTGGATGGTATTTTCCAACTCCACGATTTTTGCAATGTTACTGAGCAATATTGCCCAAGGAATAACCCACTTACTTAGCCATATAATGTGGTACTACTTATCAACCAAAACTTACCTCAAATATATTGTTTATGTCTGCTCATTTGGTACTTGATGCATGAGGTGTGGGTGGCTCAGTGGCTGCAAATTCCAAATTAGTTGTGCAATGTGAAAACCTTTCACATTTAGCAGTTCATGGCCTCGATCTTTCTCAGAACTTTTGACAATCTGTTGCCTCTCGGTGATCATTGTTAGAGCTACAATTTTCTCCTGCAATTCATCTACTGTATTTTTCATGCTTTAGCAATTACATTATGCCCTGACACCTGAGTATCATGTGGGTTTGTTAGATTTGAACAATGCCAGCATCTTTACCAGCAAAAGCATTTTTATACTGTCACTGCAGCTTTTGATGTCTAGGCATGCATTGCTCTTGCTCATGCTATATGATTATCCTCTCTAGACACCAATGCTGTCCCTGCAGCTCTGGTAACATAACCTTCTTACCTCTGAATCCATATAACCCTGCTTGAATTTCCATGCATTCCTTTTTATTTTTATGATTTGACGTAAAAACAAAGTTTCTGTTTAGTAAAAGCTTTAGAAGATGTTGAAGTTTTGCCAACCAAACGGCTAAATGATTTCAAGAAGCCCCTTTACCAATTGTTGAGATTCTTAGAACTGCCAATCTCTTACTAGTTCTGATAAGTGCATTTAAGCTTAAATTCTAAGTTTCTACTGTTGTGGTTACACACCAAACAGCGGATACCAGAGTGTCAGGATGTCCGAGAGGGGTACCCGAGCCTAAAATTCATGAAAGAGGAGATGTGTAGAGTGTGTATCTTGTATTCGATCTCAACTCAAGTCTATTTCTTACACCAAATGTTGTCTAATTCTTACACCAAGTGCTCTCTTTCTCTCTCTCTCTTCCATGGCGCCTAGGGTTATATTTATAGCTATGGATGAGGAGATTTACATAAATGCCCCCTTTGGTTCCTAACTAGCAGAGCAAACATGTCATTTCCTTGGCCTGGCCTTCATGGGCCTGCCTTCTATTTACATGTATACTTGGGCTTGCTCCCGGTGGACCGATTGGGCCAAGGTGAGGGATACCAGAGTGTTAGGATGCCCGAGAGGGGTACCGGAGCCTAAAATTCAAGAAAGAGGAGATGTGTAGAGTGTCTTGTATTCGATCTCAACTTAAGTCTATTTCTTACCCCAAATATTGTCTAATTCTTACACCAAATGCTCTCTCTCTCTTCCATGGCACCCTAGGGTTATATTTATAGCTATGGACGAGGAGATTTACATAAATACCCCTTTGGTTCCTAACTAGCGGAGCAAACATGTCATTTCCTTGGCCTGGCCTTTATGGGCCTGTCTTCTATTTACATGTACACTTGGGCTTGCTCTCGGTGGACCGACTGGGCCAAGGTAGGGCTACTCCCCCAACAATAAACATAACAGAATAAAATTTTAATACACCAGAAAAGTGTTAATTGTTAACCCATGTTATGTTCCTGAATTGTTGATTTTTTTTACTAAACAAAGTAGTAAGCATGACGGATTTAATTCTATTTGTAAGGGACCACAAGCATGCACATGAGGCAGTGGCCTTTTTTTAATATCTAAAGTAGTCAAGTTGAAATTGGGTTACTGTAAGGACTATATTTTAATTCCTAATTCCTTACATTCTGTTAGGTAACAAGCCATAACTAATGACTACACAACAAATCTCGTACATTTAACCTGAGTGGCTGTGTCTACATATTGTTGATTACCATTTGGAGTTTCTGATGCACAGTACTGTCAGTTAATTGTTGAGTCAATTTCATGGAATTTTTGGTCTACCAAATAAAGATATGTCCCTTCACACATTTGTTGTTTCTTAACGTTACAGCCTACAAACCTTAGTCTTTTGGGCAGCTTATTTAACACCCTGATGTAGATCTGTTCTGCGTGCTTTTTTTGAATGTTTCAACTTTCAACTATGTATGAACTTTTTGGTAGTCTGTACATATCTACCTTCATATGAGTACAGGTTTCAACTTTTGCATAGATCGAAAGCTATGGCGTGCACTTTAGAGAGAGCTTCAATTTTCTACCAGATACCTCTTGTTGCATCTTGATGAGGCACATCACCTTCTAAAGTTAGACATTTGCAGTAACTTATCTTGCAAGCTTGCAATTACGAACCAAACTTCTTGTTGTGACACTAACATCTTACCTGATGGTAGCTTTGAAAGAATTGTAGCTGCCCTGTGTCAATGAGGAACAATGTATATATCTTTAATTTACGAGCTGAGTTCCATTCGCTGGTAGCTAATCTTCTGCATTTTCATTATGCTAGTGAAGTGGATTGATTTTCAGTGATGTTATCCTCAGGTTGTCCCAAAATGCTAATTGTAGTTCTTTTCAAACAGATCTTGAGATGTAATTGTTTCAGTTGCGATTTTTTGTGGGAGGAAATTTAGGTGTGCAATGAAAGTCTGATGACAGTTTTCTGGTTAGGGAGTCACTGCCCACTGCTCCTCTAGTCTCAAAGTAACACATGCTTGGAACCAAAGGGTGGATAGAATCATTAGTAGGGGTTCATGCTGTTCCATCTGATGTGCAAGTGCAACATACAATTTCCCTTTATTCTCTGTTCCCTACTATTACACTCTCTTGTTGCTTATCATGATTGCATTCAAACGGACATGTATGGGCTATGGCTCAGCTCAGCTGTGTTCATCCCTAATGGAAGTAAATGAAACATTGCTTTCTTATCATCATTCTACTGATAGTATTTGCTCAAAACATGTGTGGTCTCTTGGTCCTTTCGGCCGGTGTGCTTCACCCTCCGAACGTGTCTCAAACGTGACTCCAGGTCAGTATATGGATTGATGGTGAGGTATGGAACAGCCATTGGTGTTCAAGCTGAGGCAAAGCAATACGGTGGTGGTTGTTGGCATGTCCTTTTGAGGGCAGTCGCAGTCCTTATATGCCACTATTGTTCTTTTGCCAAAATAAGAGATTCTTTTTTTTGTAATTTCTTTATTCTGATCTGGCCTGCCGTCATGCCTTGCAGGTACAGATTTTTCTGTATAGCGAAATGGTTGACGTGTATGGAACATCTGATGGGCGGATGGCTGTGCTGACACTTGTCGCTCTATGTGGAACTTTTGTGAGTATACCAATTCGCCAATTCCCGAGTACACGTATAATTCCATGTGTCTAAACATGCTTTTCCAGATGCTTTTTGGTCAGGACGAAAGGGATATTTGATGCTACGATAGTGAAAACTGAAAATGCTCCCTCACCGACCGTTAGCAGATCCACTGTGTGGGGTTGTTGGCGCCCCACGACCAAAACCGAATTGAGTGCACGAAGAGGTGTAAGGTAGGGGTGCAAACGGCTCGGGTTAATCCCGATCGATCCGTCATAGAATCCGATTGATGCTGAATCCGATTAATCGAATCCGGAGAAAAATATGGGTTAGGATATGGTATGACAATATCCATCCCGAATCCGATCGTTTTCAAGTTTGATTTCGGTTAGTGCTACTATTTGACGTTTCATTTTCTTTTGCAATGGTAAAATAAAATCTTCCACATCGCCTATTAAGTAGTAACATTAAGTTCTTGACAAGACGTCCTCCTACTCCATTTGTTATCTGCATGCATTCCTTACAAACAAGTAGGGTGCAAGCGGCTCGGGTTAATCCGACCGATCCGCACCGAATCCGATTGATACCGAATCTGATTGGTACCGAATCCGAAAAAAATATGGGTTAGGATATGGTAACAGCAATATCCGTCCGAATCGGATCCGTTTGCACCCCTAGTGTAAGGGACCACATGGCACAACATGGTGTACTTTGAACACAATTAGCAGCTATTGGACATCCTAAATGAGACTTGACAATTTGGTTGGTAAGTGTAATACTCTGGGGCTTAATTGGAACGTCGACTTATTCCTTGCACAATTTGGTTTTGGAGGGCTCAGTTTCTTCCAGAAACCTGGTTTCTGGTGGAAAAAATTGGAGATTTTCAGGTAGCCGTTTAGTGCAATGAAGCTTGCTTCCAGCGCTTAAGCTTCAGACAACTTTTAAGCTGAAGAGGAAGCTTTACTAAACAAGACTCATATACTGCAGTCTAGGCGCTCTACTTACCGGTTGGTTGAGATGCGGTTGGATTGGAACGTGTGGTAAAATCGACAGGACATGCACGGGTAACGTACAAACTACAACGTCATAGTTGGAGTATTAGGGCATGTTCATTTCGTAGCCAAATGTTACCACACTTTGTTACCATGAGTAAGACACTTCGTTACTATGAGTTAGACAAGCTATCAAGTGTCTGTTTGTTTTGCGTCATACATGTGGTAAGATATCTTTTTACCACCCGGGTTTCACATGTCGGTGACTCAAAAAAGGGTGGCAAATTTTTTTTTTGTTAGCTGATGTGTGGCATGATTTTAATGACATAATCTTAGATGAGTTTGGCAAAAAATTACGATAAATTCTGACAACGTTAGTATATGAACCGTACAGGCCCTTAATGTTTTCGCAAAATACTTGTACAACACTGACTTGTGCTGTATACCGTATTTATACACCTGTACGGGAGTGTTACCGCCAGAGTTACTACCACTGCCTCTGGTCCCATGCCATTTGAATACTCTAGTTCACCGGGTAGCCGTGGGCAAAGGGTAATTAACCTCTGTTCGATCCGTTTCTAGCATAAGCCAATTGTCTGATACGCACGGTGACCGGATCCGGCCGGTGGTCACCGACAGCTTCTCCCGGTTGCCCGAAACCGGACGCTTCGCATCGGAGTATGAAGAATCTGTTCTTCTTTTCTTTTGGTCAAATAGTTGGGACGGCCGATTTGCTGCTCCTTTATTTGGTGCCAAGGGAGCACGCCATATGTGCACAGGCCGAAGCACAAGGGTAACATGGAATGATGTGCCAGCCTAGAGAGGAGAGAGAAGCCTTGGCAATTTGGCATGTACATGTGGGGGCACTAGTCTGAAGAGGAAATGCAGGGTGATATTATGTTAACTCCCAGGTGATATTAGGTTAACCCCATGTATATTTCGCATGCAACATTGCATAGAGTGAAGAACTGTTCTTTTCAGCTTTTAGTTAGCTTTTAATTTCTTTCAGTAATCACTATTTATTAATCTAACAAACAGTAGCCAAAAATCGTAGCCTAAAAGAACGTTCCTTAAATGTACTAGCAAGTAGCAGCATTGCAGGGGTCCAGATTTTCAGGTCTTTTTGTCAACGCCATAGCTGATCATGGACGTGTACAAATGTGCCGTGTTCCGTGAGGTGGTGACTGAACAAAATCGTCTTCTTTCGGATGGTAGATTGTCGTAGGTAATTGGGTGAGCAGCGATGAGCACGTTTGGAAGGGAATGTCTTTCGGCCGGTGCATAAACCAAAGAAACATATCTGCCTTTTGCTTGAAAAGATTATAATAAAGTAATACACTTGTATGCATATTTGGTGCTGAATGAGTATGGAAGGATTAAGGAAAAAACATGACGCGACTGAGAAAATATAGGAGCAGAATAAAGGGTCAAAGGAACAGTTGAAAGAGAATGATGATGATCACTAAATGTGAAGAGAAAGTTGTTTAGGACCCACCTCGGATCAGCAATATCTTCCTTGTTCGTTTATGGTTGTTGTTTATGTAATCTCAAGGTTGATCAGTTCATATGGTTCGAATACAAATATCACTTATGCAGATGTGAATAATGTGTTGAAGAATTTGCAGATAAAGACTCAAAGTTATGGTTCTTTCCTCCCCAATTATATGATCAGGTGATGAATACGTAGCCATTATAATGTGTTCCTAAATTAAAATGAAACATACAAGAGTAACACAATTTAAATATACATTGATAATGTTATCATAAGAGCAGTGTGCCACGGAAATTAGGAAAACAATAAAGAAAGGTTTCGAAAAGAACAATAAAGAAACATCTGTATTAACCAAAATTACAAGCGAGTATCTCTCTCCGTAATCTCTGTCGTAAATAGCTAAAATTCAAAATTTTCAACCAAAAGTCACAAGCCGCAGCCACGCTAAACATGCCCTAAGCATCTATCTATGCATCTCTTGCACCGAAGAAGCCTCAGGCCATCTCCAATGCAGGTGTTTGAAGAGGTGCTTAAGTAAAAAATCGGGTTTATTTTTGCCACGGAGGATGGATGAGGTGCTAATACGGACGAATCGCTGCCTAAGAAAGCAGTGCTGTTCGCCATAACCACCCCGTACTTTGAAACAAAACCGAACTTCAAAAGCAATTTGAATTCTTACTTGAATTTAATTTCTTATGAATCTTAGCCAAATTCCGCACCAATCTCAGGCATCCACGTCATGATTTCACTGCCAAGCCATCTCCTCCATCCCTCCTTGCGTGTCCACTGTTCATCATCCGAAAAATATCGCTGCCGCCTGATCTTTTGATGCCGCTCCTTCCCGTTACTTCCCGCTGCTGCCACACCTCTGCAAAATGGTCGAGCCCATACCACCTCATCCCTCCCGCCTCTGACACCCTCTTAAATGCTCCCGGCCGCACGTCAGAGCAGCCACCACTGTTTCTGCTTTTCCCGTCACTGCCTCTGCTCTCCCTTGTCTCACACCGACAACTCCGCGCCATAAATTCGAGCACCCTGGAACCCACATCTGCCGGCAAGAGCCACCGTACGCCTCATCATTCGTGCCATGACCTTTACTTGGACCAAGACCTGTACTCATCTCACACCCCACCGCCTCGCCGACCTTCTTGCTCTGCTCTCACTCTCTCACAACCGATCTGACGCATTGTACTTCCTTTGACTGCCATAATGTCGTGCCCAAGGAAGACCCAAATATCTACACCGCCAGCCGCGCCACACTCTCCCACACATTTCCGACCCTAGCCACCTGCCATTGCCACCTCGATATGTTCCCTGTGTCGAACCACCTCCCCGCCCATTTCGACACTATGAAGTACGTTGTCTCAGAGGACGTACATAAATTTTCGTAATTTTTGAGCTCATTTGATATATTTAAAAATTCAAACACATACTAAATAAAAAATTAGGGTAGGTAATTAGGCTGGCTAATGGCTAATTAGCTCGCCCCCCGGCCGGATCGCAGCAAGCTGCTGCTCCCCGCCTCGGTGGCGGCAGGCCACGTGTCACCTCGCGGGCACCGCCGCTCGGCACCCGAACAGCAGAAACAACATTTTTATCAATACGTCCGGTATATTACTATTTTTATAAATACGATGCGAAACAGTGTCAAAAGTAACATTGGCTCGCCTATCAGCCATACCTGCATTGAATCAGAAAAAAATGACGGACCCCAGTCCGCCCCTTTGTTTCTTTCTCCCTCCTCCCTTCCTCATGTTTGGCATGGCCTCCTCTATCTCTCTCTCTCTCCAGCAAATATCAGCACCAGCTGCCATCCTCCTCAACGTCGCAGTCCCTAGCGTCGGCTTCTAGGCTATGCACCATCCACATCTACAGCAAGTGGCCTCGGCGAACGTAGCACGACGCGCGTGCACAGGGCAAACGAGCATGGCTTGTTGGTTCCTTGCTCATTTGGACCAAGCATCGTGTAACACCTGGAATTAGTGCTTCCTTGTTCACGTGTCCTCAAGGTGGACATCAGGCTGATCCAGACTCCAGAGTATACGTCGCCTGTTGTAAATTCAAACTTTATTAAATTAATTTTAGTAATTAATTACAAATTTAAATGTGAGACACGCTTGTTGAGTGCGATATTAGTCTAATTTGGATAAAAAAAATAGAAATTTAGAGGTATTTATTTGATGTTATACTTTTATGTTTTGTTGTATTTCTCGAAACCAAAATATAGGGTGAATTCTACCAAGGTGTCAAATAGTGAGAAGGCCTGGTATTATTGTGAAGATTAGAGTTCATCTACCCAGAGTAGGAAATAGATACCATTGGTTGATTAAGGTGCTTGGCTTAATTTGTAGAACCAGTTCAATTCATTTGGAATTATCTCAATGTGGGTTATGGGAGACCGACAAATCTCCAAACACCACAGTAAAAGATCATTGTGTCATTGTGGTTTGCTCTCTGTTTATTTGTCTCCCTAGGATTACAAACTTTGACATGACCATAGAGTATTGGTACACTTAGTTAAGACTAGTTAATTTAGGTCTTAATTATGCAAAACGTTTTAATTTACAATTCTGCATAAAACTTGATTTTAGCAAAAAAAGATTTTTAAAAATGTTTATTCACCCTCTCTAGTTGACCTTCTCGACCTGACAACTGATACATGCCTATGCATGTTCGCCATCGAACTCTATATGAGACCAACCATCGTGTTCCCATTGCACCAGTGAATTTTTCACAAATTCTTTCGTGTCATATCATGTTCCACCCATTTCTAAACCTAACCACAAAGTTAATTTTATTTACGTGCTTGCAGTGCACCGAATTGATCGTTTTTCTCCTCCACCTCCTTCATCTTCCTGAACGTCTTTCATATCCAACGGTAAGCCTAGGTTCTTTTAATTATCATAAGAGAAGCCTCTAATCATATAATACATTTTGACACGCTCACCTTCTCTCGACCTCCGTAGAACCATCGCCACCATCACTAAACCTCCGCCGTTGCTACTGCTTGCTGTTGGCCCATCTTCATCGCAGCAACTCTCTAATCACTGCCACCAATAGACTCCGTTCATCGTAAGCATCACATTTTTCACTTTCCCACTACCTCACCATCCTCCATCGCTATCAGGCTCATGCCCACCTTTCCCCTCCTCTTGTCATTCCAGCCAAACCGAGTGGGAAGAAAGACTTCTCTCCATACGACGTGTGGACCCTACTCACAAATTTCTTAAAGGAAATAAAATTTCACTAAATAACATGTGATGATGTATTCAGTGACATGTCAAATATATGTTATCCATGTCAACAAAATTTGGAGACATAGATATCACGTCGGTCAAAATTACCTTAGATTAGGTCAAGAGGATAACATGGTATGATTTTGTTTCTTAGAGTTATATTTTAGATGATTTTATGATTAAAGGTCATTTTTCGAACCTAGTAAACAGGGGACCTTGTAAAGTGAACTTTTTTGAAAAGAAAACACACACACGGTCGATATAAGCCGCAACTCTGCACACGACCCACACTCCACGAAGGCCGCTTCGCCCACCAGACCACTCCACACGGGCAGCGCCGGTAGAGCCACGAGCCGAGCACGCCACGCTTGCCGTGGGCGTGCGTCGCCTCCCGCGTCGACGGCCGCGCGGCCTCACGCTGGAACCACCACAAGCAAACAGAAGCTGTGAAACGGCGGATTGCTAGCGCTCTGGAAAGAAATCTGAGCGCCCAATTCCTCTCCCACCCCGCATTGAATCGCGCGGCTCTCGCCTGGAACACCAAGCCCGGGCGGTTGCTTCTGTTGCCTGCGCTCGCGCAAGAGGTGGTGAACACTGCTCTTCTCTCTCTTCTACCGCTCTGCTCTCCCCAGCCTTGGAATCTTGCTCTGCGAAGCCTCCGCCGGATCTCTGGAGGGATTCGTGAGCGGCGTGGTTCTTGATTTGCTGCTTTCTGCGCTGAATTTAATCTCTTTCTTGGTCCATTTCTTGTTGTGGCTTCTTGATTTCTTGGGGTAGTTTTGTTTGGAGTTCCCTTGTCCTGTCAGTGACTGGGATCTTTGATTGAGGACGGCAGCATTGATTAATGTGTCTCCCGATTGTCCTCGGGTTTTCGTGATGAATTGGGCACTTGGAATGTGGATTGCGTCTGACTGGTGGTAGCTTGTGAATTGTGATCCACATTTGTGAGTTCTGCCGACCCAGCGTTACTATGAGCACTCGGTTTGTCGACGCTTCCTTGCTTGCTTTTTCTTGCCATCGACGGCAAGTTTTTCTCTTATCACGAGCATGGCGGGTGCAGAGAGCGTCTGCATGGTTTGATTGGTGATGATTTACCATCCGCATTTATGAAGGAATATAATCCAGCAAACTATATGTAGTCCAACAAACTAATAATTTTTTATTTTAAGATGTTCTTTTCCATGCTATTGATTAGTGAACTGACCATTTGTTGCAATTATGGGTAGTCCTGCGCCTACCTAACCAGTTGTTTTTTGTGATGATTGGTAATTCTGGGCAATGGTTAAGATTTGCTAATTAGTGTAATTTTTCTCTTTCCGGGACCTCCTCTGTGATCCCAGTTACCTGCGCATGCAAAGTAGTTTCGTGGCCTACTTTTTGCTCGTTTCCGGGAATTTAATTTACTTTGATATATGATATTTGCTATTACGATTCCTAGTATTAGAAGTAGCATTTTTCGATTTATATTCATTGTAAATCTGCAGAATGAATGAATCTGTTTTTAACTTGGATCTCACCAATAGTTAGATGGTTAGGCCCAATATAAGTTAGTAGGTTCGCAGTGACAACTGACAACCTTGATCGACTTGGTCAATTGCATAAGATAGATAAGACTCCCAAGATTATCAGTGGAGTTCTTTGGCAGTTGGCACCTCGATCTCAACATCACATCCTAGAGTTGAAGGCCCCAAGGGTTCAATTGTATGGAAATGAGATTGGTACTTGATTTGGGTTCAGAAAGTTGTATCTTCATTGGTATTAGGATTAGACAGCATACTTTGAAGGATTACTGCCTATCCCGTATAAACCATCACTCTGTGTAGCATATGTATTGCCAAGTTTTCTCTTTGGGTGATAACTCTGAGCATGCTGGACTTTTTCAGTGGAAGTTTTTTTTTTTTTTTGCATCTCCTGTTTCTGCTGGGTGTTGACATTGATGTTTTCTTCGGTGTCATCAGCGTTGGATCTTATTTGGCCATGCTTGGTTTTGCTAATCTAGCTTGTAAATTTCTAGAACAATGTAATTATTTGTGTTTATGATTTCTCCAGGCATCAAGCTTCTAACAACCTAGTATTCCAAAATGGGTGCCAGAGAGAATGGAGAAGTGAGAT
The DNA here is from genome assembly GCA_036346245.1 of Bonia amplexicaulis. Classification (NCBI taxonomy): domain Eukaryota; kingdom Viridiplantae; phylum Streptophyta; class Magnoliopsida; order Poales; family Poaceae; genus Bonia; species Bonia amplexicaulis. The sequence continues at coordinate 12,948,538 of CM070758.1, read as the reverse complement.
ATGAGAAGGGAGTTGGATCAGATTATGAACCGGCTAGAGATTCTCTTTCATCACAAGGTGACGCTCATGGTAATGAAGATATTAAAGTGAAAAGAGTTTCAGGGGTTCCAAAGAAACTCATGAAAAAAGAGGCAAAAGAAAATAGTCCCCGCATGGCCAAAAGCAACGCCAGCCGTCAAGTTCAAAACAAGCTGCAACATGAAGCATCAAACAACATTCAGAACAAATCTCAGAAACCTAGGAAAGCAGTTATTGCTGCTAAAGCTGCTGAAGTTAGAAAACCAGATATTCTAAGAGTTCCTTCTCGCCCTCCATCAGAATTGTCTGAGGAAAAAGATGATATAGTTAGTGAGGCTGGAACCACTAATGATAAAGGCAACGAAGAGGCCAAAGAGATCGATGTTTTAGATGAAGCTCCACATTGTGACCAGAGTACTGGTACTGATGATGAAATTGCTGATATTGAAGAAAAGATAGTAGACGATGACAAATCAGTTGTATATCAAAGGAATGAGGAATTAGAGTCAAAAATTGACAAGTTGGAACAGGAACTTCGTGAAGTTGCTGCACTTGAAGTTTCTCTGTACTCTGTAGTGCCTGAGCATGGAAGTTCAGCACATAAGTTGCATACCACAGCTCGGCGTCTTTCTAGGCTGTTAATTCATGCATCCAAGTTTTGGCCCTCAGATAAGAGAGCTTCGGTGGCAAAAAACACTGTTTCTGGCCTTGTGCTTGTTGCAAAGTCATGTAGTAATGATGCTTCGAGGTAAAATCTGGTTATACTTCCTCTCAATTTTAACTTCAGCATATGGCATAAGAATCAAATTCCTTCCATTAACAATCTACTCTTGATGTAGGTTGACATTCTGGCTGTCCAATACAGTTGTCCTCAGGGAGATAATTGCACAAACTTTTGGCATCTCACATCAATCGACTCCAACCATGACGACTATCAACATGAATGGTGGTGCAAAAAAGCTTGATGGGAAATCCACGCCAATGCTATGGAAAAACAGCTCCAACGGCAAGCAAACCAAACCTGCTGTCATGCGGATATCAGATGATTGGCAGGAAACAAGTACACTTTTGGCTGCACTAGAGAAGGTTGAATCTTGGATATTTTCTCGGATTATCGAGACAGTGTGGTGGCAGGTAAAATGTTGCCTTAGACTATATATTCTTGTTGACACTTCCATGAAACTGAGAGCATCCCTTGCTCCAAACTGGGATGCAGTCCTAGTCCAGTGTTTCACAAAGAAATACTTTGCAGACATTCCCTTTTGACCCTACTGTTCTCTGAATATTTTGGATTTCTCCACGTTGTGATTTTTCTGAAGAATGTTTCTTTTCCAGGCACTAACTCCTCACATGCAAACCCCGGTGGAAGGTTCATCAACCCCAAAGGCTGGGAGAGTGTTAGGACCTGCTTTGGGTGATCAGCAGCAAGGCACCTTTTCTGTTAATCTGTGGAAGGCTGCATTTCACCACACATTCAGCAGAATTTGCCCCCTTCGTGCTGGTGGACATGAGTGTGGCTGTTTACCGGTATTGGCAAAATTGGTATTCTTTGGCATCCTTAGTTCTAAAAGAATAAACATCTTTTGTTATTGAAAATATATTGCTGTATTTCACATGTTCTGCTATTATCAGGTGATGGAGCAATGCGTAGCCCGTTTGGATGTTGCAATGTTTAATGCCATCCTTCGTGAATCAGCCAGTGAGATACCAACTGATCCTATATCTGACCCAATTGTTGATCCAAAAGTCCTGCCAATTCCAGCAGGTGATCTAAGCTTTGGGTCAGGCGCGCAGCTGAAGAACTCTGTATGTACCTGATTCACTACTTTTTAAGTCATCCTGAAATGGTTTTTCTTTATTTATTTTTATGAAGTTGCTTGTATGATTGCATGGAAACTAAACTGTTGTACATTAGCTATACTAGTTAGAGATATGTGCGTTGCAACAGAGTCATAAAAATAATGAGACGAAACTTACTACTTAGCCAACTTCACACATCAAATATTAGAGAGCAAGCGACAGAGAGAGAAGTGTGACCAGAATGCGCAAGGAGATGGGAAAACTGGAGGGGTAGGCGGTTATATCTTGAGAAAGAGAGGAGGAGAGAAACGAATGGTCCAGATCAAATCGGATGGCTGAGAAGAGAGGAGGGAGAATGGACCAACCACCAACTCACAATTTTATAATAGTAAAGATTATGAATGTGTTACTAACTTGCCATTGCATCTCAAACAACCAATTTATATGAAATAAATGCCTATGCAGATTGGAAATTGGTCGAGATGGTTGACAGATAACCTTGGCATCTGTGCTGCTGACTCTGAGGACGGTCTTGACATAGGAAATGATGACGATGAAAGAAGAGGTGCAGCTGAATCGAAGTCTTTTCAACTGCTTAATGAATTGAGTGATCTCCTGATGCTCCCAAAGGACATGCTTCTTGAAAAATCTATCAGGAAAGAGGTCAGTGTTCACGCATAACTGCTGACGAGTTACTGTATAGTTTTCTCTTTTATCTAACCACTGATTGAGCTGTGGTTAAGCTTTTGATCTCTCTATCAGGTCTTCCCTTCGATTGGCCTTCCAGTAGTAACAAGAATCCTGTGCAACTTCACCCCTGACGAGTTCTGCCCTGATGCTGTTCCCAGCGTAGTCTTAGAGGAGTTGAATTCTGAGGTGTTGTTTCTCTCTCACTAAAATGTTGTAGGCTTTCTAGCCTTACAAATATTATTTTGCTAACAATGTCGAACACATTGAGATACAGACTTGATATTATGCAGAGCTTGATGGAGCGTTGCACCAACAAAAATGTGATCAGCGCATTTCCATGCATCGCTGCTCCTGTCGTGTACCGCCCTCCTTCACTACTGGATGTGGCGGAGAAAGTGGCAGACACCGGAGGCAGTGCAAAGCTAGACAGGAGAGCGTCAATGGTCCAGAGGAGAGGATACACCAGTGACGACGATCTGGATGATCTGGACTCTCCCCTTGCTTCCCTGCACGACAAGAGTGCTCCACCTTCGCCATCTAACGGTACCGCACACTTTACTGCTCAGAGAGGAGCTTCCATGGAGAATGCAAGATACACACTCCTGAGAGAGGTATGGACGGAGCCGCAGTGACTGATGAACCTGCAAAATCTGAAGTCTCTTCTATGGCTACCTTATAAAGGTTGGGAAACCTACTGAGGTGAAAGCGAAACCGTGAAAGAAGCTGATTTGTAGCAGAGCTAGTTTAACTCCCCCAAAATGGCATCTTTCTACAGGCCCTTCATATATATCTTTACAGTGAAAATGCAACCCGTTCTTGTACATTCCTATATATGTTGTTCTTTTGTAGTAAAGAAGTAACTCTGAAATGAATAGTTTTCTTGTCCTTAAAGCTAAAGATTGCGATGTCTACTACGATGCAAGCTTGGGAAATCAAAGGATATTTTACCTGGCCACATTATGTAGAACAGATTCTGATGCATGATTTATCAACAATTCTATATTGTTTCTTCTTATCGACAAATCTGATCAGGACTCAGGACACTTACGGGTGAGCTGTTTCTACTAACATATCAATGTATGTGATGGCCCAACAAAAATTGGTTATCATCCGACGGCTGGCGACGATGGCAACTCGCCATCTGCAGATGCAGCCTAAATTGTGCATACCTATCAACTGCATTGCTCCTGTACCTGCAGCAGTGCTTTCACTGTTAGTTCAACTTGATGTGGGACTTGGCATTTGATCACAGTACACAGTAATCTGATCGTTACTTCTCTGGGGCACTTCATGCCAAGTAGACTGACTGTAGACCGGGCGGGAGATAAGAGATGACAGTAGAGAAATTGTTGACGATGTGGCATAGTAACAATCAGAATCATCGTCACCAATAAGGGTATATGGCACACTGTGTTTCTGTAGGACCGGATAGGCAACAGAGAGGGTGAATGGTGTCTTAAAATTTTTTTCTCAAATATTCATCAATCCTTTACTCCGATAGCTATAAAGCTATGAAGATTAGGATATGAAGTTTTCTTGAAAAAACCAGAGGAACACAGAGCTGAACACGACCAGTTCGGAACACTACGTGGTCGGGTTATGACCACTGGTCGGAAATCAATGTGGTCGGTTACGACTATCGGATGGAAGCCCACGTAGTCGGAGTTCGACTAACGGACAGAAATCACCATGGTCGGAGATTGACTAATGGACGAAAATCACCGTGGTCGGAGATCGACTGCCAATCGGATACCAACGTAATCGGAAATTGACTATCGGACGAAGATCACCGTGGTCAAAGATCGACTGCCAGTTGGATACCAACGTGGTCAAAACCAATGTTGTCGAAAACCGACGTGATCGAAACCAACGTGATCAATATCCAGTGTGCGGTCGAAGGACCAGCGTGGTCGAGGACCAATGAGTGGTCGAAAACCAACGCGAATAAGACCGATATGATCGTAACCTTTGTGGTCGATGTTCAGAAGCTGCGGTCGAAAAACCAATCGAGTAGTCGATGACCAGAGAAGTCGTAATAGTTCGGAATATGATCAAAAGGGTCAACAATCAACTAGTGATCGTAACTAGAGTGGTCGAATCAATCCGAACTTCGACCAGTGAGATCGACTATCAATGAATAATTAAAAATTAAAGAGCGGTCGAAAGACCAGCGTGGTCGAGAATCAATGAGTGGTCGTAACCAGCGCGGTCGAAAATGACTCAGAAGAACAGAGCAATCGCACGACCGCAAGATCTAAAATCCACATATCTTTTGATTAAAAGATCAAATGGCCGTAAAACTTTGTGCGCAAATTGCTTATGGTCTCAAGATGCTATTCCATTCTTGAATCAAAAAATATGTGACAAATTTGAGACTTTTTACAATTTGAGAACGCGTACACCAGCCAAGAACTAAAAACTAAATCGATGAGCAGATCTTACTCGTGGGTAGAAGATAGTCAAGATGGCTTTGCATATGCTCTCACATGTCACGGCAAGTTAGATCACTGAAGAAATCAGATCAACAATCCTTGAATCAAGAAATCACATGATTAGACCGAGAACTTGCAAAAACAGGGTTTCTTGAAAATCTTGCTATTGAAGTGTCTAGATGATTGGAGATCGATCTCCAAAGATTATTTCCATCTTGTCCATGTCCTTGGCATAGCAAGATCAAGAGAAGGGCAGAAGAGAGATCAAATCAACCGAAACAAGAGCAACAGGAACAAGAGCAACAGGAAGAGATCAAGAAAGGGTTGAGAGGAGAGAGGAAAAACCAACTCAAAACAGAGCAAACTCAATCAGACAAAAAGATACACAAGGTAGATCAAAGATTGATGTATACTCACTCAAGATGATTGATTTTATAGCTACTCCATTCAGGAGGACAAAGCTCTACAGCTAGAGCACACAAACTTTCTAACCTATCTCCCATAGAAGAGAGAAGGAGCTAGTCACCAAAAGGCCTAACAAACCTTCTCAAACCCTATCTCTTGCCCCTCCTCCCCTTATATAGGATCACAACCTAAACCCAAAACCTAATAGATCCCCCCATTAGGCCAAACTCGGGACAATTCGTTAACCCCACCTACCGCCTTCCTCGAAGCTTCCCATTTCCTTTACCACGAAGCATCGCCCATTCTTCGTCATATTTCATGTGGCCCTAATGACTTGCCGCCAAACCTCTCACGCACCCGAATCCCACCAATACGTCCTCGCTTGTAAATGACTCAAGTCACTTGGCCTGCCATGTGTCTCCTCTCGCACATGACGGCACCGGGCTTCCTTAACCGTCTAGACCTCAACTCCTCCCTGAGCCTAGTCCCAGTCTACCATGCCGTTGCCCTTTAAGATCACCACCAGTAGCTCCCGCTCTGGTTCCTCGTCGTCCCGGCTTGCAACCACCTAGTAAGCCTTGGTCATCTTCAGTGTCTCCCTGACCATTCTGGACCTCAGTACCACCCTGTGCCTAGTCCCGGTCCTCCTACGCCTCACTATAACCTAGCTCCGAAATCCTGCAACCAGCACAAATAAGCAAACCATCTGTAGCACCGCACGATACACAAAGTCATCAAATGGCACAATTAATTCAAACAATGCTTAATGCAAAATGTATGCACCTAAATATTGATCCTACATCTAGGACAAATAATAAATATATGTGCATACTAGCAACAACACCTAGGTCAACCCATGAGTACTCAGATGCTCAAAGATCACAAAATTTGATGTACTCGAAGCCTACAAGTAATGACCGAGAGGCCAACAACTAGCACACAAATTGCTACAACTATCGATCACAAAGGCTAAGAGTACCACGACAGATCGCTATGATAACCGATCATAAGGGCTACAAGTATCGATCGACAAGGCTTACGACTACCGAATGGATCGCTACGACAATCGATCACAAAAATTATGACTATCGATCACTAAGACTTACGACTACCGAACAAATTGCTACGACAACGAATCACAAAAGCTACGACTACCGGACAGATCGCTACGACAACGGATCACAAAAGCTACGACTATCGATCGCTCAGACTTATGACTATTGAACAAAGACCACGTACTGAAGCACGACCATTCTATGGTCGTTCTGCTATGCTTGACAAACCGTTGTCGTTCCACCAATCTCGTATAATTGCCGATCAGACCTCCCGATCGGACCGTCCAACCACGAAGTCGTAAATTTCAAATACTCTAGTACTCCCAGTCAGACGAACTCGTAAACCACAAAGTCATCAGACAAAAAGCGATCTTTTACAAAATCCTCAAAAACCAAACTCAACATCCGCAGATACTTTAATCCAAAAATCAATTAATCATCACAACCATAGAGTGACTTCTACATGGTCTCACATTTTGAAAACAGTTACCATGATATCCATTGAAAAAATTTACCATGTTATACATCTAAGTACCCTAAACCCATGTGTGAAGTCCAGGCAAAATCAAACTCACCATTACATTTATCCATTGACCAACATGTCACAACCATAGAGTGACCTCTATATGGTCTCTCACGGCCCGCTTGGCCACCTCCAGATCCGCCTCGGGCCTCCTCCTCCTTCTTCATCCGCCTTCTCCCCCCCCCACCGGCCGCCGGCCTCCTCCTCCGCCCAGATCCGCCGCCTCCTCCTCCTTCATCCTTCGCCCCACCCCCAGCGGCCTCCTCCATCCAGATCCGCCCTCCTCCTCCTCCTCCTCCTCCTCCTCCTCCTCCTCCTCCTCCTTCATCCTCCTCCTCCGCCCCCCCCATGACCATTGGCCTCCTCCTCTGCCCCACCGGCCGGCCTCCTCCTCCTCCCCGCAGATCCGCCCCCTCGCCGACCCTCGGCGCCTCGCGCCGCCGAGATCCGCCGTCGCACCCAGCCCACCGACCGCCTCCTCTACCCCACCCGGCCGCCTCTTCCGCCCCTATGTTGCCGAAGAGGGCATCGGCGACAATGGGCCTCCTGCCGGGAGCAAGAGGCGAGGAGGCGGAGAGGAAGAAGGAGACCATGGAGTTGTTCCCGCAGAGCGCCGGCTTCGGCATGTAGGATGTTGTTGCCCCTCAGTCGGTCAGTCCTCACTCCTCCTCCAGTGACTCAGTCCGTTCCTCGCCGAGACGCCGACTCCACTCCAGCGACTCGCCTTCTCCAGTCTCCACTCTCCATTCCTCGCCGCCTCGTTCCTCTAGCGATTCCGGGTCTCCAGCGGCAGCGGTCCAGCCGCCTTCTTCGTTTGCCGGTGATTTCTCTCCTAAGATGAATTTGGTAGCTAAGTTTGGCTCTATACTGCTAATTCGAGCAACTTTACAAATTTTGCACACATCACCACATTGCCTGTCAGTGCACATGAGCTCTATCGAAGGCCAAGTGACTAAATTGGCATGAACTGTGTAGACAAGGAACACACACAATTTTCTCCTGGAAATCATGAAACCAGTTGGTGGTTAATCTTGTAGAACTGTAGATGGTCAATATGATTTGTAGAACTATATTAGGCTATTAGCTCAAATCTCTCAAGGTTAGTGTTCGGTCTCATACTCTCATTAGAACTTTGACATGGAATAGCCTTGGGTTAATTTATATGGGTTAACTCAAAATATGTGTATTTGCTACTTTTTCGTCTTGCCTGCAATCAATCCTTATTTAAGATAGTGTTTATCATTATAGAATTGTGAAGAAAAATGTATTTCTGGTCTATTCAGTTTATGTGATGGTTGTTGGGATTGATTACTACAGTGGTTGCACTAATGTGCTCTCGCAGCTGAATATCCACATTGTTCACCTAAAGTTGGCAAGATTTTATCCATGGTTTGTGGTTGTGTTTCAATTCTGCTGTTACTTCCTGGCCATCCTTATCTTTGTCTTAAGCAAATTTGGGATATTTAAATCTCGAGCTTCATTATATGTCCTTTAATTTTAAGTTGATTTATACATGTGTGATGCATTGGTGATGTGTGAATGTGATGCACTCAGTTCGCGGGTAAATGGGTATGCCCGCGGGCAACGGGTATGAGCGACATTCTTTACCCGTCGTCCTTCGCGGGTATGCCCGTGGGCGTAAATCGGGTTCATGGGTATGGGTATGGGCGAGCACTACCCATACCCGCCGCGCCCGATTGTCATCCCTAGTGAGCAGTGGTTCTGGGTGGATGTTGTGCTCTCTCTTTGTCTCTCGCTGGTTCTTATCTCTTTTACCTGTGCACTATGTGAGCTGGGCAGTGGGAACCTACAACCGTCAACGGTGTGCTGTGTACTCCATTAAGTTATTTTTACTGGGATTGGTTGTGTTGGAAAGTCTTCTGTATTTCGCTTGGAGTTGACACAGGTATGTTTTACACCAGATGACGAAACCCTATGGCTACGAGAGGTGCTGGCTAGCTCTGGATGGTCTGGTATCTCAATGAGCGATTTGCCGATTAATATTAATCCAAAAAGGGCTCTAACTGCAATATTCGTTTTACCATGTCTTCTTTATTTTGTTCTTTCTGTTTTCAGTTACCATATCTTCCTTCAGGTACTTGGTTTCAAGCTACTACTAGTCATGCCAATACTATTGGCCTCAAAGAATCTCATCACTTGTGATTGTATCGATTTGTATTTATTTATATGTATAGACATGGATGTACAATTTCCTTTTTATGTACGCAGAATGTACATAATTTTAATTCTATGAGTTGAGTTGTATTATTCAATGAAATAGCACTTTTGAATGTATTTATTTATTCAATGTCCTTAAGTTTCAATTTGGTTTGCTCTATGTTTAATGAACTTAAGTCTCTTGTAATTTATTCATTAGTTGTTTAATGAATTTTGCTTAAACCTCTAATTCATTGCTTAAAGTTAATTAAGAGTACGGGGTGTTTCAAAAGCTCTTGAGTATGAGGTTGAAAACTCTGAGCTAGATTGTCGCTATCTGACGCCATAAACATATTTTAAGCTGTTATCAGCAATGGTCATTGATATGATAAGTTGCACCACACGAATAGATATCCTATTGTTAACTGAACTACTCATGGTGTTTATTTGCAGCATGCGTACGTGGATTTTGTTTGATCTTTGTTTGTCTACTTGCTAAGCAGCTATATACTAAGATGTCCAGACGGGTATCGCAAAGAAGTGTATCGATGGTGACTAGCAAGAGCATAAGTTCGTGTCATTAGCGATAATTCCAACCGGTTCCTTTCTGGCGGCTTTGTGTTCCCAGTGACGAAACTAATCTAATAGTTCACACTTAACCATATAGCTAGTGACATACTGCTGCATAACTGTTCAAGATTTTACAAGTAATTTGAGTACAAGTTTGTGTATCAAGCATTTCTGACCTAGTACGAACTGAAAACAAGAAATTAGACAAGTCAGATGGTATCAGGCAACCAGCAATTGTGCTCATAAATAGTGTTATCTTGTCAAAAGTACAGAGCTTAAAGAACACCCTAAAACACTAACCCTGTTTCAGATCAACTGAGCAACTGCAGCAACCCAGAAGCAGAACATATATATACATAGTTAGATCGAACAACAGCTGCAGAGCCTGCTAGAATTAGTTAACTACGTACACCTGTACGGCAAACAACAAATCAGGTGTCAGTTCACTATCCCAAATAACACACACAGCTAAGTACTGTAACATTTCCTTTTGATAAATCGCCAGTGTAGACTCCATTGTTTAAGTTCAAGCATGGTTTGATTTACTGTTCGAATCTCTGCTACCCTTTTTCAGTTATGAATTGAGCTGCTCAATCCCCCGATGAGCCGCATGTGAAGAGAATCGTAGTGTTGGAGCTGGAACTATTCTTTGGTGGCACCTAGTCACAGTGTAGAATTAGATAGATAGATAGGGCTTGTATTATACTACCACTTGTGCAATTTTAGTTGCTGTGACTGCTACTAGTACTCGTGCTTTAGTGTGGTTGCAAGTTGCAACAGCTAGATTATACGGCTGCAGTTTGTGGCCTTCGAAGAGTTAATTGAGTTTGCTCTTCTTCTTTCTTTAATTCTGTTTCTGGCGATGCACAAAATATATCGAGGTATATGTGACGACCCATTTAAAGAATAGAACCGTCGTATTTCCCGCAACAGTCCAGAAGTTCATTGTCATCTTTTGGCGTGTGAGGATTAGATTTGACTTTTCTGCCCATTCGGTGTATGCCAAAGAATAGAAGTCACATGTAGCCCTTAGTAAGGAGAAATTTTGCTGTGTAACGGAGGTATAAAGCGATCTGTATAACGAGCCAATGGCGTGACGACACGTGGCGTAAAATACTGTAGAAACACTGTAGCATAAGGGAAAAAAAGCTGTACCGCAGTGCTATAGCTCGGGGGAAAAATTACTTTTTCTATAATGCTACAGTGTTTTCCCTAGTGCTACAGTGTTTCTACCATATTTTGCTCCACGTGTCGACACGCTGCTGGCTAGTTATACAAGTCGCTTTGTACCACCGTTACACAGCAAAATTTCTCCTTAGTAAGGCAGTTGAGAGCTGAACATGAGTCATGACGATCTTATAGCCCCGGAGAAGTCAGAAGTAGAGCTGTTTGTTAGATTGATCTCAGCCGATTAGCCCAACGGCTAATCGGGCCTTGATCCGCGCATACGATCGGGGCGCATACCCAACTTGGCTGATGGGCCCCCTGTCGCGCTGCGCTATAAATAGAGGGGTGGGGGCCGGCGGCTCGGACTACGAGGTTCGCCTGAGCCGCAATACCCACCCGAAAAACCCTAACCGATCTGGAAGAGGGCGCAGTCAGCGACGGGAAGACCATCGCCACCTCCGTCTCCTTCACCGGATCTGCGTCGCCGTCACTGCCTTCCTCTTCTCCGACCGCCGCTGCCCGTGCGCAGACTTCATCGACGAACCCGCGATGGCCAGCTCCTCCTCCACGCAATCGGATGGTCAGTATCCCTCTCTCTCTCCCTTCCCTCTCAGATCTAGACCCCAGGCGCAAAGAGGTAGTTTACATTGGTATCAGAGCCTTGTCCTTACCGTAGTTCGATCCCCAAAATCCCTCAGACCATAGATCGGGGAAAGAAACAAAAAAAAAAGGGAAATCGGCTCGGGGATTACCTCTGTCGCCGATGTGCCGTCCGAGACTGCGCATCCACTCGGGACCGGCAAGCCGCCACTGCCCACCGCTCGGTGTTTTGCGCCGCCGGTGCCGTCCTCGCCATTGCGCGGCCGTCGCCTCGCCGTCGACTTTGCCCGCACGGCCGATGCCATGCCTTCCGCCGGGTCGCCTCCTTGGCGCCGTCGGCGCCGCGCCGTCGACTCGGGGCCGAAGCCGCGCGCGCCGGCCGCCACCGTCGCTGCGGGCTCTGCGTCGCTCGGCCACCTTGCACCGCGCGCCACGCCCTCTTTTCCGCTCGCAGCCGCCTCTCACCCGCCCGATCCCGATCCGATTTTTTCGGATTTTTTGAACTAGGGTTAGGGTTAGGCCCTTTTATTCCCGGGCGCGTTGGATCTCGGCCGTCCGATTAGATCGGACGGCCATTGGTTTTTTCAGGCCGGCTGATGGGCCGCGGGAGGGCGAGGCAGGCTTTGGGCCGTGCGGGGTGGCGCGGGAGGCAGGTCGTGGGCCATGGGCCGTGCGAAAGTTTTGGGCCGAAATGGCCAAATGAATAGTAAAATCCGGTTTTGATGTTTATTTATTTCCAGAAGCAATTGTTTGATGAATTTCAATGAAATATGAACCAAAATCTCTGTAAATTTTGCACCAACGTGTTATTTTTACAGAGATTAAATATGTACAGTTATATTGCTTCTGAATAATGAATTATTTTAGAATAATTACAGTTTCCGCTGCAAAAGTTAATGATTGATTAATTTTCATTATTAAATTGAACCAACGGAGAATTTAATTTTGGAAAACAGATAAAATTCTGATTAATTATGATATTGTTATTTTCGACCAACGTTGATAATAACATTATTATAATTTTAATTGAAGTTTTTATGCATTATTTCTATTTACCTAGCGGTGATGTAGATTTAATGTATAAATAAAATTGTATGTCGTATTTTTGACCAACGTTAAAATAAGGCATATAATTTTGCTGTTAAAAGTATTATAATTTTAATTGGTGATTTTATGCATTATTTCTATTTACAACAATGATGATGTAGATCTAATGTGTAAACAATCTGTATGTTTTAATTTTAACCAACGTTGAAACTAAGGCATGCAATTATTGTTGTTCTCACTATATATGAATTGTGTTTTCGTGGAGGATACTCTTTGATGGGGTACATCGAGATATCCACATTCTCAAAGGAGACAACTACGGTGAATGGAAGAAAAGATTGACCTTGCATTCATCCTAGCCGAGGTGGACTGGTAGTCACCACCACCGTGTCCCACAGAGCCTATGGCACCGGTGAGGGATGCAAATGAGGCGCTTGTGGCGAGACTGAGACAGAGGACTTTGCTCCCATAAAGATGTCATATGATCTTGATCATAAAAGTGGGTCACCGCCAACAAGAAATGTTTGGTGTGATAAAGAACACGATTGAGCACGCAATTGTGGGCTCAATCGCAGTGTGACACCGTCACAGTACCTTGACAAAATAAAGAGTCGGTTCTTGGCTCTTCAAAGACTTATGCTACACGGTGATTAAGCAGCTTGTGACAGAGAGGTATTCTGGTGGTGGCAGTGGCATAAGAGAGCACATACTAAGGATGAGCAACTTGGCATCCAAGCTTAAACCAATGGATTTGGCTCTCAAGGATGAGTTCCTTATTCATTTGATTTTGCTTCTTTCAGAAAGAATATGACACTTTTGTTGTCAACTACAACATGCGGCAGAAGTGGGACTTAGAAAAGTGCATAGCTATGTGTGTGCAAGAGGAGGAAAGAATTAAATCCTCACATGGTGGTTACATCAACTATGTGAAGGATAACAAGAAAAGATTTTCAACGATAATTTCTCCTCAAAGAACAAGGAAAAGCCTCTTTTTCAGCCTCAACAGAATAATTTCTCAGTGGAGAAAGATCGGTGTCTTCATTGCAAGAAAAGGGACATTACAAGAAAGATCGTCCCGATTTCTTGAAAATGATTATGTCAAAGAAAGGTGAGAACATTATTACGTTCATAAATGAATCCTGTATGTACAATATTCAAAATCTACTTGGTGGATTGATTCAGTGCAATTGTTCATGTTGCTAATAATTTGCGGTGGATTCCGTTCGACGAGGAATACGCAAAGAAAAGAAAGATGCGTTAAAGTCGCAAATGGAGTCCAAGCTGAAGTTGAAGCCGTTGGTGATCTTTCATTAGAGCTAGCTGATGGCTTCAGTCTTTTACTTAGAGATGTTCTTTATGTTCCCTCTTTAGAGAGGAATTTGATTAGTGTTTCATGTTTGGACAATGATGGTTATGATTGTAATTTTGGAAATGGCAAGTGTGAAATAATGTTTAATAAAGCATGTGTTGGTCTTGCCATTAAACAAGATGAGCTTTATTTATTGTCACTTCGTGAAAGTGTGAATTCGTATGTGATGTGAATGAGCATGTATCCTCGTCGAGAATACGAACGAAAAAGAAAGAGAACTCATAATGAATCGTCGAAATTATGGCATTGTCGTTTAGGCCATATTTCGAGGGGAGAATAGAAAGACTAGTTAAGAATGATATTCTTCCTCCATTAGAGTTCTCAGACTTAGAACAATGCATAGAATGCATTAAAGGAAAATTTGTAAAGAAAATTAAGAAGGACGCTAAAAGAAGCATGTGAGTTCTACAAATTGTTTACACGAGACATTTGTGGTCCTTTTTCCGTGAAAAGTGTGGATGGATATGACTCGTTCATAACATTCACGGATGATTACTCCGTTATGGATATATTTATCCAATCAAAGAAAGAAATGAAGCCTTGGATAAATTCAAGATATTTAAGGTGAAGTTGAAAACCAACACGATTTAAAGATTAAGATAGTCCGATCGATCGTGGTGGAGAGTACTACGATCGACATACCCCATATGGACAAGTTCGGACCTTTGCAAGGTTTTTACAGAAAATGGAATAGTGGCCCAAGATTCTACACAGGCGAACCTCGGCAAAATGGAGTAGTGAAAGACGCAACCGTGCACACGATGGATATGGTGCGAAGCATGATGAGCTACTCCACACCGCCGTTGAGTTTATGGATGGAGGCGTTGAAAACCGCCATTCATATCCTCAACGAGTGCCTAGTAAGTCGGTGCCCAAAACACCGTGCGAGTTGTGGACGTGAAAAGTCCCTCACTAAACCACTTACGTGTGTGGGGAGTCTCATTGAGGCTAAAGTATTTAACCCAAACCTTGGGAAGCTTGATCCCAAAGCGATGAAGTCGCCATTTCATTGGCTACCGAAAAGTCAAAGGTTTCGTTTCTCTTGTCGAACAGATATACAAAGTTTGTAGAAACGAGACACTGTCTTCTTAGAGGATGAAATGATGGGGAGCATGGTAGCTCGAAGATTGACCTTGAAGAGAAGCGGGCGATGCGCCCACTCCGATGATTCAAGAGCCATTCTTCGCACTACCGCCGTCGCTACCGACCGGTACAAGACAACGTGGTGCCAAGACTGTTATTGTTCCTCCTGTGGCAACAATTAATGAGAATGAAGAACCCGTTCTTCAGGATCATATAGAACCAATTGCTACGGATGAGGGGCAACAAAGACCTCAAGCGAAGATGTACCAAATGTGGAGGCCCCAGGAGGTCTCAAAGAGTAAGAAGATCGACTATTTCGATGATTATCGATTTATCATACAGAGGAATTTCAAATGGAGGATGATCCCACCTCATTTGAAGAAGCCATGAGAAACGAAAATTCCTCAAAATGGCTTGAGGCCATGGAAGAGGAAATGAGGTCCATGAAGGCTAATAAAGTCTGGGACTTGGAAATTATTCCTAAAGGAGCCAAAACAAGAGGTCGTAAATGGGTCTACAAGACAAAGCTTGACTCCCAAGGGAATGTAGAAAGATACAAAGCGCGACTTGTGGCAAAAGGCTTTACGCAAAGAGAAGGATTGATTACAATGAGACGTTTTCTCCGGTCTCATGTAAAGATTCTTCGTAATCATAATGGCATTAGTTGCACATTATGATTTAGAGTTACATCAAATGGATGTAAAGACGGCATTTCTTAATGGGGACTTGGAGGAAAATGTTTACATGGCACAACCGAAAGGTTTTGTCGTGGAAGGAAATGAAAGAATGGGATGCCGCCTAAAGAAATCGATTTATGGGTTAAAGCAAGCTTCAAGACAAGTGGTACTTGAAGTTTGACAAGACAATAAGAAAATTTGGGTTTAAAGAGAATGTAGAGGACAACGTGTTTATGCAAAGTTTAAAGATGGGAAGTTCATCTTCCTAATCTCAGATGTGGATGACATCCTCTTGGCTAGTAGTGATGTCGATGCTACTAGAGACAAAGAAGTTTTGTCCTCAAACTTTGATATGAAAGATCTTGGTGAAGCTTCGTTCGTTCTAGGGATCGAAATTCACGGGATAGAAACAAAGGGTATTGGGACTGTCACAAAAGGCATACATAGAGAGAATATTAAAGAAATTTGGTATGCATAAATGTAGTCCTTCACCGCACCTATAGTCAAGGCGATAGATATGGGGATTTTCAATGCCCCAGAACCAAGATGAGATCGATCAAATGAAAGCGGTTCCATATGCTTCATTGTCGGAAGCTTGCAAGTATGCTCAAGTGTGTACATACGACTTAGCGTTTGTTACCTGGGTTATTTGGCGATTCGAGCAATCACGGAATAGAACATTGAAATTGATAAAGAAAGTCTTGCGTTATTTGCAAGGCACAAAAGGCCTCATGATGACATACAGAAGATCAGATTCACTCCATATAGTGGGGTATCTGATTCGATTTTGCGGAGATGATAGAAAGTCTACATCCGGATATGTATTCACTCTCGCGGGAGGAGCTATATCGTGGAAAAGCTCAAAGCAAACCGTCACTACATCGTCCACAATGTATGCCGAGTTTGTAGCATGTTATGAGGCTACAGGCGGGTGGGCGGCTTAAGAAGTTCATACCGGTTTAAAAGTGGTTGACGACATCAATAGACCACTTAAGTTGTCTCGCGATAATGAACCCGCAGAAGCGTATGCCCACAACAATAAGTCAAGTGGTCTTGCCAAACACATTGACATAAAGTACTATGTTGTGAAAGATAAAGTCCGGGATCAGATCATAAGTCTTGATCATATAAGTACAACAAAGATGTTAGCGGATCCGCTTACAAAAGGCTTACCACCCAACGTGTTCGAGAGAACATGTAGCCGGCATGGGTTTAAGGGAAAGCCTATGATTCCTGGACTATAAAGGGCCCAAAGTATTAAAGTAACTATTTCAGAACAAAGAGGTGTATTGTAGCTGTTGAATCTATCGGCAATTGACCGTGACGATGAGACATGTTCTATGCACTAATCTGTGATGGAATGAGTAAAAAGTAATTAAAGATAAAGTATAGAGTGAGATCAAGGGGGAGAATGTTAGATTGATCTCAGCCGATTAGCCCAACGGCTAATCGGGCCTTGATCCGCGCTACGATCGGGCGCATGTACCCAACCTGGCCGATGGGCCCCTGTCACACTGCGCTATAAATAGAGGGTGGGGCCGGCTCGGACTACGAGGTTCGCTGAGCCGCAATACCCACCCGAAAAACCCTAACCGATCTGGAAGAGGGCGCAGTCAGCGACGGGAAGACCATCGCCACCTCCGTCTCCTTCACCGGATCTGCGTCGCCGTCACTGCCTTCCTCTTCTCCGACCGCCGCTGCCCGTGCGCAGACTTCATCGACGAACCCGCGATGGCCAGCTCCTCCTCCACGCAATCGGATGGTCAGTATCCCTCTCTCTCTCCCTTCCCTCTCAGATCTAGACCCCAGGCGCAAAGAGGTAGTTTACACTGTTAAATACTGCGAGCTCTGCTACAGAAAAGTAGCATAAAGTGAACTTTTTCCTGCATATGTTCACTTTGTTTTATACTAGCATCTTTGGCAGGGATGAGTTAACTAAGGGTATCCACAGTGTATAAAAACAGAGGATCTTAAGCCACTTTAAGGTCGACCTTATACATTCTGAGGGTGACCTTAAGCGGTATAATAAAAAACCTTAAGACCGGTCCTCAAGCTAAAGACCTGGTCATAAGCATTAAAATACATTTTTTCTTTATCTGACAAGTGGGACCATCTTAAGGCCTAGTGGGTTATATACATTACAGCATTGGCCTTAAAGTTTAGATGAGACCCACCTTAAAATCTTTTAAATTATATACAATATGGATACCCTAAGGGTAAGATGCCACTGTATCTCTGATCTGATGCTCGAGCTGCCTTCACTATGATTACTCACACGCCAAACGAGTTCGATGGTATCGTGTCGCCTGCCCATGACAGGCAATGATCGAACGCCTCACTGCAGCGGCGCCACGAATGATTCAGCCCACTGCCCCACCATACGCAACCATGCATGGTCCATGCATTGAACCACACGCGCGCACCCCGAGTCAACACTGGCTCACGAATATTTGATCGAGCTAATGTACAGCTCCGTTCCGTTCCACCAGCTCCCTGCCCTGCCCGACGTGCGGTTCAGCTGGCTGTTGGGCTCACACGGGACGCCGATATTGCCGCCCGGTTATGATTGCTGCGACGGGCAAAGTGGGCGATCTGGGCGGATTTGTGGCGGGCACGTGGGCTGTATGTTGGGAGATTAGTGGGCCCAAGCTGCGGATGACCTGGATATCTGCGCGGTGTGATGGCTACGTGGGCCCAAACTGCGGGCTGCCTACACTATTTTAACGCGGAAAGAAAACAGAACATCCCATTTTTTGTCTCCCTCCCACTTCCACTCGAACCTCTCGCTGTCTACCCTCTTTCCCCAAGCTTATTTCTTGAGATTTTTTTACAGTATTTTATATTACTAATAGAAAGATAGTAGTAGAAATAAAATTTGACTATTATTTTATAAGGATATTATAGACTTTAGGTTACCCGTGTCGGATATCTTTGGCAACAGCGCATCGGACTACAACAACGCCACTGTTGTCTAGTTCCCCCAAAAGTAGCTACCTTATTTGGACACCGTTTCTTAGGCTAATTTGTATGTATTCACATTTCTCTATAGCAGTGGATGGAGCGAAGGTCAGAGAGGACTACATGGAGTGAGACGACTTGAGCTTCAGGAACAGGGGAGCAATGGAGTAATTTGGTTGCGTCGCGCACGCATGGTTGTTCATGGCGCTGCAATTGCGGATCATTGCGTGTGGGAATAGGCGACGTACGCCATGGCCGTGCGGTTCCCGGCCGGCCGGCCGTGATGACTGCCGCGTGCGGCCATGGCACTCCCAGTGGTAGGTGATCCCAACGAGTGTCCTCGGGTCCCGCATGATCTCCAGTGAGATCGGGCATACGAAGTCGTGAAAATTAATTTTATGCTATTTATTTTGTTTATAATTTTATCTTTTTAGAAATTTTACTACTAATAATGTAAAGACTAGATGATTTATACTTATTTTTAGATATCGTAAAAGAGCTCTATTTCTTTCAGAAATACACTATGCTTATACTGTTTCGAGCAGTATCTCGCCCCTTCCAATCAGTCTATCTTGTCAAAAGTTGCATTGCACCGAGCCACTAACTCCTAACATGAGTAAATGCAACCTATTAACCTCAAAATAACAGGAATGAAAAGTATATATAACTCGATTGGATGGCGAAGGAAATGGAGGTCTGTCAAGCAACAGCAAAAACTCATTGAACCTGTCTTTCTAGGCTGGCCCGAAAGGCGCCTCCCTGCGTCCAAATCATTGTACCGAAGGCCTGTTTCGGGCATCGATCTTTTTCTTCGTCACGCGATTAGCTTTGATCGCCTTCGAGAAAGACGAGGGAGAAAAGTGTGCGCAAGGTATCTGGTGCATATTACTATTCGAGGCTATGCTCATTCTAGCTTTTAAGTCTAATTTTTTAGTTTATTTTATACTACAACAATTTTTTTTCTATAGCTGCTAGTAGTTTTTTAGCGTAATTAAATTTTAAAAATTAAAATAAAAAATATCATCACAGATAATACAAAGAAATAAAGATAAAAGAATACAAAATAAGCTCCAAAAACCAAAATTAAAAAGCTAGAATCCTGAAGCTAGAAGCTAAAAACTGAGGCACTAATAAGCACCACCTTTACTGTCTATCTACAATAATTTTTCGTCATGTTGCTATAACAGTAAATGAATCATCCTGTCACTCTGGAGTAACAGTACATATGATTGCCATCATCACATATCAGATATCAATATATGATGGATTATATATAACAGTGAATGAATCTCTCACACGCACACACACTGGAGTCTGGATCAGTATCACCTTGCGATGAATCACAGCAGCCTGTGACCAGCATGTTCAAGAAAACCACAAATATCTTCGCAAGCAAGAGCCCATTTACGGAGTATAAAACATTACAACATTTGGAGACCAGATAACAAATGAAATACTGCAATTTTTTTACAGCAAAAACCAGTCAATACCACGTGATCCTTGCAAATTGCGAACCATGCTGTCATTTTCTCAGTACCCCGCACTTACAATACAAGGCCGCCTACACAACTGCAACAGTTCTCTCTCCAGAGACAAGGAATTAGTCCAACGAATCCACGCCTGGATCGATCCTTTGAGATGTTCCCGTGAAGCCTAATCGAACCTCAAATCCGTAAAAAGAACACAGTTTTGGATCTACTCTTTTTAGCTTCAGTTTATGGTTTTTAGACTGTTTGTAAGAGAAAGTACGGAATAATAAAAACTCACGTACAATTTTGACCGATATAAATAAAGTTGCTAACAATCAGATTATAGACTCCGTCTTAAAAAATATTTCTTTTAAAAATCAATTACTATAGAAAAAACAAAAAACAATTTTTAAAAATCGAAAAGAAAAAACTTTTGTCCATGGCCACCAGTTGTTTCTACTCCAGCCAGCTAGGTTATGCATGTCCAATACGGCCGGGCAGGCTTCACGAGAAGCCGAAGCCGTAGCCGAAAGATGCCCTCCCCCGCGCAGCTGCGCTCCTTCCAGCCTGGCCACGTGGCATCCACGATGGCAAATTGGCAACTGGGGTCACTAGAAGATAAGATAAAAAAAAAATGCTGCTGGTGCTGCCGACTTGTGCCGGTAATGATGCCTTCGCTAGTGGGGCCTCGGATTTGTACACGGCGGTGGAAATTGGGAAAAGAGATCGCCGCCTCCTTCGGGAGGAAAGGTCGACGCATATCTTCTCTGAAGCTGGCCCGACCTAACTCGGCTAGCTGCAGAAATGATATGGAATCGGGTGTTGTCGGCGGTGTTACCTCTGATCAGTAGTACGACAAATGGGGCGTCACTGTCTTTTATCACCCACCCTAATAAGCCGCCTCACAAAAAAAAATCTTGATGCATGGATTAGGATTTACTCTGATTTTTCATCACTGCGCCAAGATTTTCAGGAGCACTTCTACTTTGAAACATGTCGAACTTAACCTCGTGTAGAAATGCCTAGCAAACTGAACCAAGTAGTTAGCTAATTTTGTTCGAAACACGAATGTTAGAAGCGTCAACGATTGAGCTGTCATGACAATTCACAGCCAATGGAATCAACGATTGAGCTGAGATAGCTCAAGCTAATATACTCCGGAGAAATGCCAAACAGTTTATACAAAAGGAAATTAAATTAAATAGAGATTTGGTGGGACAACACACCAACCCCATCCCCATCTCTTCCTCCTCTCCACCCCAACCACCACTACAACATGCATTATCATCACACTGTCTCTCTCTTTTTTTCGTCTTTAAGAAGCTCTCAAGAACAGCACAATAACACACTCACCTTTAATTCTCAAAGGAAAGAAAAGAAAGAAGAAAAAAAGAGGAAATTTTGCGTCAGATTTCTCTCGGTCTCCTCTCAGAACCTAACGATCTTGGCCGCGCGCACCACGGGGTTCTCCCGGGCGATGGCGTCCTCGCCGCCGACTTGTAGTCGTAGCTGCAGTCGTGCCGGTCCGAGTACCGGTGCGCGCCACAGAACAGCTCGCCGCACCGGCACCGGAACCCCGTCAGCCCCACGCGCTTCCGGCAGCTGTGGCACCGGTTGACCGACGACCTCGACGCCTTCGCCTCCGCCGGCCCCGCTACTGGTCGGTCAACGGCCAGAGAAACCGGCGCCTCAGGTGCCACGGCCGACTCAGCCGGCCTCGGCTTGTCGACCAGCGGACACACCGGCGGTGAAGAAGAAGAAGAAAACGGCGGCGAGGCGGAGGCCGGCGGCGAGGAGGCCAAGAAGCAGTTTTGACACAGGTTCTTGGTGGCCGGGTTGCCGGGAAGCCGCAGCTGTTGGCGCAGAGCGTGATCTCCGGGCGTGCAGCTCCATGGGCTCCTCCACCTTCTTGTCCCTCTGCGCCATGTGCTCTGATACGAGAGTAGATTCGATGCGACGACTCGCTGTGGGCAGAGCAAGGAAGCAGCTTTGATTCCGAGCAGCAGGAGACGCTAGGAGCTCGGTTATGGGAATGGGTTGGGGAGGCGAGGCGGAGGGGGAAGGGTGGGCATTTTATCGCGGGGAGGAGGAGGAGACGGGCGGTGTACGCGTTCTCGCGCGACAGCGACGTCTGCCGCGGGGCTATTTCCACTGCTGGCCCCGTTGGCTCGGCGTGGAAATGGCGGTGTTGCCCCGCGCGGGCGGGTGACCTCGGAAAAGAGGACGCGTTTTTCGTTTGTGCGTACGTGCCTGGTAAAATGATGGGAGCAGGACAGGTTGGGGCGGTCTCTTTCTTACCAAGTAAGGGAAATACACAGGGAGTGCGTATTTGTAGTTGGGGTACGGCTGGATCGTTGAGATTATGATGTACTATGTTTGGATGGTGGATATTTATTTTGCCTTGTAGGTTGTTTAGGGATGGGTTGAAGGCTAAGATTTGTTGTAGGTTTGACGCTAAGATTTGTATGTAGGGAAGACGAATTCACTGTTGACCTATTGGTGTTGACAAGTACTCAGAGAATGTTCCGGCTCATCTGTAGGGTGAATATGTGGTTTAGATGCTTATACTCTATAGTTCACTTCTGTTCTGATTCAGCAGAATGTCTAATTAAAATTACTTTAACAAAAAAGTTTGTATGACTCTCAATAATTCTCAAAAGATGTCAAACATGTTGGGTATAGTCGTAGTGTGGGGTTTTTTGGCTACGGTTTATGATATTTTTGTCCTAACGTGGATGTTTATGTGAACGAATCAAATATCGATAAACTGTTTAAAAAATTATCCTGGTAAGATGGTTCAAAAATAACAAAAAACATCTTATTTATTTATTTAATAAGCTATAACCTATAAAAACTCGGCTCAGCTTGAGTAAGTAGTAACGCGTCACTAATGAGGCGAGCTAAAGAGTATTTGAGTTTGCGACCGGGTACACCACAGCAACTTGTTCCCCCGAGGGGCAGAAAGGTCGACTGCCGACCCAGTAGAGATGCCACGTCATGTTCGTCGTGATTGGTACGCGGGCGTGGTGCCCCTGGACCTGGGCAAGTAGCCGCCCAAAGCTGACCGACCCGGCCGCGCACCCGAAACCCAACAAAAAAGCGGGCAGGAAAGCGAGCGAAGCGCACCCATCGGCGCCGCCGCCCCGCGCTGGTGAGCTTTTTCTGGTTTATTTTTTTATTGTAGGTAATAATAGATTACTTAACGCAATTAAATTCTAAAAAGAAAAAATTAGAACCTGAAACTGGAACCAACGGGACCAGACGGCGCGCGTTTAGAGCCGGGCCGGCGGTGGGTGGGAGCGGTGGAAGGCGGCCGTCCTCTCCCGCGTTTCGCCCTCGTCCTGGCCGTCTTCTTTTCACCGCCCGGGGCCAAGGCCGCAGGCCGCGTACGCTGACACTGTCGCCGTCCCGCCGCTGAGCTGTCCGGATTGGCACAAGCGTGGTGCCGTAGCTCGTTCCTTCCCTTCCCCCGCGCTCTCCCTGTCTGTCTCATGGACCCCGTACGTTATTGCTGTAGTGTACTGCTAGTTACTGTTACATTAAGCACGTGGGTGCATTGGATCAAGGTTAATGCAGTTAAGCACGTGGGTGCATTGGATCAAGGTTAATGTTTTAGATAAAGGTATAATTTGCCAGTGAATTGCTCACATCATCCCTACCATCATCCCGATAGGTGTATTAAGGTGCCGTTCGGTTAGATTAAAATAAGTTGATTTATAGTTTAAATTACGTTATAGCTGACTGAAATTACACTGTAATTAATGGTAGCTTATTCAGCATAACTAAATTTAAAAATTTTAAAAATAGAAAAAATATATTAACCAATCACAGAGAATACAAACTAATAATTTTAAAAATGAAAATATGTGCATTTGGGTGGAGCAGGAAGGCTACCGAACAGTCGCGCGCGGCAGGAAGGTTGGGAGTCCGTAAAAGAACACAGTTTTGGATCTACTCTTTTAGCTTCGGTTTATGGTTTTAGATCGTTTGTAAGAGAAAGACGGAATAATAAAAACTCACGTACAATTTTGACCGATATAAATAAAGTTGCTAACAATCAGATTATAGACTCCGTCTTTAAAAAAATATTTCTTTTAAAAATCAATTACTATAGAAAAAACAAAAAAACAACTTTTAAAAACCGAAAAGAAAAAACTTTTGTCCATGGCCACCAGTTGTTTCTACTCCAGCCAGCTAGGTTATGCATGTCCAATACGGCCGGGCAGGCTTCACGAGAAGCCGAAGCCGTAGCCGAAAGATGCCCTCCCCCGCGCAGCTGCGCTCCCTTCCAGCCTGGCCACGTGGCATCCACGATGGCAAATTGGCAACTGGGGTCACTAGAAGATAAGATAAAAAAAAAATGCTGCTGGTGCTGCCGACTTGTGCCGGTAATGATGCCTTCGCTAGTGGGGCCTCGGATTTGTACACGGCGGTGGAAATTGGGAAAAGAGATCGCCGCCTCCTTCGGGAGGAAAGGTCGACGCATATCTTCTCTGAAGCTGGCCGACCTAACTCGGCTAGCTGCAGAAATGATATGGAATCGGGTGTTGTTGGCGGTGTTACCTCTGATCAGTAGTACGACAAATGGGGCGTCACTGTCTTTTATCACCCACCCTAATAAGCCGCCCACAAAAAAAAATCTTGATGCATGGATTAGGATTTACTCGGATTTTTCATCACTGCGCCAAGATTTTCAGGAGCACTTCTACTTTGAAACATGTCGAACTTAACCTCGTGTAGAAATGCCTAGCAAACTGAACCAATTAGTTAGCTAATTTTGTTCGAAACACGAATGTTAGAAGCGTCAACGATTGAGCTGTCATGACAATTCACAGCCAATGGAATAGAGAGGAGATAGCTCAAGCTAATATACTCCGGAGAAATGCCAAACAGTTTATACAAAAGGAAATTAAATTAAATAGAGATTGTGGGACAACACACCAACCCCATCCCCATCTCTTCCTCCTCTCCACCCCAACCACCACTACAACATGCATTATCATCACACTGTTCTCTCTTTTTTTTCGTCTTTAAGAAGCTCTCAAGAACAGCACAATAACACACTCACCTTTAATTCTCAAAGGAAAGAAAAGAAAGAAGAAAAAAAGAGGAAATTTTGCGTCAGATTTCTCTCGGTCTCCTCTCAGAACCTAACGATCTTGGCCGCGCGCACCACGGGGTTCTCCCGGGCGATGGCGTCCCTCGCCGCCGACTTGTAGTCGTAGCTGCAGTCGTGCCGGTCCGAGTACCGGTGCGCGCCACAGAACAGCTCGCCGCACCGGCACCGGAACCCCGTCAGCCCCACGCGCTTCCGGCAGCTGTGGCACCGGTTGACCGACGACCTCGACGCCTTCGCCTCCGCCGGCCCCGCTACTGGTCGGTCAACGGCCAGAGAAACCGGCGCCTCAGGTGCCACGGCCGACTCAGCCGGCCTCGGCTTGTCGACCAGCGGACACACCGGCGGTGAAGAAGAAGAAAACGGCGGCGAGGCGGAGGCCGGCGGCGAGGAGGCCAAGAAGCAGTTTTGACACAGGTTCTTGGTGGCCGGGTTGCCGGGGAAGCCGCAGCTGTTGGCGCAGAGCGTGATCTCCGGGGCGTGCAGCTCCATGGGCTCCTCCACCTTCTTGTCCCTCTGCGCCATGTGCTCTGATACGAGAGTAGATTCGATGCGACGACTCGCTGTGGGCAGAGCAAGGAAGCAGCTTTGATTCCGAGCAGCAGGAGACGCTAGGAGCTCGGTTATGGGAATGGGTTGGGGAGGCGAGGCGGAGGGGGAAGGGTGGGCATTTTATCGCGGGGAGGAGGGAGGAGACGGGCGGTGTACGCGTTCTCGCGCGACAGCGACGTTCGCCGCGGGGCTATTTCCACTGCTGGCCCCGTTGGCTCGGCGTGGAAATGGCGGTGTTGCCCGCGCGGGCGGGTGACCTTGGAAAAGAGGACGCGTTTTTCGTTCGTGCGTACGTGCCTGGTAAAATGATGGGAGCAGGACAGGTTGGGGCGGTCTCTTTCTTACCAAGTAAGGGAAATACACAGGGAGTGCGTATTTGTAGTTGGGGTACGGCTGGATCGTTGAGATTATGATGTACTATGTTTGGATGGTGGATATTTATTTTGCCTTGTAGGTTGTTTAGGGATGGGTTGAAGGCTAAGATTTGTTGTAGGGAAGACGCTAAGATTTGTATGTAGGGAAGACGAATTCACTGTTGAACTATTGGTGTTGACAAGTACTCAGAGAATGTTCCGGCTCATCTGTAGGGTGAATATGTGGTTTAGATGCTTATACTCTATAGTTCACTTCTGTTCTGATTCAGCAGAATGTCTAATTAAAATTACTTTAACAAAAAAGTTTGTATGACTCTCAATAATTCTCAAAAGATGTCAAACATGTTGGGTATAGTCGTAGTGTGGGGTTTTTTGGCTACGGTTTATGATTTTTTGTCCTAACGTGGATGTTTATGCGAACGAATCAAATATCGATAAACTGTTTAAAAATTATCCCGTAAGATGGTTCAAAATAACAAAAACATCTTATTTATTTATTTAATAAGCTATAACCTATAAAAACTCGGCTCAGCTTGAGTAAGTAGTAACGCGTCACTAATGAGGCGAGCTAAAGAGTATTTGAGTTTGCGACCGGGTACACCACAGCAACTTGTTCCCCCGAGGGGCAGAAAGGTCGACTGCCGACCCAGTAGAGATGCCACGTCATGTTCGTCGTGATTGGTACGCGGGCGTGGTGCCCCTGGACCTGGGCAAGTAGCCGCCCAAAGCTGACCGACCCGGCCGCGCACCCGAAACCCAACAAAAAAGCGGGCAGGAAAGCGAGCGAAGCGCACCCATCGGCGCCGCCGCCCCGCGCTGGTGAGCTTTTTCTGGTTTATTTTTTTATTGTAGGTAATAATAGATTACTTAACGCAATTAAATTCTAAAAAAGAAAAAAATTAGAACCTGAAACTGGAACCAACGGGACCAGACGGCGCGCGTTTAGAGCCGGGCCGGCGGTGGGTGGGAGCGGTGGAAGGCGGCCGTCCTCTCCCGCGTTTCGCCCTCGTCCTGGCCGTCTTCTTTTCACCGCCCGGGGCCAAGGCCGCAGGCCGCGTACGCTGACACTGTCGCCGTCCCGCCGCTGAGCTGTCCGGATTGGCACAAGCGTGGTGCCGTAGCTCGTTCCTTCCCTTCCCCCGCGCTCTCCCTGTCTGTCTCATGGACCCCGTACGTTATTGCTGTAGTGTACTGCTAGTTACTGTTACATTAAGCACG
The DNA here is from genome assembly GCA_036346245.1 of Bonia amplexicaulis. Lineage (NCBI taxonomy): Eukaryota > Viridiplantae > Streptophyta > Magnoliopsida > Poales > Poaceae > Bonia > Bonia amplexicaulis. The sequence goes on along the minus strand of CM070758.1, from coordinate 12,921,258 downwards.
TGGGTGCATTGGATCAAGGTTAATGCAGTTAAGCACGTGGGTGCATTGGATCAAGGTTAATGTTTTTAGATAAAGGTATAATTTGCCAGTGAATTGCTCACATCATCCCTACCATCATCCCGATAGGTGTATTAAGGTGCCGTTCGGTTAGATTAAAATAAGTTGATTTATAGTTTAAATTACGTTATAATGATCGAAATTACATCAGTAATTAATGGTAGATTATTCAGCATAACTAAATTTAAAAATTTTAAAAATAGAAAAAATATATTAACCAATCACAGAGAATACAAACTAATAATTTTAAAAATGAAAATATGTGCATTTGGGGTGGAGCAGGGAAGGCTACCGAACAGTCGCGCGCGGCAGGAAGGTTGGGAGTAGGGGTAGTAATACTGCTACAATCATGGCTGCACGATCAAGTGTGCAGCGTGCACGCTCCCGACAGCCGACCTATAGCACCGAATCGTCCATGTTCCGCGCGCCCACCCGCGCCAATAATTTCCGTCACGCTGACTGACATGAAAGCCCTCCTAATCGGCGGCCCGGCTGGTCTGCGGCTCGCGCGTTCGCGGCACCGTCTCTCCGCTCGAACAGTGCGCGCGCTCGCTTGGCCAGAAGCGTACGTATTGCGTAAGGATTCAGGGTTCCGTTACGCCATGGTTGTACACTTTGATTAGTTTGATGTTACGAGGCAGTTGGTTTATCCTCTCACTCAATCTAAGCTAGATTAGATTGACATTCCGGAACTGTTCATGCTTTAAAAAAACTTTGCAAATTTGACTTTCGAGCGTGATTTTTACAAAATTAGCCTCGTTCTAAATTCGAAAGACGTGATAAGTGGCATGTATCATCTGCTGTAGGAAGCTCGGTAGGAGGCAGAGCCGTGACCATGTTCCCCTTTTTTCCTATCAATGGTTATAACCTTAATTAATTGATGGAAGCTAGGATGGTAAATTGTTGACGTATATCTTTTTAAAACTGATTGTTGACCTATATCAATACATGGCAACTACTGGACGCACTTAAAAAAAAATACAAAATGGAAATCCAGGGCAGAGCCCGTGTATCGTTGACCGTTAAGCATTGGCGAGTCCTCCCTATGCGGATGCGAGCTTGCTCCGGTGCTCCGAATACGCATGCTGCCGTGTCCATGGCTTATCGCCAATGACGCGATTGGATTATTATAAGATGTCGACGAGGCCAGGTCCCCTACCACCAACACTAACATCATCCCGTGTGAATTGAGGATACAGAACGGTGACGCTGGACTAGGCTACAGGCCTGATCTTTAAGTTAAAAGCTGACGATTTTTGTTTTTATTATAATATCTAACTTTCAAACGAAGTATTTTCTCAAGATAGATTCTACAAGTTAAATGATCTACATATTAAAAACCCAACATCTGTACCAACTAAAATCATAAATGAGTATTTATCTCTCCGTAATCTGTACCGTAAATAGCTAAAATTCAAAATTTTCAATCAAAAATCATAAACCGCAGCCGAAAAGAACAGAACCATAGGTAGGAAAGCCACTAGCTGTTGGCGCACTGAACGCTAATGCCCAACGCAACACGCTTCACGTGCTCACGTCGCACGAACTTTCCACGGGCCAGCCGGGAGCTGCAGGGACGCACGCCTGAGATTTTGTGGACGTCTCTCCTCTGCCGATATGAATTGATACCATCGCTAGCCGCATGGGTGGTCACAGGCATACCACTATGGCAGGCCTAGACACCCGTGCATTGTATACCAAGTGGTACAGAACTACGGAGATACATACATATGCAACTTGAAGTTGTAGTAGAGTCTGTCTCCGTGTGTAACTCAAGTTGAAGTTGTGTGCAACTTAGAAATAATCTTACTTAGGTTCAAGATGTAGTAGAGTCCGTCTCCGTGTGTAACTCAAGTTGAAGTTGTGTGCAACTTGAAGTTCGAATACATATGCAATTAGAAGACTATTAGTCTATATATTAAGGAGGCTTGTACCAGTTTTGTAAGAGTAAGAAGAACAGAAGTAAAAGAGAAAAGAAACGGGGGAGCAAGTAAGAATAGAGAAATTCAGAAATTCTCATGTGTTCTCTCAGTTTATTTGCGATGTGTACGTTTTCTCCGGAGTAAAGTTAACAAGTGGTATCAGAGCCTAGCCAAGAATCGAGTCGCTGGAAAAAATCGTCTCGGCGATTCCATTTCAGCGTGTTTCGCGCAACGCTCCTAAGGCGCACGTCACTCGTCTTCACGCAGCTCTCCCGGGAAAAAGACCCGTGCAGTACGTCTTTATGTTTTCTGGTCCGAGAAAGTCAGCAAAGAAGATCGAGCTTCCTTCGGGTCTCCCCACAACAAGACGAGACAAGCAAAGATTGCTCCCGAGATAAAGCACAATTCATGTGCTAAGAGAGAAAACCCCAAGTTGAGGATGAAGAAAGCGTTTCTTGCTAAAGCGCTCAGCGATGATGAATCAACAATGCTCTGATGATGAGTTGAGTCAGGGACGTTGAGAAGATGTGTCGCCGTCCAAACCCAAGTAAGGTAAAAAGAAATCGGAACATTAAGGAGATGTGTCACCGTTCTATATCAAATATGAGTTTAGTAAGTCGTAGTTGAGACCGACTGCCTCAATGTTTTACAATCTTTATATCTGGATGGACTCGTACCAGTTAAGTTGAGTTTCTATATGTAGCTTGCATGTAGAACACTTCATGTGGAGGCGTGGCTGGTAGTTCATAATGCATGAAGACTAAAACTAGAGTATGTCAAGTCAAGATTAAGGAGGAGATTGTTAGAAATAATCTTGACTTAGAGTTCAAGACGTAATAAAGTCCGTCTCCGTGTGTAACTCAAGTTGAAGTTGTGTCCAACTTAAAGTCTGAATACATATGCAAGTAGAAGATTATTAGTCTATAAATTAAAGAGGCTTGTACCAGTTTTGTAAGAGTAAGAAGAACATAATTAAAAGGAGAAAAGAAAAGAGGGAGCAAGTAAGAAAATAGAGAAAATTCTAAATCATTTCTAAGAAACCAGAACCTATAAGGGAGGGACATAGTGTTCTCTCTTTGTATGGTTATTATTTGCATTTATTTGGATGAAAATAGAGTGCATTTGTGGCAGCTTGTATAAGTGAGCTTCCATTAGGAGAACCTTTCATATATTGTGTGAGATGGTTAAAGATGTTGGTGGTTTAAAGGGCGCATGTAAAGCAAAGTTAACAATTTGAAGAATAGAACAATAAGACTTTTTTTACCCAAAGTGGTGAGACAGTGAGCAGAAATTTCAACTCATGTCTTCTGGCTGTTCTAAAGTTGCATCGTTTGCTACTTAAGAAACCAGAACCTATACATGAGAATTGCACATACCACAAACGAAAGTATTTCAAGGTAAATAGCTTCTCAAGAAAAAGAATATCATATTTGACTAGTTGAAAACTTAATAGGTGCATAATATACTAATATTGCTGGCTTATGTTGTAGAATTATTTGGATGCATTGGACGAACGCACATAAAGGTTACTATCCCAACTAAGCTAGGGGGTATAGGTCAAGAAAAACAGATATTCTGACAAATGTATTGGGTGTTTGCGCACCTGACATGCAGTTCATTCTTTTTCTTTGGTTAAGGTTGCAATTACCTTGTTGATGCTGGTTACACAAATGCAAATGGATTTTTAGGTCCACACCGAGATCAAAGATATCACCTAGGTGGTTGAACAGCACAAAACCCACCACGTAGCGCAGAGGAGTATTTTTAACATGCAACATGCTGGAGATAGGAACATTGTGGAGAGGTGTTTTGGAAGATTCAAAGGTCGGTGGGGAATTTTGAGAGCTCCATTGTCATAAACCGGGTAAACACTACCAAGAAGATGACCGAATGGCGTCGACGTAGAAGGAGAGATGAACTTTAGAGGAGAAAGACTTTGTTATTTCTCTGGTTGATCTCAATAGCATGTGGTAGCCCTCTTATATAGATGGGCTACTCCTAACAGATAGAATCTAATTCTAATCATATCTCTAACAAATATAGAAACTAATATCATCTCTCTAACACAAGAAAATTAATCTCTAACTCAAATAAAAATCAATCTCTACTTTCTAATAATGAACTGATTGGGCCTTGGGCCCAAGGCCCACACCCATGACATTACACCCCTCCCGGCCATGCAGCTCGTCCTTGAGCTGCCAGGCAGTGGCCCTGGTTGCAGTTCTACGTCGACGAAGTGTAGCGATTTCGGCTATATGATGCCTGCAAAATAAGTTTTTTTAAAAAAAATTGATTTTTCGATTTTTTTTCTTTAAGTACTCGGTCAGTTTAGAAACCGACTGCAACCCACACACGCATCAAGCCCAAACGTCGTCGGCCGGTGGGCGACTCCAAGGGCGACCAATGAGCGGCGGCCGGAGCGGCCGCAGCGGAGGCGGCCGGCGGCGGCGGCGGCGCGCGGCGGCGTCTGAATGGCGTCGGATCGCAACGGCCGAAGTCGGCGGCGGCGGCGGCAGCGAGGCGACCCGAGCGATGGGGGGGCGACTTGCATGGATTCGGGCGGCGACGGCGACCGGGGACGGCGACGGCTGTGGATCCAGGCGAGGTCTTGCGGCGGATGGAGCGGCAAGATCAGCGCGGGTAGCAGCGCGGGCGTGCGAGGCGTAGAACACCGCCGGGCGGCCAACCCGCGTGAAGTCGGAGAGCAACTCCGAGAGATCGTCGTTGAGGCAGAGCTAATGTGCAGCGGCGGCGACCTCCATCTTGAGGCCGTCGTGGTCGGCGGTGTAGAAGGCGGTGTCCCGGCGGCGGTTGGAGCGCACGGTCGAAGAGCGCAGAGCGGGAGTTGGCGCGCGGTCGGGCGGCGGTCGTGAGGTCGAGGAAGACGTTGCGGCGATGGATGAGGCGCGGCCGACGAAGAAGAGCCGACTACCGTGGGCGCAGAGGGCGCGTGGAGAAGTCGCTGTCGGTGGAGAGGTTGCAGCAGCGTCGGCGGAGCAGAGCAGATGCGGGCTAGGTGCTGGAGGAAGTTTGCTGGAGGAGGCTTCGTCGGGATCTAGCGATGCTTCCTGCTCTTTCTTTTCTGTGATTTCCTCTTCACCTCCTGTCGCGCTCTCATGCACTGTTTCGGTATTTTCTGGCAGTGGATGATGAAGTGTCTGGCTCTTTGTCTCTTGTTGCTCCTTCCTCAAGATATTTTCCAAGATGGTATGCATATTGAGGAAGATGGCTGTCATCCCTTTGTCGATGCTAGCCATCTTATTAGCGTTAGCTTTTATTATGTCCAACGACTCGGCAGTAGGACGAATCGGCGAAACCATGGTAGCAGAAGTTGTGGAAAGAGATCGACTGCTCTGATACCAAGTTGTCATGAATCCGGTAAACACCACCAAGAAGATGGTCGGATGGCGTCGGCGTAGAAGGTGAGAGGAACTTTAGAGGAGAAAGACTTTGTTATTTCTCTGGTTGATCCCAATAGCATGCGGTAGCCCTCTTATATAGATGGACTCCTCCTAACAAATAGAATCTAATTCTAATCGTATCTCTAACAAATATAGAAACTAATATCATATCTCTAATTATATCTCTAACACAAGGAAACTAATCTCTAACTCAAATAGAAACAAATCTCTACTTTCTAATAATGTACTGATTGGGCCTTGGGCCCAAGGCCCACACCCATGATATCCATCTTTTTTCCTATCAAGACCCAATGTCGAATTATAATGGCATGTGCTCTATTGCATAATTTGATTTTGCAAAAGATGTCTAGCGTTCCATTTGAAAATGAGGAACCAATGGTGGAAGAATCAATGGAAATCATGGAAGGAGAACTCAGCAAACCAGAATTTATCACAGCTATCTCAACGTCTAATGAGTGGACTATTTTTTGAGATGTTCTTGCTCAAGAGATGCATAATAGCTACAGTGCTAGATCTCACTGAGGTTTGTATTTTTACTAGAAGCTTTTCCTTTGGATTTTTCAATGGGCATTAATTTTGTGATCTCTGTGTCTAAATTAACTGATTGATGCCGTTAGCAACTGCAACATTGTTGCCTTTTTACTACACTAATAATTGGTGTGTGCTATTTGATATATCCATCTCAAGACTTTTTGTTGGGAAATGGGAAGTAGTGACCTACCAAAACAAAATTTGGCCAAAAGAGAGCACTGGACTCTATTGTCTAAAGCTGTTAATAGATTTGGATCGAAAGTAGTGAAACCTGGATAGGAAGGTCGAATTTTCTCTGCGTAGTCTAGCAAGGATACGACTAATTAGCACTGTTCAGAGTAAAACACAGTTTCATCTATGAAAGTTTTTGCACAGAAAGGTCACAAGTTACTTGAACAAGTACAGAGTAGAGCACTAATTATTTCAGCACTATAAGCTATCACTGTCAGCACAGTGGAAGACATTTTCACAAAAAGATCGCCGTGATTCCTGAATATTTGGGCAATGATGAGCAAAGAAGAGCAGCTCAAGTTAAATTTGTTCCAGAGTCACTGAAACTCTCTCATTTGAACTTCATCGCAACTACTCGAAAGGTGAATCAGCGCAAACATAGCTCAAGCTAACATCACAAATTCACAACAGCACATTTCAAACAAAATTTACCACTCGGGTGGTTATGTTTAGTGCTTTGCTCACATCTAAACAGAAGACGAGGAGCTGCTTCTATTGGTTGTAAACTAAACAAAATAAGTGAGCTTGGCATTTACTTACATCTAAACAATTTTTTTGCTTTGCCACATGAAGCAACACAAAAGATGAGGAGCTGCTTCTATTGGTTGTAAACTTAGGTCAACGTTCCAAGTTATCATGTTGGCGACCGGTGGTTGTTTTGGAACACAATACGAGTTCTGGTATGGAGTTGTGGATGCTTCTTTGGAGTTTTAGTTGTTGAGAGTTTGTAACTTTATATTATAACATAACATGTGCTTCTGTGATGTATGACATCATCTCAAGTCTTAACCAGTAGCATAATTTGCACTTGAAGCTCTAAAGATTTCGTTTGAGACCAAACTGCTGGGAGTTGGAAGTTTCAGAGCTTTCTATTGTGATATGACATGCACCTCATGCATTAACAGATTCGTAATTTTTGTTTGGCCCGGAGCTTGTTTAATTAATCCATGTACTCAAGAGTGACTTTTTATAATTGTTTTGAGATCAAACATGAAAGTATGTACTTTTGTGTAGCTTTTGGTCAGTGGTCACCAGGGTTCCAAAAACACTGATCACAATCAGTATGAAAAAATGGCCAAAAATCCCAATGGTTAGAAATGCACTTCCTAGGTTAATTTAGATCTTCTTTTATACTAGATTACATGTTGTACGAACTAAATATACGTAAATATACTAATCCTAATATTTTATACTAGATTTTCTCTACCTTTTTCCGGTTTTGAACAGATTTTCCAGTAACCGTTATGGTTAACAGTTTCATATCGTCCAAATTCTTTCCTAGAATTTCCAGTAACCAACGGTTACCGATCTTGATCCAGGAAACCCCCTGTTCCAAGATTTGAAACCTTAGTAGTCACCAATGGCAGCTACTGATCCACGCATGCTTGTAATATATCGATGTTGTTCATATGCACATTGATCGTAGTATTGGATCATTTTTAGGTTCAGAGAAAAAAAATGCACGCTTGTATAATTCGTGATATGTAGTTAAAACGTAAGTATTCGTGATAAAATTTTTTTTGTAGTATTGATCCATCGTTGTTTGCTTTAGCACATAAGTCAGTGTTTGGTCCTAACAATATCTGCCTCTTATCAGGTGTTTGTACATCAGTACATGTACTAGTGTATTCCAATTACATTGTCCAAACCAAACATTGTATTGACATGAGAAACCACTCCCCCACTTTAACCACCAAACAGAATCAGTAATCATCCATCCCCCACCAAATACACTGTATTCCCATTCCATTAACATTACCATTGCTGTGTAAGAACCAAACATCACCAGAGTGTACAACACAGAAATAAAGGACAAAATCAAACCCTGCATTCATAGAAACTTTGTGCAAGCAGTACTTGGCAAGAGGAGAGGGGATTAACTGAAAGCATTTATAAACTTTAGGACATTGCAACTTGCAAACTAGTCAGAAGTATGATTTTGCATCCTGAAAATATACCTAGCAGGAAGCATGCTCAATTTCTTATGGATAACAAAGGGTGTTTCGGGTAATGTAACAATGTTCACCACAGAAATGAATGTCTTACTAAAAAAATATCAATACGCTAAGAAATAAACAGTAGGTTCAATAGGAAATAACAAACACATAAGAGACTTTTCCTCTTTTCTTGTTTTTGCCGCGGGGGTTGGGACAGGATTGGTTCAGAGAAAAGAGTACAAATAGATAGGTTGCTGGGGCTTACATTGATGAAGAGCAGATTAATGCCAACATCATGTGCGGAAACTGGTCCTCCTGTTGGTCTACTTGACAATCAATCCTCAATCATGCTGCTTGCAGTTATTTCAAATCTGTGTAAGCCCCTTTCAGATGGCTGAAGAAAACTGCTTGCACAATATGGCAGCCCATTTATCGATCTGGAAGATAACCATCTCCAAGTATCAGTATGGCAGTTCATCAAGTTCCAACTCCAAGCTCATTTCCCCTTTTCTTTTTTCTTTTCATTTTCCCGCCTTTTAACCTTTTTACAAAGCACCATTTTGGCAGCAACCATCTTCTCAGCTTATTTCCCTAATTCGAATATGCTGAGCGACGGGCAAGACACCAATTGGTTCTCATTATGATCAACTATAATATGATCCCCTAATCAGTGCCTGAAGGCTCACGGTTCCATTGTAAACTTCTAGCACCAGCTATCATTGGAGCACGCCCTCTAAAGGAACCAGGGAGAACACCCCTTGGGTATGACATCCTACTGTGCCTAGCATACAGTGATGATCTTCCACTACCAGGCCAACCATAAAAGTGAGCAGCTTCACGAGAACTTCGCCTGACGACCTACAAAGGAGGAAAAACAACGTGAATATCACCTATGCAGTGCACTCAGTACTCCGATGCTTCGGCAGTCAGTTCCAACTTCCAAGGCAACCCAAAAGGTCAACCAACAAAGCAATAGAGCGATAGCATGCTACTTCCATGCAACGAGGTTTCATGGAACAGTGCAGAAAGATGCGGTGGATGAACACAAAACTGAACTGGTTACAAGGATTGTGCTCCATGTTCAACCTCTACTCGAGTACCAAGATAGACAATGATGTTCCAATTTCAATATTGGCCAAAGTAAATCAATAATTAGCAAAGGAAAACAGTATATGACAGGCTAAAAATGAGTCAAAAGACACGAACCACTGAACCACCATACCTTGAGAATACGAGTCATAAATGATGTGCCATTTAATGACAGAGCTCGTTCAGCTGATTCTGTGTGTAAAAATTCCACGTAGGCGGACCTGCATCGGATGAAAAAACAATCATTGAGTTCTCTTCAAGAAATAGACATGGCATTGCTGATTTCAGAATTGAAGTAGCTAGTTTATTGTAGTTGCAATGATGCATTGATGCTCCACTTAGGTCCATGAACTTGAGAACTCAGCATTTAGATCCTTAAACTTCCGCTAGTGATTCACTCAGCTCCGATCAGAGCAATTCAAAAGACCTTATGCTACATACTTTTCAAACACTGACAACTTAATGGCCTAGATATTGAGTTATAAATTTCATGGATATAAATATAATTGAAACTCCACACAAGTTATTGACCTATGGTGCCATTTCTATTTATTCAAAGTCTTTTCCTCAGTATAGTATAACACGTTTAAACAATTTACTTCATAATTTTGACAATGAGGACGTGTGATATATCTACTACTACCACCAACTAAATTTTATCATGCAAACCCTTTTAATTAAGATACAAAATCAACTCAACAATTCTAGAAATCTTGTGGAGGTACTCCTTGCTGTGATCTAGCACCATATAAAATTCCAAGTCCAATTCAATTGATAGTAAGAGAAAAAAGGTGAAAATTTCCATGAATAGTAAATTCTTTCCTTTTCCTTTTATTTACGACTAGGTAGATATTTTGATTTTTTTTTTTTTGTTTGTCTTAGTAACGATTGAGTCAGAAGTTTTAAGTTTCATATGGTTCTAAATCAAATTGATATCTAACTCCAAAGATATTTTTTAGAATTTTTTCGAGTTGATTTTGATACTTGAATCAAGATAATAGCATTTAGTGGGTGATTCGAACTAGATATGCCAACATGCCCTGTAAATTTACTTTTCTGCAACCACCATACAGTTTTATCTCCCGAAAGTAAATAATTAAAAGTAACACAAAAAATTCTTATCTGAGCAATAATTAGCATAATAAATAAACTAACCCTGCTGGCTGCCCTGTTGCTGCATTAGTAACAATGACTACTTTCAGCACTGCACCAAACTTGTTGAAATGGCGAGATAATGAGTCCTTGGTGGCAGCAAAGTGAACCTTCAAATGAAATAGACAGATAAATAGAAGAATCAAAGGGCATGAAATAGAAAGGGTGATGAGAAGACAAGGATACCCACATTGCTAACATAGAGGGTTCTAGAATCTGGATCCTCGTTGGGATGTGCAGTGCTATATGAACCTGAAACTGCAGAAGGCAAGAGAAGTTATATCGAGTAAAAAATGGCATTATCCTCAAGGTGAAAGCATTTTCTATTGATAATTGATTCTAACAAGAACTTGCATTACAGTACTCGTAGCAGTTTGCTTTGATGTATTACAAAAACAATATTAAATGCTTATACCAGATGTTGCAGACCGCTGTGAATCCTTTTGGACTTCTCCATGACCAAATTCCTGAGTAAAATTTAACAGTCAGGGCACATCTACCCAAAGATTCCTAAATAAATTTATAACATTGATGCAATATCCGCAAACAGAAAGATAGAATACAAGGCAAATGACCAAAAGAATATAACACACAAGTAATCAGCATCATAAGCAACAACCAAAAATGTAAAAAAAAATATGTCTAAAATTTGGGCAACATGGATATAGCAATAGCTTTGGCTGTTAATCCCAAGCTTCATTTGGTGCTGGCGAATCCACACAGGTCTTTGCAGTTGATCATGGAGAGATAGAAGCAGACTAAACTAATTCTGCAAAAACAACTAAACCACCCCAGTTCAATCCAGTAGATGCAACTACCACCAAGTCATTCAAATAATAAGGTATTTTCACATCATGATCCATCAGCTCTACTGCTCTTCCATTCCACCCAAATGGTAAATGAGTACAAGTCGTCACTAGCATGTAAATATCCAATACAAATACTATGTTTTGTCCTAGGATATTTGGGTAAATATTTTTATATTTGATTGAAATAGTAAAAGGATTACTTAAGTATCGTGTTTGTTGTCCAGGAAGAAAAAACAGGCGATTTTCATGTGGCAACTCATTTTGGATCTCAAAATGCAGAATAAATCCATCACGATAGATAAATAATTGTTGAAACGTAGAAACATAGGATTATTAACATCTTCCGAGGTACTGCATATTGCAATGGTGGTTGCATAACTTCAGATAAATAATCAGAACGGGTATGTGTAAATGCTAACATAGTGCAATTTATCATCGAAAATTTCTTGCTCAAGGTATGAGGTGACCTACTTTGATATTACTAGCTAGAGAGGTAACATTAGCATTCATGGGTGTGATGTCTGGCTTCTCCACAACATGAACATCTTTTGGTATTTCATAATTGTGAGGTTCCACAGTATTGACATTAACCGGAACAGACACAGTTTTGCTCCCACTTATTGGTAACCAAGAAACAGGTTGCTCCTTGTTAGTAAAAGTAAAACTTGAATGCCTCGTTGCATTTTTCTCTGATTCAACACTGCATTTCGCCAATATATCTTTCTTCTCCGCAACGGAAGAATCAGAACATTGGTATCTAGTAATTCCATCATCTTTGTTCACATCATCATCAGAGGTAGAATCAACATTCGTTTCGACTTCCCTATCTGCTATGGTCAGGTCTCCAGATATCTCCTCATCATTATCGTATCGATCAGAATCATGGTCATCTACAGTTGTATCTGGTTCAAAATCCTCAAAATCTCTCTGCTCTTCCTGAGAACGAGATGGCTGATTCACAACATTCCCTTGACCTAATCGACTGAACACACTTCCAGTAGATCTACCTTTGGTAGAATCAGTGGCAGCCTCCTCGGCAGCTCTAAGAGCTAAAGCGGCTCCAGGTACTTGTAGAATTTGCCTGGTTCTTTCTGATCTTTTATCATGCAGGTTGTCTGTAGATCTTTTGTCACACAGGCTATCTGTAGATCTTTCTGATCTTCTACCATGCAGGTTGTCTGCTGATGATGTAGAAACCACAGAACGTAGGCGCTTGGAAGATGGTCCAGTAGAGCTACTGGTTTGCTGTATAGCTTTTACAGCATCTCGAACTGCGAATTGTAGAAGACGGCGGGAAGCACCAAGCACAGGACGTGAAGGCAAGTCCTTCTGGCAACAAATAAAAGAATTATTGATAAATGGCATATTGGTTTCAGTAAAATCAAATTTTAAGGTATGAAAATAAAAAACTAACAAAGAAAAACACAAAAACTAACAAAGAAAAACACTATCTCAAGTGAAGCCAAATGCTTATAGTTATACCAGAAATTAGGTAGGTGCATTCAGGGTTCCAAAACCGGTCGGTAACCGGAAATACCGGTGACAACCGGGATGAAAAACCGGCCAAAAATCCCGGTGGTTAGAAATGCACTTCCTAGGTTAGTTTAGGTCTTTTTTGTGCTAGATTACCTATTGTATAAACTAAATGTGCATAAATATGATAGTCCCCACATTTTATACTAGGTTTTCTCTAGCTTTTTCCGGTTTTTAGCGGGTTTTCTGGTTTTCTGAGCGGGCTTTCAAGTTTTCTCCCGTAACCGGTCCGATTACCAGTTTCAAACAGTCCAAATTCAAAATTTGAAATATAAATTTTGTCTGGGTTTCTCCTGGGATTTCCAATAACCGTTACCGGTCACCGGCCGGGAAAACCCCCGGTTCCGAGATTTGGAACCTTGCGTGTATTACACTGCTATGCTCATCGGTCCAACACAAGCAATTTTCTTGTCCAAATTTTAGAGTAGAATATCAACAACATTTCAGGTAGATTGCCAAAAATTTGGAGCATAATATCAACAATATTTCAGGTAGATACACTGACTATGTTGTCTATTTGATGAGTTTCCCATCATTTGAAAAATTGAGGAAACAACTTGCTCAATCAGTTGGTCCTAATTGGAAACAAGCTACTGTAGCAAAGATAAGCAGCTAAAGCTCATACACGCACATTCATAAGCAAACATTTGATTCACCAGTAGCTGAGAATATTTTGTTGCAATGTAACTGTTGGAAAATGGAATGAAGAAAACTGAAGGACATATTCTTTTCAACCACGAACTTGAAACTAAATTTGTCTTCTTATATTCTTCTTGCTGATGCTAAAGAGATTGGCCAGTGTTAATAAGCATCTTTGTTTGCACAATCTGGAGAAGCACAAATAATTAAACATTTAGGTACAATGTAAACCAAATTCATGAGCAATGGCAGACATGAAGGCATGGCTAAAGTATAAAGGCACAATGTTGCAGCCCATCTGCTTGGTTAACAATAAACAGATCTTTTTTAATTGATGAAGTTATCACACACCTTTGTTTGTTGTGGTTCATCCTCCCTGTCACGCTTTCTGCCATTCCATTGATTAGATAATGGAGGATGTCGTATTTCATTAGACTTTTGCAACTTTTTCTCCTCTCCATGCAAAATATCCGTTAGTACACTTCGGAGTGGAAAGTTTTCATTACCCTCCCGGCCAATTCCTTTCCATTCCCTCTTATTCCGACTTCTGGTGGTTGTACTTGATTCACTTGTACGCTCGGGATGAGTTTGACCTTTGCTTCTCAAGTGCACCTCTGATGATTTCTGTCTTCCAGATAGTTCTTTTGGGGCTTCATCATCCTTATTCTCCACCTGGGGCTGTTCTTGTGTTTGCACATATAGGTGCAAATTTAAAGATAGATGATCCCACAACCTACAAGGATCACATGGTATTTATATGTTCATTTTACACTTGATAAGATGATATGCACGCCAACAACACAGAACTGTTTGCTGTTCTAGACATTTTGTTGATGATATAGAAGTTTGCAAGACAATTATGAATTCATGAGACAGCATGCCTCTGAACTGCTTGTATGGGCAACAAAGGATGATTAAGGCAAAATTGATCAGTGAATACCAATTAGTTTCAATTTTAGAAAGTAAAAAAAACTAATTCATTGTCGGTGTTGCTATAGTGCTTACAGCAATAAACCAGGTAGACAAAGGCACCTTTTCAAATAATCCACCTCTTCACAATTATAGAGAGTGTAGTAGAGTAAGTAGCCAACATACTACCACCCATGCAAAAAATCAAAACATAAAACTTTTCTTTTTCATTTATCCTAAGTTTGAACTTGAAATTTCAAAGGCTGATGTAGTATTCCATAGACTACCTCGGGATTTTGTTTTTTTAAAGTTTTCATGTTGATTTGGTGCTCAAACCAAAGTGGTTTGCATGATTGCATCTAATCTTGCACTAGATATGTCCCCTTAAGGGAATTATCAATGATTGTATGGAAAACATTTATGAGCAAATATGTTAGATATTGGTTCAGGAACATAGTTGACGCACAAAGAAATTCAAATCACATGTGATGTGTACTAACCAGGAAACAAACGCTACACTATTAGATCCCAGAAATAGAACGAGCTCCTTACTGGCCTCATCCTTGCGTCTTCCATTTCTGAGCAAGACAATAACGTAATCCTGCACTTAAGACAACAATAGATGTCCTCTTATTGCTCTCTCTAGAAATATCCCAATGTAATAAAGCAATAAGAGAAAAGAAAAGGATGATGTTTAGCCTTCCAATGTGTGAAAAAGAATGCAAGGTTTTAAAAAGTGCTGGAAGCAATGCATTCCATGCCATTGCAGGATGCTTCTTCAGATAAGAATATATCAAACTTCACTCCAGATTATTAACATGATGTCATTCATTACAGACAGGGAACAACTAAGCACCAGATTCTTCCATAGGTGTCCTCTCTCCTAGTGTTCCACCAGACATGGTGCCTAATGCCATAACAATGATGAAGACATACAACATCTTTTGTATCATAGTTTGGGTAACTTTCACCATTAAAACCTTTGGGCTAAATGATGACAAGTCTAAAAGTAGCAAACCTGATTGATAGAGAATTCCTCTAAAAAAAATTTGAGAAAGAGTTGCTGATGAATGGAAAAACGAAAGTAAAAATAACTTTTGTTTTATTAAAAACTGAAAAGGCAAAGAATTAAATTAATCACCAAGCACCCACGGAAACTTACTAGTTGCATAATGGCAGGATAAGAAATTCACATATCCTTAAATCACAAATTAATACAATGTGCTTGAAAGGAGCACTGCATCCTCAGTTGTATCACAACACTCCAGCTGCATATACATGCACACAATGTGCAGCATAATTTGCACTAAATAACAAAGAGTTCAACAATTGTAATTTACTAATTTACACCGCAGACCAGATGTCAAGGAAGAACTGATGCACAAACATGCTCAAGCAGCAACACCAGCTGACCAGCATCATGCCACAAGTTGAATAAAATGAACTCCATCCGGTAATGCAATGAAACAGTAATCACAACATGACATGGTGAAGCATATTAGCATGCAACTTTACTCCTTGGAAGTAGCTATTCATGTTACAACTGAGCCACTGACTTGGTACTAAATAAATAAGCCAAGCCTAAATGACGTCAATATACCCATCCACAAACACATTCATTCAAATATTTAAGGATTCCTAGTCTCTTATCACCTTGTGAAAAGTATTCCTCCTTCAAGGGAGAGAATGAAGCAGCAGTACAGAATGATCTCAGCTTCTCAGTTCAAAAACATATTTTGCACATAAGTACGCAATATTCCCATCCTTCTGGCCTATTACACTAACTGAATTCATCTAAGAGAAACGCAGAGTAATCTATAAGCCACACTAAATTAGACCAATAAACAGCATCTATAAGCCACGCTAATTTAGACCAATAAACAGCATTTCAGTCCAACCCAACCCAAACTCCAGGCAGAAAATACACAGGCAAATTTGAGAGGTCCTGAGATCTAACCACATTATGAGAGTGATTCAACTAAGAGGGAGTAGTGGCGGAGGCGCCGAGCGGCACTAAACAAAAGCACTGAACACGGTAGCACAATTCTAACAAAGTTATACAAAATACTAGACCCTCCGAGGTCCATGCCACCAAACGGATTTCACTCAAACAGAGCACAAACAATTCAAGGGCAAACCGAAGAACACAAATTAGACCAAAATCCCAAAGTTGCAACCCGACCCAAGCCCCAAACTATCGACATGGAGCCACGATCGGCACGGAGCTACCCACACGGGGAGAGGGGAAGAGAGCGGCTGCACCGTACCACGAGGCTGTCGTCGATGTAGTTCGTGAACACCGGCAGCTTCTCCCGCACGCGCTCCCGCAGCTGGTCCACGCCGGCGGCGGTGAAGTCGGCCTTGAAGAGGCGGCTGTCGCCAGCGGGATCGGCCGCCTCCATCGCGGCGGAGGCTTCCATAACCCCTCCCCCCGCAACCCTAGATCCAGCCCGATGGGGTCCCGAGGCCGAGAGGGGTGAGGACGAAGTGGAGAGGTGGCGACCTTATCCACACCGCTTCGGCGTCGCGTGGAGGGGGTTCGACTCGCCGGAAGGCGGCGGCTACGCGTGCAGGTGGGGATGGGGTTAGGCGACGGGACGGGGAGGGAGGGAGGGCGAGGCGAGATTTTTTGGGTTTTTGTTTAGGTTTTGGTTTTTTACGAGGTAGGCATGCGCGCCACGCCGCGCGCGGACGTGTAACAGTGAGTCAGTGATCTCTGCTGAGTTTTTAACATGCATCACAACACAGAACAGTGTTGGCTTAACGACGTAAATAATGTCAGTCGATAGTACATTAGTTGGTGAATATGTAGTGCGACAAAAGCGAGATGCGTTAAGCAGCATGTGTCCATAATTGTTACACGTGGGGTCATAATAAGTTTTGGGGCCATAGCGTCGTACATAATACTAGAAAAAAGCGCGTCACGCGCGCTACTAATGCGTGTGGACCAAATAAAAGAGTCGAAAATTGTGAGACGGGGTTTTTTTAAAAAATCGAGAACGGATGCGTAATTTAGGAGGAATAAAAAGGTTTTTCCGTAAAAAACAGGGACCTGTAAGGGTTTGTACGTAAATAAATAAGGACCTATACGTAAATAAAGAAACCGCGGGGGGTCATCCCGTAAAAGTGCAGGGCTAAAAAAACTACTAAAGACCTGTTTGCGAGAAATAAGGATATGTACGTAATTTCCGAAAACCTCAGGAAAAAGCCACACGCGACCGCATCAAATCGGCCCATGCGGGCGGGACGCATGTGTGTATGTGGCGGGCGTGGGCGCGTGGACGTGGCTGGGCGAAGGCCATGAATCCCCGGTCATAAGGAGGCTAGTATGCAGGAAATATATATAGTGCATACTTTTCGATTATATCTGATGATTTTTTTGTCCTAATTTGATTGCTAGTACAAACAAACTAAATACCAATAAATTATTTTATAAAGGTTTACAAAGTTATCGAAGAAACCATCATATTTGTTTATGCGGGAAAACCATGAGCTTATTAAGGCCATAGTATATATATAAAGCAGAAACATACTGTTCTGAGCGCCAGAGAAATCCCGAAAATATATAACCTGTACGAACAATCAACCATGAAGGAAAAGGTATATTATATCGACAATGTCACTCGAGCATGAAAGAAAAAGGGCATATGGTGCATCTAAAAAACCATGTTTATAATGTTACCTGCAACAATTATTCAACGCCAAATAGCACCTTGTTTCTACCTTATAACATACACAATCGAAACATAAAAGAGATAACAACTAATAGCTATTGACCCTAAACACACTTTTCTACCAAAGAATCAAAAGCTCTACCTACATCTACACATGAAAACACACACCTGAATGAAAAGGCATTGTTTTTACCTAATAACCAGAGTCCTGCAAAAAAAAATGCTCATGAAACGACATCCATTAATGGGAAAAATGAAGCCTGAGATTATGCATTTATGCAATAGTGATAACATTCCCTGACCTAATACCCTCAAAATTAGTGTGTAAAAACCTCTAATAGCTTCCCGGTTCATGTACTTACCCTACTTCTTGCTATATATGAATTAGTGTATAAGAGACAGCCATTGTTTTGCCAATCAATGGTGTGAACTTTCATGTAATTGCGACAAGACCGCAGGAGAATGAGAATCCTTTCAGCTTGAAGTAACAAAATCAGTAAATAGTTGCAAGTACGTATGATCATTGTTGAGAATTTATCGTGCTATTGAAAAGGATGCCTATCAAGAAGCTGTCTAGTTCTGTCATCATGGTAGTGATCTGTCATGTGCAAATGCTACGCAAAAAGGGCATTAATAGTTCAGAGAACATGCTATAAGCATTAATAGTTAGCATGCTAACAGCCAGGGCATAAAAAGGTTTTCTTACCTATTTTAGCCAACGTGATTGACAATGTCAGTTGCTTAATCTAAACAGCATGAGTAAAATAGGAGCCAGAAAGGGCAGCAAGCAAATTTTTCTTTAGCCTATAGATAACGTGAGCATTATGTTGCTACTGTTCTATGAGCAAGTGGTGAAAAAAATGGTAGCAGGGTATCTCTATAGATAACGTATCATGTTGCTAATGTTCAATGAGCAAGTGGTGAAGAAAACTTGTAGCAGGGTATCTCTATAGATCTATTACTATTATAAAAGAATGAGTTGGTGGTTGTAAGTTCATTCTCCTCCAACCGCTCTATTCATTCAACTTCTCACTATTCTCTACTTTTCAACCGATCAAAGCAACTCTCTTCTATAGCATGATTATCTATATATTTAATGAGTTTCGTTGCAACGCATGGGTGCGTAACTAATAACGTATCATGTTGCTAATGTTCTATGAGGAAGTGGTGAAAAAAATGGTAGCAGGGTATCTCTTAGGAGCTCTTATCATACAATAACTGCATACAAACTATTGCCTGCAATTATATGCTAAAATATGCAAGAAACAACCTCGAGGTTTATTGAATCCCTACTATATGCTATATCTGTAATGCACAAGTGCTATTAAAAAAAATAGCCATGAAGACTTTATAGTGGTTGTGGAAATGCAAACATCTTGGCAAGAGGCTAGGCAAGCAATATCTGTCCCAGCATGCTAAATTAACTTGAAGGATGGTTTGGCGGATCTCCGGCATGAAATAAACCAAGATCAATTAAAAGTTTGAAATGAGGTCAAGCACAACTCCAGATTGATGACAGGCTTCGATTTTACTGTAAAGGTAAATGGAGCTATTTTACCTTGGCTAGCGCACAGAAACAGTGCCAATCTCTTCATGTTGACATTTTTTTACCACCTCCACATCAAAATTTACTCTCTTAAACAGGGTGAGAAATAATTGAAAAAGCACCTTAGGAACACAAAAATAATGACATAGCAAAACTGATTTCCTAGAAGGAAACCCGGAGGCAGATTAGGCGCGTGGAAGAGGCAAGGAGGCCTCCTTTTTATGGCAAACATTTTTACACCAAGAGAATACACTACTACAGAAAGGTTAATACTAGGCGGCTAATCACGACGGTTTAGCGGCAACCGCTCGTGATATTTTCATAGACGGTTATTAACATGAACCGTCGTGATAATTGAGACATCACAGACGGTTTTTAATAACCGTCAGTGAACTTTCGCGAGCGGTTCTTAATACGAACCGTCTATACCATCGAGATAACACGACGCGTCCTTAAGAACCGTGCAGGAAGTTCCTGACGGTTATTAACACAAACCGTGCGTGAAAAGACAGATAACACGAGCGGTTCTGTTAGAACCGTCCGTAATATCCATGTCGGTGGCGGTAGGCGAGATACCGACTTCTTCCGGTGGCCGACTATCTTCGCTTCTTCCCACTTCTCGCCGGAGAAGTGGAAGGAACATCTTCCCTTCTCCGGAAGGAGTGGGAAGACGGAAGGATAGTCGATCACCAGAAGTCGGGTATCTCGCCTACCGCCACTCAAGAATCTGAAATGTCTTTTTAACTTTGTAGGTGGGACCCACATGTCGTGACAGATTTAATAGAAATAGCTCGACCTCGGCGCTGCGTGGCGGGGCTCGAGCGCCGAGGGAGGCGGGGGGAGAGAGAGATGTGGCGATAGCGTGTGGTTCACTCGGTGTTGCTTACTCTATAAGGGTAATAATCCCTTTGAGATATCTCGAGAAGCGGGGTTGAACTATCACGCACGGTTGTTACTTATGAACCGTCTGTGATACTTAATATCCGGGCATCTGTGTAGGTGGGACCCACATGTCGCCGATAGATTTAATAGAAAATATAGCTCGACCTCGGCGACCGCGTGAGCGGGGCTCGAACGCGCCGCGGGGGAGGGAGAGATCAGATCGGCGATAGCCGTGTGGTTCCCTCGGTGTTGCTTACTCTATAAGGGTAATAATCTCCTTTGAGATATCTCGAAGGCGGGGTTGAACTATCACGGGCGGTTGTTACTTATGAACCGTCGTGATATTATTATCACAGACGGTTTGTAATAAAAACCGTCGTGATAATCTGAATATCCGCGACGGTTTTTATTACAAACCGTCATCATAGTAACAACCAATCAAATTCATACGAGACAGGAATCACAAAATAAAAGGCAAATATATTAATTTCAATTTTATGCAAATTTATTACAAATGTCGCAGAGATAAAGAGATTGCAGTTGTAATCTTCGGGCTTCAGACGCTTCTTCTTGAATTTGGGACATGGAGGAGCGCCTCACCGAGTTCTCGAACGCCGTTAAGATCGTCCTTGTCCTGCACTTCGTCCTCCGGCATTGGCAAATGATCATTAGCGTCGTCATAAGCTCGTAGAGGATAGCATGATAAGATTCCTCGAATCGCCGTTTACGCTTGGCGGCAATGCTATCCATCTGTCTCTCCATTGCCACAAATGCTTCCTCCGCTTTGTGCACATTGTAGAGAAGAACGAGGGTAAGCGGTTTCCTTTCTGGCGACAAGACAACACCTCCGTCGGCGGATGATGAGGTCCGGTGACGGATGGAAGCGAGTCGAGGAGGAGAGCGGGCGTGAGCGGAGGGCTGCTCTAGGCGTGGATTGTTGGCGCACGTGTCGATTACGGCCGAACAACTCGGTGTGGATAGATGAGAGGAAGGAGATGAGCAGAATACTAGAATCCATATTAGCGGAGTGTGATGAAGGAGATGAAGGAGAGGAGGAGGAGGCGCTTGAGATCGGGAAGGAGAGATGATGCTAGTAAGAGCGATGCGTGATCACAAGAACGACTAGCAAAGATGAGAGTGTACGACGTAGAAGACCACGCGCGCATATTTAACCTTCAGCACAGACGGTTCGTATACCAAAGAGACGCTTCGTATAACGAAGGAGATACGTTACACGAAACAAGAGATACGTTCTGGTTATCGCAGACGGTTTTTAATAAACAACCGTCTGTGAAAAGCTGTTATCATGACGGTTTTAATAAACAACCGTCGTGTAAAAGTCGGTTATCACGACGGTTGTTTATTAACAACCGTCTGCGATAACTTCTTCACGACGGGTTTTAATATAAAACCGTCGCGTGAATGATCCTGACGGTTTGCAATAAAACCCGTCGGTGATAATGCCACGAAGCATTTAATGCGCCGCCAGCCGCCTCGTCTTCATTTCGATCCGGATCAGAGCCATCGCTGCGCACTCGAGCCTAGGCGATTTGAGGCCAGTTATTTTGGTGGGAAGAGGCAGAGATTGAGCTTTGAAGATTCATTCAATTCATACTTTCCTGCTGGTGGGCTAGCTCTAGATCGATATGGTTAGTAAGATAATTTATTTTTTCTTTAATTGCATTACAATTTAGATTTAAGTAATTGGTGAGTGTTATTGAAGATGGTTAATTTGTAAAATTGTTGGTTATATAATAGTGTTGTGTTTATAATATGATTTGAGCTAGCAAATTAAACCTCAATATAATACATGTGGCGGTATATATGTAGTAGTAATTAGTTAAGGTATTTTTAATACCGAGTTGTTATGTATGTACGTAACGAGGACCAAGTTGGATGTATGCCATGAGCCGTGTGAGTGAAGAGTATATTAATGGCGTGTCTCGCTTACAAGAGCCGCCGAGGAGGATATGTTGAATAAGGGGTGGAATATATGTCTTGTCCATACCGATTGCGAGAATTTAAAGATGTTTAAGAACCGAGGGCAAATTGAAGCGCACTTGATTCGGAGGGTTTCAAAAGGGTTATACGTGTTGGACCGGTCATGGCGAAGTGAATGATCATATGTCACGGATGACATCGCGGTGAAGTGAATGATATGGCCGGATGACATCGCCGGTGAAGTGAATGACATGGCGCGGATGATGTCGATTGTGGTTCGGATACGGATAGGTTGCACGATGACAACTGGATCGGATGCTTCGCGATGTAGAAGAGAATTATGATGAGAGAGTATGTTAAATTCCGTGGCTTGATGGAGGACTCGGAGAAACCTTTGTTCACGTGTTGCGGGTCAAAGTACACGAGGTTGTCTACCGTGCTTGAACTGTTGAAATTAAAGGCAAGCAACAGTTGGTCAGACAAAGTTTCACTATGCTTGGGTCTTTTTAGCGGACATGCTTAGGAGGAAATGAGTTGCCTAAAACCACGTATAAAGCCAAGAAGGTCCTTTGTCCATTGGGAATTGAAGTAGAAAGAATACATGCATGTCCGAACGATCGTATCTGCACTAGTAAAGAGTATGAAAACATGCATGTATGTCCGGTGTGCAACGCATCCCGATACAAACGTAACAATCAATCGATGATGGCGAGGAACAGAGGTGAAGAAAGGACCTCTGGTAAGGTGGCATGGTATTTTCCTATAATTCCCGTTTGAAAAGGTTTTTGCAAATCCAAAGGAGGCAAAATTGCTGCGTTAGCTTTTCGGAGGGCGCAAGAAAGATGGAATGCTAAGACACCTTGCGATTCCGCCCAATGGAGAAACATCGATAGGAGTTTTGAGACTTGATGCAGAACCAAGGAATATAAGGTTCGGACCGAGATACGGATGGAATGAATCCTTTCGGTAGCATGAGCACCGACATAGCACATGGCCCGTGACTCTCTGCATCTATAACCTTCCTCCTTGGTTGTGTATGAAGCGAAAGTATATTTTTTGTCGATACTTATCCAAGGGCCAAAGCAACACGGGAATGATATTGATGTGTACCTAGCACCATTGGTGGAAGATCTAAAAGTACTATGGAGCGAAGGGTGCGGTATGGGATGCGACAAACGAGAGAACTTCACCTTGCGCTCTTTATTGTTACGCACCATAAATGATTATCCGCCTTGCTAACCTATCGGGCCCAAAGTACGAAAGGTGCCAAAGCTTGTACTCACTGTTTAGATGGTACCGAGTGTGTGGTGAAACACTCTCGCAAAACCGTCTACATGCGTCACCGTCGGTTCCTTCGGAGGGCTCACCCATACCGCAAGATGAAGAAACAATTTGACGGAGAGAAGGAAGACGGTTCACTCCAAGACATTTAAAGGGAAAAGAGGTTTATAATATGGTTAAGGATTTAGATGTTGTCCTCGAAAGGGACGCAAATTGAGGGCTCGTGAGAAAACACACGGAAGAAGAGATCAATATTTTGGGACTTACCTTATTGGGAGTACCTAGATGTTCGACAACGCATCGACGTCATGCACGTAGAAAAAATGTATGTGTGACTTGATTGGTCTCTTCGAACATTCGTGATAAAACAAAGGGCGGCGTCAATGCGGCTTGACTTGGTGAAATGGACATCAGGCCTGAGTTAGCACCGACATGCAATGACAATGGACGAACATACCTTCCCCCTGCGTGTTACAGCCTGTCCAAGGTGGAGAAAAGAAGCGTGCGGTGCTTGCATGGTGTCAAAGTTCCGTCTGTTACTCGCAACGTCAAGAAACTTGTTTCGATGCAAGAATTGAAGTTAAATGGCATGAAGTCTCACGATTGTCATGTCTCGATGACACTGATGCTCCTATTGCAATTAGAAATATTTTACCGATTAGAGTCCAGAGACAATTATGAGGCTATGTTATTTTTAACACAATTGCTCGAAGGTCATCGATCCCGAAGGACTAGATGCTCGCAATACGATGTGGTGATGACTCTATGTCATCTTGAAATGTATTTCCTCCTTCGTTTTCGATATCATGGTCCATCTCATTGTTCACCTTGTGTGGGAGATAAAATGTGTGGGCTCAGATTTCCACGTAGCATGTACCCATTTGAGAGGTTCATGGAATTCTCAAGTCCTACGACGGAATCGTTCTCGACCGAGGGCGACATCGTCGAAGGTTATGCAAGCGAAGAGGTCATTGAGTTTTGTGTCGATTATATGGCTCGATTCAACCGATAGGTGTGCCTCAATCTCGTCATGAGGGAGGTGAAGGGTATCGGAACTATCGGAAGGAAATCAATCACTCGAGATATGGACGCGTATACTCAAGCCCATTTCACGTCTTGCAACACATGGTGAGTGGCGCTTATGTTGACCAAGACAAGGATGTGCTTGACAATGTAATCCGGAGCGCCGGATGTTTGGATCATGAGGCAACACAACGCTCGGTTCAACCAATGGTTGAAGGACCAAATCGCTAGGAGCTCGCAAAGTGAGTTGTTGACATGGTTGGCAAAGGACCAACATTTACGGTTGTGACATGGCAAGGGTATGATATAAATGGGTATACATTCTATACAGGATCGGGATGTAAAGAGCACTAACTGAGCAGCGGTGTCCGCATAGATGCGTTCGATCTGGAGTGGGTTGAGAAGCTCGTACTATGGATTCATAGAAGAGATTTGGGAGCTCGACTACGTGCTTTTCAAGATCCCCTATTTTTTGCCGTTGGGTGCATCCGCCACGGTGAAGGTTGACAAGCACGGTGTCACTACCGTGGACCTCCAACGTGTCGGTACAAAGGCGAACCATTCGTACTCGCCAATCAAGTTGTTCAAGTTTTCTATGTAACCGACCGGCAAATAAGAAACGACATGTAGTTCTTCATGGAAAAAGGAGAATTGTCGGAGTAGAGAATGTAGTGGATGAGGAAGAATACAATCAATTTGACGAGTTACCTCCTTTTGGAAATGGCATAGGGTCAATGATGAACAACGTGACGAAACTAGTTACGCACGCACCGATCATCATGAAGGGCTAATTTTAAAGGAACTAAGCAAGTGGATTGAGTCATACACCCAATTGTTCAAAATGTGTGATATTTAGGTGAATGTTGAAAATGACAATTCATGTATGTGATGTATGTGAATTTGCATTTATGTATATAACAATGCATGTATGTGATGTATATGTGAATTGATGTTTATACGAGAAAATGTGTATGAATCTTTGGTAGGTGATGTTGATGAATCGGTAGGTGATGTATATGAATCTTTGGTTGGTAACTTCTGTGGGTTATCACAGACGGTTCTCAATTAATAACCGTCGTGATAATATATCCTGACGGTTAACAATTCGAAGCAAATGCGTGATAATGGGTATACTTACCATTATAGTGTGAGATAAACCGAGCGGCGGGTTGGCTACCGCTCACTCCTTCCCCCGGCTCCCTCGCTGCTCGAGCCCTCGCTCACGCAGCGCCGAGGTTGAGCCTTTTTTTTTTTTCGAGACCGACCGGTGGGCCCCACTGTCGAACAACATATCGAGCGGTTCTAAATTAATAACCGTCGTGATATATATATTCTGACGGTTATTCGTTTATAACCGCCCGTGATAATCTCCTTATATAACCCCACGCGCGAGACTAGGGTTAGTCGCTCTAGCCGATCCCGTCGAGCCCATCGGCCCGCCGCCGCCGCCGTGCCTCCGACCCCCGCCGCCGCCGTGCCTCCGACCCGCCGCCGCCGCCGTGCCTCAGGCCCGTCGCCGCCGCGGAACCCCGTCGCCGCCGATCCTTTCGCCGCCGTCGCCGATCCTCCTCCCTCGGCCCCGTCGCCGCCGTCCTTTCATTGCCGCCGCCGTCCTCCCCTCGGCCCCGCCGCCGCCGCGGAACCCCGTCGCCGTCCTCCTCCCTCGGCCCGTCGCCGCCGCGGAACCCGTCGCCGATCCACCTCCTCGGTGCCCTCGCTACTTCTACTCCCTTGGTTGAATCCATTCCCCATCTCCGTTCTCGCTCACTTCACTTCACTTCATTGTTGTTGCTCTATGATGATTAAAATCTTATCTTTGAGATTGGAGGATTTAATCTTTGAGCTCTAATTATCGTCACTTGTTGTCTTTTGATTCATGCTCATATCATGCAACTATTGTTAATCGTGAGCTTTGAAGAATATATTATCCGTCACTTGTTGTCTTTTAATTCTCGTCACTTGATGTCTTTAAATTATCATCACTTGTTGTCTTTTAATTATGTCACTTGTGTCTTTTGATTACATACGTTGGCGAATGCACACATGTGCATGATATATTATCTAATTTGAAAGTGACAAGGTTAAGAGCTTATATAATTATAGAGGAATTATATTTATGCTTATATCGCAAATTTTTATCCTAATAGACCCACAAATTGTCGAATAGCAACATGTCATCCGCGCATTCTTCAACATCATCGCCGGGCGCCCGCTCCAAAATCAAGACGCCAAGGAAGAGGGCTATCAAAGAAGCACGAGGACGATTTACCATCACACAAGTCGATGTGTCGGGGTCCCTCTTTCCTCCCAAAGCGAAGCGCATGGAGAAGAACGATCGGAATAGTTGCACGACAACGAATTGAAATCACATTCGATTCGTGGAAGAGCGTGCTGCGACTCGGAAACGTGAGTGGTGGCGAAATTTTGGCATCGTTCGAGATCCCGAAGAACACAAGGCGCCGTGCAACGACAAGCCTTGCTAGGGGCATGCAAAGCATGGAAGAACTTCAAAGCACGCTTGTCAAGGACTACGTGAGAAGGACGAAACACCCTTTCAAAAATACCCATTCACGGAACCACAATGGGAAGAGTTCAAGGCGATGAAGACAACAGAAGAGTTCAAAAGTACAAGTCGCGGCGCACAAGGCCCTCCAGCAAAAACACACACCCCACGGACTTGGCACGGTGGGTATGCGGGTAAAATCGCGATGGAGGAGGGAGGACGAGCAGACCACAGGGGACATCGCCCGCCATTTGCCAATATCCCGGATGACCGCTCGAAATTGGATTAGAGCAAGGTCATCTACAACGACATCGAGGATGTCTCCTTCGAAACCCCGAGACCGCAAGTGTCTCCGCTTGGTAAGATATCGATCGAACTACGTAGCTTGTAATTACTCCACAACCGTGCAGTGAAATGACATGTCGTGCTCTTGCAGGAAGCGTTGATTGTTGAATCTTCCCAGGGGTCATTCCATGGAACAAGGGAGAAAGATATACTCTCCGTGGCCCTGGGAAACAAGGAGCACCCGGGTCGTACGAGAGGCCTTGGGCTTTACGTTCCATGGAAACATGGTTTCGAAGATGACTCCGAAATGTATCGGCGTCGTAAGAGAAACAAAGCCGAGCGTGACGCACGGCTTCGAGAAGAACTCAAGGCTACTCTAAGAGAGGAGATAATGGGTGATCTGGCTGATAAAATCAGAGATGAGGTGCGAAAGCAGACGGAAAATCAGCAGGCCGCCCCGCTCCTATGCTAGCTAGCCCGCACAACCATCCGAGTAGTTGCGCGTCAATCCGACGCAAACCGAGGCCGATTTTTCGTGGACGACATCTCGGTAATAATTATTATCTCTCGAATGCTTGCTCCATTGATAGGCCTATTCGATGAGCTAATGCAGATCGTTATGTAGGAGCCACGGCGCGGGCTCCAAGTGAGATATGCCTCCGCCTTGTCTGTTGCTTGGGGCGGGCATATCGATGCAGTATCGGGCAGTGGTGCGGTCAAGCTTTAGCGCCAGCCGCAAAGTTCATGTGGATGGTGTGCATGTTAATTTTGAGGTCGTCCGCCACCGAAGCCGCCCAACAGACGAGATCGTGGCTCAGGGCGAGCCATTGGAACATTCATCCGGTGGCCTAAAAGCGACATCTCCTGGAGGCTTCTTCACCGGTGGCGGACTGGATCTCTGCACCGGTGCCATCTCCACCGCAAGACTTGTCTCCACCACCGCTAGCTGCACGGTGCTATCTCCACAGTGCTCTTCTCGCCAGAGCAACTTGCCCATTGCTACCTTTAAAGTCGACTCACCGTAAAGTCGACCCACAGTACCGGCGGCAAAGGGCGCAAGGGCAAAGCACGAAGACCAATGATGATATTGGCCCGTACCGCCATTGGCCCGTAAATTCGTGCTTGGCAGCCGTTGCTCGAGAAAAGGGCCTCCAACACCTACCAATTAGTTGCCGCAATTGCACAAGTGGTACATGGAAGTCCAATAAGCCGAGGGCGAACGGAGATCGGTATCCTTTGTCAAATTCGCGTTGAGCATTTCCATCACAATTTTCAAGACGGTGTCTTCGTGGTCGCCGAGGACTTATTCGATCTTTTCACGCTCAACGCTCTCGACGTCTCACTCATTCGATCTTTGAACGCCGTAAGTGTGCACAATCACGATCTCCGTTCATGTCATACCGATAAATGCCATATATATATAATTTGTTGCTTTCGTGTGTGTATATGTAGACACATGTGGACTAAAGCTAGAACATCCCGTCATCATCGGTTGGTTTCTTGGACCCACACATGGTCGCCAGTATACCATCGACGAGGATATGTCCGTCGTCGAGAGGTACATTGCATCGTGGTACGGGCTCAACACAATAAGGATTATATACTTATGCCCTACAATCAAAACTTTCATTGGATTTTAATAGTCATTGTACCAAAATGGAACAAGGTATATTACCTTGATTCCTTAAGTAAGAATAAAATGGACTTCACGCTTGTCGCCCAAGTAATCGATAGGTAAGTTTATTTTCTCCATACATACCTATATTGTACTCTTTCTTTCATTCCGATTGACTAAGGTTAACTTTTTGAATCACGTGAGGGCGTTCGCGATGTACGTTGAAATGGGGGTGTCTCGAAGCAAGGGGCCAAAGGCACGAGACATACTCGAGATTTTAAGGTATTCGCTATTACACATTAATTAATCCTATGCGTGATTCGTATTAATGCCTCTTGAATTATTGCTCATTCTATTTTTGCGGTGCCACCAAGCCACGGGCAACACATGTGGATTCTATGTTTGCCACCATACGGACCTACTCCTCGATTCCTCGAGGATCACCAATTCTAAGGTTTATCAATCTTTCCATATTTACTTCATACTTATCACGTTACATATATCGTACATTCATATCCCTATCCACAGTTGCGTACATCCGTCAAGCGCATTGGAACGACCCGATATTTCACGAATTCGAGGAGAGTTGGCGTACTTTTGGTGGCTCAAGTCATAAAGTCGAAGGACAGTTCCACGTGCACCATGAATTTTATTGCATTGTAATGCGATGTAATGGATATTTTATTTCAATTCAATTGATTCATTTGCGAAGTGGATACTTTATGTTTGTGAATGAAATGTGATGTGTATTGGATGTTTATGGATGCCTTATATACTTGTTCATCGCTTGTTTCAGAGGGCATGGCTAGCATTTCACGAGGCTAGCCAATAAATAGGAATAGATTTAGGGGTAGAAGGAATATCACAGACGGTTTTTAACTAAAAAACGTCTGTGATATCTGATAATCACAGACGGTTTTTAACTAAAAAACGTCTGCGATATCTGATAATCTCAGACGGTTTTTAACTAAAAACGTGCGCGATTATCATGTACCCGACGGTTTTAGTTAAAACCGTGCGCGGTACATGATAATCGCGCACGTTTTTAGTTAAAACCGCTCGATATCGATATCGCTGACGGTTTTAGTTAAAACCGCTCGTGATATCACATATCCGCACGGTTTTAGTTAAAACCGCTCGTGATTTGAGCTATCGCGCACGGTTGAAAAACCGTGCGTGATGACCTCGTATTATCATCGACCCATAAATTGAGACGGTTCGCAAAACCGTGCGTGATGACGTTTTTGAACCGTCTGTGATGACCTGCCCTGTAGTAGTGATATCCTAACTGTTATTAATATTGTGTATGTATTTAAGAGGTCTAATGAGCAATATATATATGATACAAAGGGGACGTAAGACTAAACCCTAGTACAATAGTAAATACCACTAATACCCTTAACACCCCTCAAATGCAAAGCGTATGCAATAGTATTACATTTTAAAAGGGTTAACACTAAAATAAGAAAAATCCGAAATCCAAGTCTTGATAATATCGTCGTAGCATGCAGCTCTTGGAAAATATGTGGCGGCCACGGCCAGCCTCCTGCTGCTGTCCCGTGACACCGCCGCTGTCCCACGCGCAACCTAGAGTTCAAGGTGTACTACGGCACGACAGCGAACGCGGCCAACTATGATTGATACGGTAGCAACGCGAGCAAGAAGGACGCGGCGGAGTACGTGTACAAGGTCTTGGGAGGGTGGAAGGAGCGGTGGTGTCCAAGGTGGAGAAGGGCGCCAAGCAGCACGGACAATGAAGTTCTTCAACCCGCGCAAGCGCTCGAAGCGAGTACCTCACCTTCCTCCTTTGGATTCCCAGCTGGCGCCCGTCGACCGTGCTCGACAACCTCGTGCTCTCCGGCGTCGGCTGCGGGACCGGATCTCGACGGCGGATGACGTGCGGTCGGCGGAGCGAGGCCGGCGAGGCGGCGGTGTACTACGATGCGAGATCGCCCGGGCGCGACAACCTCATCTCCGTGACGTCCGCGTGGAACAAGCTGTACGTGCACTTCGTCACGGCGCTCAACCCCGAGTGGGGCCTACACTAGTTGTTCAAGACCGTCAACCCCGCCGCCCCACCGGCCGGGCGAAGCTAGTGCGGCGCGCTTGGATCGATCGCCACCATTGCGTCCATGGGCGATGGCGAGCGAGGATTTGATTACGCCCCGGGCTCAGTGATGGAATGATCTAGGCTATCTGGGCTGAACCATAAAAAGATTACCCAATATGTACACTAAATATTTTTTCACATCACAGTCTGAATCCTACCTTATCTGGGTGCGGCTCCGCCCCTGTCAAGGGCATGCATATTATATAGGTAGGTACGTTACGTTGTTGAAGAGCTAGCAACTGAGCAAAATAAGTACTCACGTGCTGCGCGGTGTAATCCAGCAGTTTTGTATAGGCGGGAGGACGAGGTAATGTGGATTACAAGCTACATAAGTATGTTCTCTATAAAATTAATTACTTCCTCTGTGGGTTACCCAACTATCTTGACGACCAGCAGCGTGTTGCACGTACACCGGCAACCAAACGGAGTGAATGGAAGTCAACCTGCGCGCTGACAATAGTGATACTAGTGATCGCTAGCTGGACCTATGAGCCTGACATGTTCATTATTTCAGCTGTGTCGCGAGCCCAATCTCCAAGGAAGTGGTCAGAGTGCTTTGTCCGTTCTACCGCGCCGCGCAGACTGACAGTTGACGTCGCGGCGCTCGCTCTGTTTTCCTATCCCCGGCCGACTACCGGTTCCCTTGCCGGAAAGTTGCCCGCAGTGCAGTACTAACAGCTCCCTCCAGATCCGTGCAAATCTCGGCTGCTCGGCCCGTCACAGCCCAACTCCGAAATGCAGAACCAGGCCGTGTTTGAATCACCTAGAACCGATAGCCCAAATCGCAGCGCCGCAGGGCACAGGGCCTCCTCGTATTAATTTCTGCTTTTAAAAACAGAAACCAATATAAATACCCTCAGCTCCTATAAATTGCTTCTATCAACCACTATTTTTATTTTGATATATTATAATGTACTTTGTATATTTTATTATATCATAATTCCGTAAGTCGTATGACGGTCCGAATGTTATAATGTATTTCGTTGCATCGTATTTCTTACATAATATACTATTATTCATCAACCGCTTCTATCAGCTACTACTATTCATCAGTCGCAGCTAAAAGACATGTTGAGAAGCCACTTTGTTGAAAGCGACTCTTACAATGATTTCTATAAGAAAAAAAAGAAAAGCTAAAATTAAAAGTCAACGTATTCCAAGTAATCTCTAATTTAAATAAGTCGAAAACACAGACATTAAAGCCATTTGAAGGGTACCCTTCGCCTGGCTACTACATATTCCATCGCAACAATCGATCTCATTATTACCTTCAGTATTTCAGTACTGGTGGAGTACGTAGTAGGCGTGATCAGCCCGATGGTGTTCGTGGTCCTGAGAGGAGTAACAAGAACTGCTTGGTTTCAGCAGGAGAAGCGCATGATCTGCGACGGGATCTGCGAGTAGCCGGCCGGGGAGCAGTGCCCTTCACTGCCGCTACTACTAGCTGCTCGCCTCCGTTTGGGTCATTTCCGAGTGGTCTCCTGCCAGCTTTTCTAGCTAGCTAGCTTGCACCCATCTTCTCTCCTCCTCCCTCACACCTGCAACGCAAGATGCTTTTAATTTACAGTTTGCTTGTCACTACAGTTGCATCCTGTACAAGTCTCCTCCAGTCTCGACTGAGTTCGAGGGAGACAAGAAGAAGTGGTGGCATTTATTCCATGCATGTATCTATCTCTTTCGCTGTGCTCCATTGAGGACGACTCCAACAACACTACCAATACCACCGGCCCTCTCCCAAAATGTGCATTTACTCTCATCTGCCTAGCTAGCCCCCATGCTGATCTATGCTAGCCGCCGATGTATGCATCATGTATGCGCATGTCCATCTTCTGTAGAACTACTAGTAGTACATGTTTATTCTCTCAACAACGGGTCTGTTCTTTTTTACTATGATTTATAGTTTTTAGCTAAAATTTTTGAATTTTGGTTATTTGCGACAGAGATTACGGAGAGGAAGATACTCGCTTGCGGTTTTTGTTGATACATATGTTATACTTTTAACGTGTACTACAATTAACTTATAGATCCCGTCTTGAGAAAATACTTCATTTAAAAGTTAGTACTGTAGCAAAAGATAAAAGCCGTTTTTAAAAGTCGAAAACAACAGGACCTCAATTGTGTGTGATGCCCCAATACATTAAGGTGTGCATGAGACCACTGGATGGGCACATTACTCCCAGAAACAGCCACTAGCCTTTCCATGGAGTACACTTGTGTTGGTTGGGGCCATGTTATCTGGGAGAGAAGACTCTCTCTCTCTCTCTCTCTAGCTAGTGCTGCTGTTCGGTGCCTGATACGACGAGAGAGCAAAATCACAGAAGGAAAAAAAGTGCCTCGTAAACCCGATTGGGGGAGACAGGGCTGTTCCTACCCTGTTAGGGCGTGCACGAGACAGCACGTCACTTGTATATTCCTCCTGTGCCTCTCCTGGTCTCCCGTCTGCTGCTACCGGTGCTCCATTTTTTTAGCTCGAGTTCACGGCACGCATTTTGCCCCGCCCAAGGGGAATTTAAGAAATGGTATGTGTTCTGGTCGCTCGGTTGTTGGTACGCATGTGTGCACGAACGCGCGATTCAACAGTATACTACTGTATACTGTTGCGGTTCCGAGGCGTTCATCTACCGAAGGATCTGAGAAGCATCGTGTACCTGCTAAGTGAGACATGCGAGATCAACTTGTTTATCTGTGCAGAAAGGGTTGACGCTAGCTGCGTGCATGGCGTGCTTAGGGAAAAAGGACAGGGCCCTTTTCGTGGCTCACTGATCGATCCATTATTGTAAGAGTATTCGTATCAGATGGGGGTGAGAGAGAGAGAGCTAGCACAATCTATCGCATGCAGTTTCGACGCGATGTTGTTGTAGATAAGCTGCCATTTCTCTATGCCTAGTTCGCATTGGGCAATGAGATGCCCCCGCGGCCCTCGGCTGCATGAACGTATAGGTCTGTGATGCCAGGTTTTTATTTAAAGTTAGCTTATATTTATACTATTTATAATAACTAATTTTTAAACGGTATATTTTTAAGACATGGTTAATAAAAAATTATAGTAAAAAATATATTGAGTTTAGTTGTACTAGCCAAACTCGTATGTAACTATTTCTCTCTGCGTATTGCCTCTCATGAACAGCCAGAATTGAAATATTTAAGTCATAAGTCGTAAGTCATTAGTCTAAAAGAATCCACCCCATGTCCCTCTGTTCCATACTCCTCGTTGAATGCTTTTGATTTCTGGTTACTTTATGTAACTTAAATTCTAATAGTGATATGGACGGCATTTGTTATTAGGAGGCTCAAGGGTCCGTTATTTTTAGCTGAGCTTTATGGCTTTTAGGTTGTTCATGCGAGAGATTACAGAGTAACAGAAATTTACGTGTAATTTTTGCCGATATAAATGAAGTCGATACAAGTATGTACTACAATTAACTAGTAAACCTCATCATGAAAGGACAATCCGTTTAAAAGCTAGTTACTGTAGAAAAGTCAAAAACAGAAGCCAAAAGCTGAAAAAGAACAGAACCCAAGACTCTGGATTTTAAAATTATGTAGGAAATAGTCCGGGTCCTCCAGAATGAGGTGTCATTCGTTTGGGCTGAAAAATGGCTTATGACTAAAATTTTACTGTATCTGGCTAAAATGTACTGTAGCTGATGGTAGGTTATTTAACGTAATTAAATTTAAAAATTTAAAATAAAAAATATATTAGCCCATCATGAACAATACAAACGAATATGAAAAAAAGTCAGCAAAAAACTCAAAAAACCAAAGAACAAGAAAAAATTATACAAAATAAAAAATAAATTAAAAATTAGAAAATCAAACCAAAATGAGCAGGACGTGAATCTTCTCGACGAAGGGTACACTCCAAACGCATCCTTGAGGTGTGTATTGTTTCATTCTGTTAAAAGACTCTTTTCGAGACCGATCGAGACCAAGAGAGTAATGAAACTCACGTGCGGTTTTTGCCGATATAAATAAAGTTGGTAAAATATGTATTACAATTAATTAGTAAACCCCATCTTGAAAAAACACTCCGTTTAGAAGCTAGTTACTGTAGAAAAGTTAAAAACAGAAGCCAAAAACTGAAAAAGAACAGAACCCAAGACTCTGGATTTTAAAATTATGTAGGAAATTGTAACAGAAATTTACGTGTAATTTTTGCCGATATAAATGAAGTCGGTACAGTATGTACTACAATTAACTAGTAAACCCTATCATGAAAGGACACTCCGTTTAAAAGCTAGTTACCGTAGAAAAGTCAAAAACAGAAGCCAAAAGCTGAAAAAGAACAGAACCCAAGACTCTGGATTTTAATATTATGTAGGAAATAGTTCGGGTCCTCCAGAATGAGGTGCCGTTTATTTAGGCTGAAAAAAGTGGTTTATGACTGAAATTTTACTGTATCTGACTAAAAATACACTGTAGCTAATGGTAGATTATTTAACGTAATTAAATTTAAAAAATTAAAATAGAAAAATATGTTAGTCCATCATGGATAATACAAACGAATATGAAAAAAAAAGAACTAGCAAAAAACTTAAAAAACCAACAAACTAGCAAAAAATTATAAATAATAAAAAATAAATTAGAAATTAGAGGATCAAATCAAAATGAGCGGGAGCTGAATCTTCTCGAGGAAGGGCACATTCCGAACGCACCCTTGAGGCGTGTATTGTTTCATTCTGTTAAAAGACTCTTTTTCGAGACCAGTACTGTGTCCAAAGATCTGTGGAGTTAGCAAACCATTTTGGTGCTGAACTTTTCACGACAAATTAAAGCCCGAAGTTAGCTGGTGATTAGACATGTCGTAACCGGATCATAACTACCGCGGTGGCTCCAGCTCGCCCTGTGGCCGAGACCTGCATGAAATATGTACGCAGGTGGCTAGCTAGCTAGCTAGCTAGTTGGAGAGAGGGAGGGAGAAGCTAGTGAGACGGACAGACTGACAGCGGGCAGGCGACATGGACAGAAGGGGGAAGGCGTTGGAGGTGGAGAAAAGGACGGTGCAGGATCGGCAGGTGTGGAGTCTAAGCCACGTTGTTGGGTTGTCTGCTACACATACGCCCCAATCCACAGTCCACTCACACGCGCCCGCCTAGCTAGCTGCACGCACAGGTGATGCACGATGGCTTGAATGGACGGATTGTTCCTTTGAGATGACTCTTCGAAGGGCCAATTTGCAGTCCCCCGATCTCTCTCTCTCTCTCCTCCTCGTTGTGACCGGCAGCCTACGCGTTGCCGAAAATAATCCTCCCCGTTAAAAGGACTCGCCCAAAAACGTTTCAGTTTTTTTTTTTTAGTTTTCAACATATTTAAATCAAAAATCATTTGAAACACATCATTTTAAATTTCAGCTTATTTTAATTTTTTAGCTTTTTTTTTGTCTTTTTTTTTCTGTTCCTTTGAATTGTCTGTGACGATATAATGCTATTTTTCAATTTTTTCTTCGGAATATGTTAACAGCCGCTATAGTGCAATTTCTATCGACAACCAAAAAGCTAAAGCCTTAAGCCGCTTTGAGCAGCCCCAAATAAACTGTATTTGCATTAAGCATTTTGAGCTTTGTACACGTGCATATGTGCACGTTACATCTCTTAGCGCAAGCATAGATGTGCTAGTAGAGCACGTCTTGAGACGTAGATTGCATTAGTTAGTTTTAGTTGGGGCCGAGTAGTGTATGTACGTAGTTTGCACGTAGCTGCATGGCACCTGGTGAAGTGTTGTACCAGGTCGTGTGGTCTGTGCTGTGAGAACTGGTCATTTAATTGGCCGTGCTTGTGTTACCTGTTAGCATATAAAGCATAGCTATATAAGGAGTGATACCAGACAGGTGAAAAGAGATGACAGAGTTAGCGCCACAAGTCTTGCGTTTGTTTGAGTTTGTCTTTCTCGTGTGTGCGTGTTTCAGAGAAAATGCCCAGAACACACAGAGATCAAAACAGAGATAGAAAACAGAGGGATTTCTGCGGCGCGATCAGGCTGCACCTTTCCGGGATTTTCCTTTACATAACAGCACGGTACTTCCTAAAACAAGAACCCTAGATTCAGGCTATTACAGATAGAGAAAATCAAAACCGAAAGAAAAACATCATCTTACCTATCCTAATCCGTACCGATATGAGTTCGGTACTGAATTCAAACGACAGATAAGCTACAAACACTGTAGCTGAGAGAGGTTTATTTGACATAATTAAATTTAAAAAAATTAAAAAAAATAAAAAATATGCTAGCCCATCACAAACAACGCAAACGAATACGAGAAAAAAAAAGAACCGACAAAAAAGCTCAAAAAAAAGTTAAAAATTCAGAAAAAAATAAAATTATAAATAGTGCAAAAATAAGCTTAAGCCAATAAGCTTAAGCTGTATTGAGCAGGGCCTGTCGCATCAAGCTTATAGCTAACAAACAGTGGGGCTACGGCGCCACTGCAGCGCGAGCACGGTCATCGCCCTACTGTTTCCTCATCCTTGTGACCGCCATCTACGGCCGCCGACGGCACCACCTCCTCCTTACAGATGTCCTACCACCTTTTCTTTGCGAGTTGCGATGTTCATCCACTGTGCGATCTAATTAAGGCTGGGGACCAACGAAACCGTAAGAGCAAGGTAGGTTCGCGCCGCAGAATCGCAATACATACATGCGTAACGCTGAACAAATTTGACTTCGTACGTGCCGCGTACGTAGAGTCGACATAACTTCTGTAGCTACTGTTGGGTAAGTCCACACTGTCTCTGTCGTTCATGTAACAATAACTCTTCGTATCTCCCTTCTTTCCAAATATCCCGGCCTGACGGAGAAAAGCTATTCCTTCCATGCTTGCAGCTGTAACCTGTAAGGCTAATAGTATATAATCCACCTTTTACTTATTAAAAACTCTGAAATATCAGAAGATTTTTCTAAGGAAAAAAAGAGAGAAAAAGCTGTCATCAGCGCACAGTCCATTCCTATCATTCTTTCTATCCAGATGTGAGAAAAGCACATCATTTGACACGTACATCTCATGGTATGCATGTATGGTGTTCCATCCATCAAGCTTTAGATCTATTTTTTTTACGGTTGCTAAAAGTGGCTTTGGTTTTTGCTATAGTACCTAACTTTTAAATATAGTATTTTCTCAAGACGGGATCTACAAGTTAATTGTAGTATACGTTAAAAGCCCAATATCTGTATCAACTAAAATCACAAGCGAGTATCTCTTTCTCCGCGATCTCTGTCGCAAACAGCTAAAATTAAAAAATTTCAACAAAAAATTATAAACCACAGCTAAAAAGAACAGGCCATTCGGCTATAGATACTTTGGTCTGCCATCCCCCCAATCCTCAAGTGCGCCCAAAAAGTTGATCTCCTCGTAAAATGAAGGGGGGAAGCATTTTTGTTGTGTTTCCTATGTTTTTTACATGAGGTCAATGCAACCCTGATTTTTTTTAAAAAAATACTTAATGTTCAGCTAGGCTAAGCTTGTGTTGGAGCTTTGTCTCAACGAAAGTAGTGGTTTGGGTTGGAGGTGTCTTTGATTTTGGAAGGATCATATTCACACACACACACACATATATATCCAATTCTATCCAATATCAAGAGGGCTAGCTTGGGATATGTCTGCAGGGAGGCTAGAAACTTTGGGAAATGCTTAGGTTGGCCAGTATGCTTGCACAGAAAAGGGTACATTTATATAGTAGAAACTTGACTGGAGCAGGAAAGATAGGTTAAAGTTTTCCACATGCAGAGATGACAATATTAATGATGAACTGCATGCATGCCAATGGCAAGCACATCCACAGTCGTCATCCAGCTCCAATATGTTACCCAGCCATTATACAGTTGATAATTGATTGATTAACATTTGATAACTGGAGTGTATCAGTGCATTAGTACCGTCGTCAGAAATTAACTAGATGAACCAAGATCTATATAAAAAAAAACACATAGCTAGTTAATTAACTGAAATTTAAGAGAGCAAAAGCTCATGCGCGGACACTCGTTCCATGAGTTAATGGTGTGACCGATTGAGACCACCCAACACGTACAAGCATCGAGCAGTCTAGTACTACTCGATCGATACTAACCAGCTAGAGGAAAGAGCACGAATTGCTTCCACAACCCTAACACTAAAGCAAAAAACAACAACGACAACGACGTCGACATCAACAAACCACACAGGTAGCAGCTAGCTAGCTATAGTACTACTAGTAGTATAGCGTTTGCACGTGACACTGATCGATCACCAGCATGCATGCTCGTACGCCGGCGGGGAGCTGGCCGGCCGGCGATTGATTGATTGACGATCACTGCAAAGACGACCTGGCGCCGGCGCAGTCCTGCTCGATCTCGGAGACGGCGCCCTCGTCGTCGTCGTCGAAGCCGTCGGCGCCGTTGCATCCGAAGGCGCCGTGGCCGTGGCCGAAGGCGCGGGCGTGGTCCTTGAGCGAGCGCTTGTGCTTGAACTCGGAGCCGCAGAGGCAGTACCAGAGCTTGCCGCAGTTCTTCTCGTGCGTGCGCCAGTCGCCCTTGACGGCGAAGGCCTTGCCGCACTTGCGGCACAGGAAGGGCTTCAGCCCGTGCTTGCGCTTGTAGTGCGTCTGCAGCGTCCGAAAGTCCTTGAGCGGCTTCGCGCGCGGGTGGTCGATGTTGTTGCGACACCCTGGCGCGCAGCAGTAGCACGGCAGCCGCAGCATCGCCGTCGGCTGCACTCCGCGCAGGGACTCCGGCCCCTTCCGGTACTGCGACCCGTGCCCCCACATGTGCATCTGCGCGCATTACACATATTCCCATGTAACTAATCACATCAGCTTATTAGTTTTGGACATGTAAAATGAACACAGAATTATCGCTTAAGTAGTAATTTTGGACATGTAAAATGAACACAGAATTATTCCAGACTGATGTGAAAGTGGACATTGATGAGGTCAGATTGGTACCGAGATTGATGTGAAAGTGGACATTCACGAGGTCAGATTGGTACCACTAGAATCATATGTTGAATATGCGTCACATTTATGCAGTGTTTGGTGGCATAATCATGCAAGCCCAACCATCCTTCGATGCACTGATGACTTCAAAGGGTGTGTAGCTAGGATGATTGGAATTGTAGATAGCTAAGCTGCTGGCTTGTAAGTGACCAGAGGCTGGCCTGACTCCAAGCTTGTTCTCTTTTACTACTGCCTAAGCAATCTCCAGCCAGACCTTTTTTCATGCACAGCAGCAGCAGTAATCGGTTGCAACCAGATTAGCCGCATACACGAAGTGAATGCACTTATCTTTGGAAAGTGAGGGCTGTAGCTCTAGCTACCAGAGCATGCAGCTAGCCCTTTGCTTTTGTGTTTGTGTTGGTGTTGTCCTTTTAAAGAGAGCAGAGCCAGAGTGACACTGGCCAGCTACAGGAAGAACACTGCAGATCTCTTGCTGTTCTTGGGAGAAGCGCGGCAGCAGGACCGTCATTGCAGCAGCATGCAGCCCCGTAATATCACAATCTCATGCTTCCCAGAACATGAAAACCTGTCCCTGAAACAACCTATGCATCTAGCCAAATTTCATGAGCCATGCATGGCTCATGAGTGATCAGGACTGGGTGATAGATAGTGGAGTACTGGGGGTGGTAGAAAAGAAAGCAGCCTGATGGATCAGTACTAAGAGAGAGAAATAAAGGTAAAATCTTCCATGGGATCTCCACTGCACCCACACCACTCATGCATATGCATCTCCAAAAGCTAAGCACCCAAGAAAAAGATAATGATGCATGTATGCATGCATGGCTGAGCTGCTCCTGCTCCTGGCATGCCAGTCAAGTTCAATCACACAAAAGGCAGCCACTGTGCATGCTCTGATGAGCTCAAGCCTATTTCATGAGTCATAACATGCATCTCCAAAGCTAGCTAGCCACGTCCTCTTTGTAATCAACACACCATGAGCAATAATCAAATTCAAGTGAACAAATTATATGGCCAAGAGCTACAAGAAGAGCAACAAGCTAGAGTATGTGTGTGTGATTAATTCTGACCTGCATGTTGTTGTATCTATTGAAGGTCTTAAAGCAGACGGGGCAGGAAAACTGGGTGGGCCCGATGAGGATCTGCGACGGCGTCGGGATCCAGTACTGCCCCTTGTTCAGCTTCCCGATCGGCGTCGACGGGAACCCTAGAGGCACCACCTCGTCGCTGCCGCCGCCACCGTCCGCCTTGCACTCCTCCTCCTCGTCCGGCTCAATACCGGCGCCGCCCCTGCCGGAGAGCGCGGACAGGAGATCAGCCTCCGTGCCGTCGCAGCCGCTGCCGGCAAGCAGGCCGATGCGCAGGGCGACCGCGGCGTCGTCCGTCGCGGACGTCCCGGCCTCCACGTCCATCGGGTCGCCGTCGTCGCAGCAGGAAGGCATGCAGTTGAGGTCGGCGAAGAGCGGCATGCGCGCGGGCGTCGTCGAGCCCGCGGCCGCCTCCTGCAGGTAGCAGTCGTCGTCATCGTCGGAGTCGGAATCCGCGGCGTCGTGGGGGCGAGAGGCGGGGGTGGGCGAGAGAGAGAGGAGGGGCAGCGCTTCCCGGAGCGGAGGGGAGGGAGGTGCACTGTCATGGTAATGGTGAGGCGGCGGCGTCCGCTGCTGGAAGAAGCTGGCGGGGTACTGATGTGGATCGGCGGCGACGGCGGGGTAGACGGCAGTGTAAGGTGGAAGCGGAGGAGGGAGGTGAGGGGTAGGAGGGGTGGGGAAGGAGGAAGCGCAGTAGTAGTAGTAGGGGTTCTTGAAGAAGCTTGCGTAGGGGTCTTCCATGGATGGATAGCTTCTTGCTCTGGTATTCTCTTCCTGCTTTGCTTCTGTTCTTGGCGACTGGCCTGGGGTTGAGGTGAGGTGCCGTGGTTGGCAAGGGGTAGTTATAGTGAGAGGGGTAGGGCAGACACGAGAGAGAGACATGGGGAAAAGCCCAACACGGGGGATAAAAAAATGTGGAGTGGTAGTTTGTATTGTGCTAGGGGGAATCGTAAGCTTACCCAGCTGAGATCTCATGAAGGGTACGTGCACGTAATGATTAGATTCAGGTCGTCCAATAGGGGTTCCTTCGGTCATAAATTCTCGATGAATCGTGAGATCAAATATAGACCCTGTTCACGATGAAGCTGTTTCTTTTTACCGTGAATATATTTTCTATACTATCTAGTTTCTAAATAGAACGTCTTTTTAAAATAGAGTTTACTAATCGATTATAATATACACTATAATGACTTTATTTATATCGACCAAAATCACATACGAGTCTATCTCTACAAATTTCTCTACGAGCTATTATTATTTATAAACTAAAGTCAAAAGCTAATATGAACAGACCCTACTCCTCTGGTTTTTTAATTGGAGTACGGTAACAAACTTAGGAAGTTCTTTCAGTATATACATGAGTTATTCTATTTTTACATAACCAATCTAAATATTTAAAAGGCGTAGTTTGTCATTTGTTATAAAGCTTTGACTATACTTACGTTCCACCGGAATAAGATTTTCTCAGAGAGAGGATGCTAGTTAATTATGACGAGTCTTTGTGTACACAAAAAAGACAGAAATTGCATATAACATAGAGTAACCACACCGAGCTATGGTGATATATATGAAGTATTTTGCAAGGGTACTGAGTACACTGAGTACAGGATTTTTAGCTAGTTTTTTTTTCTAAAAAGCATAGAACACCACTTCTTTGTGAATGTGTCAGCTATTTCATGTGTACACAAAGTACGGGGTATATATGTTGCTAAATGACATTTCGCTTTCATGAGACCCACAAATTAAGAAACACTGATTATAACGCCACATGTTTTTATTTGAACACCAACTGTGAAAGCATCAAATTAAATGCAGGAGAAGGGAGGGGATAAGTGGCTAGGAGAGTATCATTTCATCTCATATCCAAGGTGTGTGTATAATTAATGGTTAAATTGGTGGTATTTTTTATACTTTAAGTTACAAGATGAATAAAAATAGGAAAAATGTTTTTGTCACTAAGCCGCGTCGCAAATTCATTTTTCTAATATGTTCTCTCATTGGTAATTTAGGTAAAATAAACACTAATTATATCAAGTATACTCACACATTTTAAAATAAGTATAACATACCTTGGAATTTTCTCACTAAAAGTTATATAGGAACTACCAGATTTACCGGTGCAGTTGCACGGCTAGATATTACGATATATGATTAATTTGTACCGTTATATCTGGCCT
The DNA here is from genome assembly GCA_036346245.1 of Bonia amplexicaulis. Taxonomy (NCBI): domain Eukaryota; kingdom Viridiplantae; phylum Streptophyta; class Magnoliopsida; order Poales; family Poaceae; genus Bonia; species Bonia amplexicaulis. The sequence goes on along the minus strand of CM070758.1, from coordinate 12,877,981 downwards.
CACTAAAATAAGTGGTAGAGATCTTTCTCCTTTTTCTTTTGATTAATGTAAGAATTTCTATTATTTTTAGGATTGTTGTGGATTTTTTCTCTCAAAACAAGGAGATTTTTAAATATTACCGGTTGTTTTTATTCATATGGATGTTGAGAAAGAAAGAAAAATAGGGTATGTCACTCAGTTACTACTATGTAGTATAGTTCCGCGTTTCATGTGTGTGTGAGGCTCAAATTAAGGGGGGCATGCATGGAGCATGGATTTTTTAACAGGGGGCCAGGAACCATACTACGAACCCCCTCTAGACACAAAATAACGGTTTTGCTATTACAAAGACGATTGAATTTTTTTTATCTCTCAGTCACTTGAAGTTACACTCTTAATTAACTAAAATTGCAGCACTCCTAAAAAAACAGCTGCAACTTCAGGTGATTCAGAGTGCAACTAAAGTTACATTTAGTTGTACTCTCAATCAACTGAAGTTGCAACCCTCCTAAAAAAAATCAACTGCAATTTTAGTTGATTAAGAATGCAACTGAACTGACTGAGAGATAAAAAATTTCGATCGCATTTGCAATAGCCACTCCCTAAAATAAAGGAGCAACAAAACCTAGCTAGCGTGTGTGCACGTCCACATTTGTTCGAGGGCGACCTACCTACTAGGAACCAACCATGCAAGAAACGGTTCAACGCAAGGGACAAGAGAGGCATGCACGCAAAAGAGGAGCCAACGCAAGTGCAACATTAATTAACCAGTCTCAGCAGCTTTTACATCCAGACATTACATGTTTGATCTGATCAGGCCACATCTACATATATATAGCCGATAGCCGGCCGGCCTGTACGCCGTGTTTTGTTTATCAGGCGGGGTGTAATTTGCTTGGGACGGGAGGCGCAGGCCGGGGTTTCGCCGGCACCGGCCTCGGAGTCCGTGGGGCGCGGTCGGGTCGGGGACGCGACGCGCCTCCCATCCCGAAGGCTCGTGTTGCGCGCGCACGCACGATCGCGCGAAGACCTCTGTGTGCTTGCCTTGCCTCTGTCACGTCGTTGGAAGTGGATGGTTTCCGTTCCCTCGTCTACTAGCTAGGAGCTCTGCCTCGTAGTTTGTCCTCTCTCTCTCTCTCTCTCTCTCTGTGTGCGCTAATCCCATGCAAACCCGGCCGGCCGGACCACTCCGGCGTCCGCTTTTCACACTGGGTTTTCTCATCCGTGGTTGTGCATGCATGCAACAGCTTTTTCGGGAAAAGGGGAGACATGGAATGCTGATCGATGATCGCGATTACCCGCTCGGTTGATCTGAAAAATAGTTGTTTATGACTAAAATTATACTGTAGCTGGTTGAAATTACACTGTAACTGAAGATGGTTTATTTGGCATAATTAAATTTTAAAAAATTTCAAAATAGAAAAAAATATGTTAGCTCATCACGGACAACGCAAATGAATACAGGAAAAAAAACCGACAAAAAAGCTAAAAAAACCAAAAGTTTAGAAAAACGAAATTTATGAATAGTAAAAAATAAGCAAGAAACTAGAAGCTCAAGTCGAGATGAGCGTTGATTTTGATTTTGACTTTGACTTATTATGTTTTGCTATACTAATTACCTTTTTGAATGATGCGTCTTTTTAAGTCAGAGTATATAGTTATAGTAGACACTGTAACGAATTCAGTTATATCGGTCAAAATCACACAAGTCTGTTTTCTTCTACGTGTTATCTCTCGTGAACAACCAGAATTCAAAAAATATAAGGTAAAATCTAAAACCAAAGCCTTAAAATACCCACCTAAAGATCCGGCTGGCCGCTTCTTAGTCCCCTTGTGGCAAATTCAGGTCGACTAAGGAAGTGCATGTACGGTCAACCCTTTGATCTCTGTTTTTCTAAATGGATGTTGTGCTAGAATTAATATGTGAATTTAACTTTTCAAAATCTGATGACTAACATATATAAAAGTGTTTAGATTTGTTACATGTAAATGATATTAGTATGTTGGTTATCGACAGTTCTCATGTATCATTTCTTCTAACAAATAATTATAAAAAGTTTAGTCACAATCGTGTGTAATGCAGACACTACCAGAAAACGGACCTTCACTCTCTCTCTCTAAAAAAAAGAATAGAAAAGAAAACGGACCTTCACCGACGGTCATGAATTTCGAACCACCGCTCGACATTACTATTTTTGTGACGAATCATAACTCCATTTCTCCATCAGGAGATTTAGACCTGACGGAAGTTGCTATCCCTGGCGGCCACCGTAAGGATAATCCGTTGGGAGTTATTTTCCTGTCTGTTAACCGGCACACATTTGAAATTTCAGCGACCATGGGTACGTACCCGACAGCTTGTGAGTTATCCATGACGGTTGGCCATCAGAAAAAACATATCCCGACGGTTTTCTGTATCGGAAGTGCTCGAGCACAGCCGACTGTTTTCTGAGCTGAAATCAGTCGATTATTTTGCCATATATACAACATTTTTTAGTTATGTTTATAACATATTTTGTCTATATATACAACATTTTAATATGCATACAATATTTCTCGGCGAAAAAATATTGCACACATGGGAAAATGTTGCAGACATGGGAAATCCATCCATGCAACATTTTTGTCCCATGTGTGCAACATTTTTCGTCAATATGTATAACATTTTTTGACCATGTCGGCAACATATTTTCCATCTGTGCAACATTTTTGCCATGTCTGCAATATGTTTTGCTGAGAAATGTTGCATACATGTTAAAATATTGCATATATGTACGAAAAATATTGTAAATATATATGGCCCAAAAATGTTATATACATGGCAAAAAAATCGACTGATTTCAGCTCAAAAAACAGTCAGGCAGTCCCTTTTTGCATTTCCCTGATGATTGTTAACTGTCACGAGATTTGGATCCGATAGTGAGACGATGTTGATGCTCAAAATAGTCAGGTCAAAGAGATCGGAGGGAGTAGAAACATCGAAAATACAGAGGGATTTGTCAAAAAAAAAAAACTTCTGAAGAACTAGTATATCAACCCCTATTACGCGCCATGATTCCCTTTCGAGAGCGACGCCACGTCCCACCCCGCGCGCGCGCCGCGTGGCGGGGGGATTTTGCACGGTCGGACGACGCGTTTTCCTCCGCTTTTCCCGAAATTACGTACAGGTCCTTCGTTCTCGCAAAAAGTCACGGAAATTTTTAGGTCCTGAAATTTTTTAGCCCTCCGTTTTGCGGGATGGCCCCAGCGTTTTGGAAATTGCGCACGGTCCCGTTTTTTACGTACAGGTCCTCGGTTTTTTCGAAAAAGCCCTCCACCTTTCTCGAAAATGCGTTTTTGCCCTCCGTTCTTTTTGAAAAACTCCTCACGAATTTTCGCCTCTTTTATTTTGGTATGTACGGTGGTGCGCGGCGTGCCGTGCCAGCGCCTCTGAGGCTAGTATCCTTACAGAGGACACCATCTACATGGCCTGATAGTGATCATTGAGATTCCACAGCTTATTTCAACGGCATTTCCAATTAATTAATGACATGCATGCACTACATATATATATACACTAATCATTTCCAACTTTTCTTGCATACGTATAGTTGAACATGGATGCACATGCACGCATCATCTTTCTTTCGAAAGAAAAAGATCAAAGGAAGAGCAGGAAGAGCATTAACCACTGTGCTTTCAGGTTCAGATGGCCAAACCGGCAAATGGCTAACGGTCTGACTGTTATGGAGGGAGCGGTCAGACCGGTCATTGATTTTTGGGAAAATAAATACCAAACATTTATATAGCCTTATTTGAGGATGAGTTTGTATTAGGTGCCATTGGAATTGAAAATTAGAGTTAAAACTAGATAAAGTTTAATCGAAATTTCAGAGAGTGTGTTTTCTAGTGGTCTTAAGCGGTCAGACCAGCCACTGGTCAACGGTCTAATCGGTGCGGTCTAACCGCCATAGGGAGTGCGGTCAGAACGGTGGGTGTGGCCGGAGAGTAGCGAAAATGGATTTTGAGTTGGATGAGTGTATGCATGGCATGGACGTTGTTAGTTGGTAGTGTTGTGTTACATGATGCGTGGTTTTGACTAACATGAGTCAAGTGCATAGAACTTATGCTTGAAATGTTTGCTTAGCTTTTCGATGTGCAGGTGACTTGGAGAACATTATTGATCGACGACAATGGACCGGGACTAGACGGGAGTTGAGGTCCGAGCGGTCATATAAGTCCAATTGAGGCTACGTGGCTCAAGTAGGAAGCACGGAGAAGACAATGATTATAAAGAGGCAAGTTGGTGCATGTGGTGCGCTAAGTGATGAAGCCGATGCATGTAGTGACAATTTAGGAGAGACTGAATGTGTGAAGACATGACGATTAGTCATTGAGTACTATGGGTTACGTGTCAAAGCATATGGAGATGCTTTGAGGTGAAGATGAAGATGTAGTCAATGTGTCTAAAAGCTTCATTGAGAGCGTTTTGGTAGTTGGTCAAATACCAAGTTGGTACCTTGATCAAAACCGCGGTGCAGGGATACACAAAGGAGAAGTGATTTAGGTCAAGAAAAGTTGGAATTGTGAAGTGGATCAATCGCTAAGGTGTTAGTGGGTTGAGTCTTGTAAACACTTTAAGAAGCATGCGTGAGTGTGCAAAATCTGTATTAGTGGGGTTAACGGGTTTCTTAGGTGTTTTAATGGGTTGGACCCATTAGAGTTGTTGCTGGTTATTAAAAGATGAGGAGAGGAGGTGGTAGATCTAGGTTTTTAGTTTTTATTTTAACACATTGTCTCCTTCCATAGGTGTGAGGGAAACATTGAGAGAGGAAAGAGTGGTGCTTTGGTTGTACCTTGTAATCATCCATGAGTATGCAAGTTCAGATAAGAGTTAAGCAAGCTCTTAAAATTTGAATTTGTCCCATGAGGCTTTTAGGTCTAGAAATAGAGGATTGGCCAGACCTGCTTTGGAATGGTCTGACCTTAGAACTAGGGTCAAAACAGCCTCACCGGTCAGACCGTCCGTGGTGGTTAGACCGGCTTTTCTATGGTGACCGACCGGTCTTGGACTAAAAGCTGCTGATTTTGTTAGCTTAGGTCTCTAGCCTTGTTTTATAAAGTATGGTTGGTGCAATATAAACTCGACGACTCTCATAATCACTTAAGTAAAGATTTTAAATACTATTAGAGAAAAAGTTTAAACAACCATTCACCCCTTCTGTCGTCATTGGTTCTGCAACCATCAATACTGGTGCATGCACGCTTTAGACTGCTCAATCCTACCGTATTGTTCAGGGATGACGATCGCATCACTCATTCACTCATGGCTGCTTCCGGGCAATGAAGGCCGACCGGGCCTTTTGGTCTCGACTGTTTCGAGATCCAAAACGAAAGAGCCAATTGTATATGCAGTATATATGCAAGACAACATATATCGCACACATTGATGTAACACTATAGCAGCGCCCGTGTCCTGTGTGCGTGTGACTGTGATTACCTAAGCCTTCGCACTGGCGCATGCATGGTTAGGAAAACTACTGCATGCATGCATGCAATATGCCGGCCGCAATGCATGCATGCATGCATGCATGCATGATTGATTATTTCTGGCACGTACTACTACTACTACTACTGCCTCCTCCTCTCGAAAGGTGTAGGCTTTTGATTGCACGCATATGCACACGGTCAAAACTAACTCAAAACATACAGACACACACACACGCATACCTCGCATATGCAGTTACGCAGGATACAAATGCTCTCCAGTATAGCGTTTGGTTTTACCTGCATATATATATCTCGATCGACATGATCATAGCCTGGCTTTCAGTGTCATATGCGTTGTGACGCATTCATTCATCGACACCTGAAGGAAAAAACGCCAAGGAATAATTATACGTACGTACCGGTACATGTGTAGTTAGTTAGCTAGCATTCAAGACGTACAGTGTGAGTGTACATGGCCGTGTATAGTAGTGTCGCGGTCCATCTCGGCACAGATGGAGGCGTCTCGCGAGGGCGTCCGAATTAAGTATGCGAACTGTACACTTGTACAGTACAGCGTCGTGGCCCTGACCAACCGCCCGCTGCTCCAATTGATTAGCCGGCCAGTCGGTGTGATCCCTGTATATGTAATCGGCACACAAGCAAGCAGAGATCCTAATACGCCGCGCGCGAGACGACCGTACCGCGTACGTACGGGTCCTTGTATCTTTGCAGTCATCGATCAGCTGCTCCCGTACGCCCAAACCCTAGGCTTTTCGTCTGAGTGGGTGTGTGTGTGTGTGTGTATATATATATATACTGCATACCACCGAGGCATGGAGAGGCAGAAGAACATACATGGAGAGGCAGAAGAGAAGGTGTATTCACGGAGGCATTCATTAAGTAATTCGTCAGTGACATGATATACGTCGTACCACTGTTAGGAGGGCATGGACAAATGTTGGGCGGTGGTGGCGTGATGATAGTTAATGTAGGGGGAGATGGGGAGGCCGGTATACCATCATGTGATAGAGGATCCGGGCAGACAGAATGCGTTCAAGGTATAAATCATAAAATCCAAACAGTGAGGCCATTTAATTGGAAATAGTAGCCAGAGAACAAGGGACTGGTGGTGTGATGCATACATAGTGTTGTGGTTGCACGGAAGGACAACAGGCAGACTGGATGGCATTTAATTTCATGAGAGAGAGAGCAAGAGAGAGAGAGAGCATACTACTACAAACATAGGCATCCAATAGAGTGATCTCCCTCAAAATCTCAACCAAGACACACGCTGCTTTCTTCTTCCTTCTCTTTGATTTGCCGCAGAAAAGTTTCTCTTGCATGTGTGAGCGAGCGATTCCAGTTGAATTCATGTGGGTAGGAGAGGAGAGCGAGGTCTCGATTAAAGGGGCTCCAGGGCTTGGCATGCATAGCTCGCCGTATTTCAAGCTTGGTGGGGGCTAGTTGTCCCATCTCACGGTCGGATGTACCTCATAAGTCTGTTGTGAGGTGAGCTTCTGCCATTCTTTGTAGTGCAGAAAAAGTTTTGTCACTCGATGATGGCCATGTCGTCGATCATATCAGTTGGTAGCTAGCTAGTCCAATTTGTGATACTGATCATATATATGCTCACTATATAGATGTCTACCTCATCGATCAGGTTCATCTGAGTCTTGGTGTAAATCGATACACTACCATTTATTCATGTATATATAGTTTCACGTAAAAGCGCTCTAGCTAACTTATCCTCCGGTAATTTTTTTTTGATGTCCATGATGTTAATTATCATGCATGCGTTTGATCTGACCGCGTAGGCAAAACAACATGCAAACTGGCGTATCTGGAGCCGTATTGGAAGCTGTACAGTGTTTACTAGTGGTAATCATTACTCGCCGACCCGCGCACATGTGTGCTTCTCACGAAATAATTTGACCAAAGTTCAACCACGGCTTTTGTTACCTCCATAGTTTCCCAAAACACAACCTTTTCTTTTGTTATGGGTTTTTACATTGTTCTCCTCCTATCCTAGGATCTGTTTAGAGTGCATGAATTTGAAAGTCTACGTACCAAAACCCTTCAATCTAAATAGGGTCTTCATTTGTCTTATTTTGTTTGAAAGGTATATATGTCTATGTTCCAAGTTTCTAGATGTATATTTTTTGAATTAGAATATACGTAGGTTGTTTGACTAATACTAAAAACAATAGCAAAAACCTCAAAAGATATTATACGATGAAATTAAAGCACTTTTCATGATTAATCTGAAGCTATCATTTTAATTATATGATCAATCTAAACAGTTCTCTATGTATAAACAATATTAGTGATCAAGGTTAGGGAAGTCTGAGCAGACACGTTCTAAATTTAAATGTGGGAAGTACTAAACAGTTTAAAATAACAGCCCCACTAGTTAATTGTTATTGGCATGAGCCAAGGCTGTACCACATCTGAAATATAATTCTGAACCCTGAAGGCCTCGGCGCCTTGAGGCTGCAAGCCAAGAGACAAGTAAAAAAACCCTAGGCAATCCCAGTAAATGTGGAAACAGGCATGATTTCGGCCGGGAGAGCTATCAGCCATGCATGCCCATCTCCTGCCCATAACAGGAGGGAGCCAAGAACACGGCATGTGCTCCTCCCAGACACATGCCCACGGTGCCCACAACCCAAACGCCCAGCACATTCATCGTCTCTTCCGTCTCCTCCTCCAACATCACGATGCGGCTCGAACAGTTGGTGAGCCATAAATATTAGTACAAAGTTTCCATTTAACACGACGAGACGAATGGAGCGTGTACAATAATATCAGTCTTTCCCTACATCAATAATATGGCCTACAGTAATAGCAGACAAAAGGAGCGAAGTACGCAAGTACGCGGGCATTATGAGCACTACTGACGGCACCATTTCATCTTCCAAAATGATCAGGGCGGTACACCCCCATGGACTCGGCGCCATCGCTTCGGCGTCGTGACAAAAATGGGTAGATCATGCACCATGCACAAAGAGAGGACATGTCTTGTTTCAACTGGCGGTTTTCAACTACTGAACAGTGGGAAGCACCCAACGCACTCACACTGACATACGAGAATATTCAAGCCGGAATGGTAAATTACAATCACAATTTGATCGGTCTCGCCGACCGTGGAATCCCGTCACTAATGGAATGGACGGCATGGATTGACTTTCATGCCATCACTTGCTGTCAGGTACAAGGCAGGGATTGTTTTCTTGTTCTGTGGATATGCTGGCAATAGGTTACTGTCAGCACAAACCGCAAATTGAGACTGCATTTGGCAGCATGAAATTCCTCTGATGCGAACTGGGAACAAACTTGTCGCCTCCCGTTGAAATTGTAAGAATCAGTGCTGTTAGTGTGACCATGCATAGGAACTAAACAGAATACCCATTCAGCATGGCCGTGGTGATTTTCATGATGAATACCTCAGTATGAGAGTCTCTCTGGTTCAGCAACCTAGACCTTTCAGTATGTTACTCAACTCATTGATAACATCTGTGGTCCTCGCATATGATCCAGGGAGATTTATGGCATGATACTCTAACCCCTTCCAGTGTGAAATCAATGCAAAATGTGGGCGCTGATACAGGCTGCTGATGATCTCAAGAACTTTTGTATCCAGTGTAGCTGAAACCAAGTGTGTTAGACCAGCCCCATGAGCCCCTATTACTACTGAAGCTTCCTGGATAGCGTGAAGTTGCTCCTTCATATTCATGTGCGCAAATAGACCATTGACGACATTTATTTTGCATTTCTGACCTTTTGCCCAGTTCTCAATTGCATCAAATACCTCCCGTTCATTGCTCAGTCTAGATTCAACCTTTCCATTGTGGCGTGGATGGGCCAAATAGTCTTCACGCCGAACAAAGAGAATGTTGATCCCATTTGATATTCTGGAAGACATGATGTCATCTTCTAGAAGATTGAAAGAAGCTACAATCATCTCTCCAAATTCAGACAATCGTGCAGTTTTCTGGTGGTCCGGTTTTGCTCTAAGGGATTGCGCGGAGGCACCTTCACAGTTGAAGCTCTCACTAAGCCCCTTGAACAGAGCAGTCTCATAGCCCAACGGTGAAAGAATTGCATGTCGGAAACAAACAGGACCATAGAAGTTCTTAGCATATGTCACATTTGAAAAAAGTGCTTCCCATGTTTGCTCCAGTGGTGCCTGTGGATGTCAGGTCATGTCTGTTACAAGACAAGCATATGCAGGGAGGAAAATTGAAATGAATCATTATGAAAAAAAAACTGACTTGACTTGCTAACTATAGCAGATAAAATGCACTCGAAGTTTATCAGAAAATATATAAGCAACCGATCTCAATACGTTGCTGCTTTTGTAACACAATACCTCCATGTACTGCATGCCAGCTAGTTATCAGTTGAATAAAACCAATACCAATGGCAAAACTGAGCAAACACATAGGACGCAGCTCATGTTCTTGTGTTGAGTGAGAAACTTCAATAAATTTGCAGGAAGAAGGAAATCATTGTGTTGCACCTCCGGTCAATATTATTATACTATTGACAACACTGCTGCATAGCTGGGAAACAGAATTGCCATTATACTTCACTATCCTGCCAAGTCTTCATATATTCTAGTAAGGAGTTGCAAGCCGCACGCACACACCCACACCCAACAACTTTTAAAAGCATGGCACAGTTCTAACTATTCCATGGGCAGGTATTGAGATGATTGATGAGGAGACATGCCACAAAATGGTTCGCCCCAGTTGACTGATTTTGACAAGCTACAACTCATACAAGTCAAAACTCTGCTTCTTGTTTCAATCTCACGTATTATTTCAATTTTACTCTATGAAGTACAGCTTCCCTATGATGGTTCTAATGCAGTCCTGAAGTTTACTTTATTATACTAGGTACATATACCACATTTTAAGCTGTATATGCTGATTCTGAAAGAAGACAATCACATGACAGAGGAGCAATGGAAAAAGAAAGCTAGGCAGACGTGGAGGCATAGACATGAATGAATGGAAGTGCTTTGGGTGAGGTGTTGGGACAGAGTTCTTAGGGATTTGCACCAGAGTGCTAGCGGTCGTAGATGTAGAGCAGAGATGCTGAGAGAAAAGGAAAGTATCTAGAAGAACTTCTCATTGCAATGATCTCCAAACAGGAGCAGCAAACATGGTCCCCAATACCAAATGAGAAACCATGGGCACAAGCTGACTATGTGCATACTATCAATGCACTAACGAAACTACAAGTCAGGCATAGAAATCTGAAGTCAATATGTTACCGACCCCAATTATTGCTGAAACAGACTAATTCACCATAGCTCATGCAACATACCTCATGTCATAATGCAATGCACCAATAATCAAAAGCATGCAATAATTCAAAGTGCATCACATACCTTGCAATGCCCATCCACGAAAACAACATTAGGACGGTTAGGTAAATTTGTGACTCTGGAACTAACATATGCACTGTACCAGTCTGTAATTGTGTGGAAAAGGTTTGCATATTCAAATCGAGTGACCAGAAGAGCCGGCTCTTCAACCCACTGCAACAAGTGTTATAACACAGTTATGAAACAACTACAGAATTTTAGGAGAACATAATGAAAATGTAACAGTGAAATATAAACATTGCCATATTGATCCAAAAATAAGTCCTGACATATAATAATCTAAGTCATGAAATAAAGTTAAAGGTCTGCTTCTCCAGAAGTTCATGTGCTGCTCCTTCGTGAAATGTCTAATGCAATGAGAGCCAACAAGGCTAAGCCTTTGAAACAAATGGTTTTCGCCAAGGGCACTCATTTTGCTCAATGACCCAGGTTGAAAACCATCCGTTCAAACAAAAACCTGCAAGAAAGTCAGCTATATCTGTGTAGCAAAAATGCAATCAACCGTATTGAACCAGGTAACCAGAAGCATGAACATAAGTTACATAATAGCAGCATCAACTGTACTACAGGCCTAGAACTGTACAGCATCATTGCAATGAACTGAAATGGAACCAAACAACCAAAAGCAGAATCACTTTTTTTATGAGGGCATATCTAGTGCATCTAGCTTTTGGTGCACCCCCATGTATTCTCTTTAAAACACGATGCAAATGGTCATGAAAAAGTTGACAGAAAATCAAGTTATCATGCCTTTCAAATCTAAATTTGATCTACACATGGAGAAACAAATTCATCCGAAAATAAAAGATAAAGATAAAGCTACTATTGACTGAAATTTGTCTTTTTTTTGTTTCTCCTAATACACACCGCATTTTCAGTTGAATTTTTGTGGGATGCTTGATTGCATCATGACTTATCTAACCAATTTTTTTTCAAAACTTTTCATGACCATTTGCACCATGTTTCGAAGAGGATGCACCCCTGTGCACCACAAGTTATAATGCACAAGATATGCCCTCATCTTTTTACATACTACTGCTGGGCACTTGTGAAGCTCCCGCCTTAACCAGAGAAAATGGAAAAAACCACATTAATCAGAAACAAAGAAACAAATCTAACCGTTCATTAGGCAGGGCATAATTACAACATCTTGGATTTCTTCCTCCAATTTCCTTTTTGCCAATATAGGATTAGAACTCCATATATTGGACCATATTATATATTTCTTTCTCCAAATTCCTTCGGCATATAAGATTGGAATTAGGAATTGCTCGTTTCCTGACCCCATACATCTATGGGTCTATACTAATCTCAATGAGTTTTGCCTCTTACAATACAGGACAGAAAGCCCTCTCCAAATTCCTTTGTCACATAACCAAAATTCATTATTTTCCATTAAATGCGCATAGATGTATGTCTAAATATAATACGTTATGCTTCATTACTTTGATGTTCTCCTTTATTCCTACCTAATCTATGGTATGTAAAAAATACTGGTGCCTTTTATATTGCTTGAGCAAGTAAACTTTGGCCTCCATGCAAATGTGTGCAACAATCCAAACTTGCTGAAGACGAGTTTGTATGCAGTTATCAAATAGGAGTTCCAAGTGCATCACGAAAATCTTTAAATTCAATATGAGTAGCCCATTTACACTTCCCCCACAACAAAGTTATTTCAGTGCTAGTTTTGGCTTGTTGCAATTATTTTTAAGTCCTATAAGTTCTTCTTTTCAACAATTCTCACACAACTTACTAATATTCTTCCACTTCCGCAGTTTGCATCTAGCACACAATATGACTTTCTTTATCATTATCTCTTTTACCTTCTTACTTGCATGTATGCAACCATGCAATAAGTATGAGATTATCTTTTTGATTCCAGATCTAATAACAACTCTTACCATTCAAGCCTTTTATTTTAATTTTTAATATAAATTGGGTTCATACTTCATACATGGTTCAGAATATGCACCACTTAAGATCCTTGATTTAGAATTTGCAGCACTTCTTTTATTTCAAATATGATTCATATTCATAGCTTTCTGGTTTCTTCTACATCTGGGTTCTTCAGAATCTGTAACACTTCAAATTCGCTGATAATTACTATGGAGTAACTATGGCATAAATTCTTTTTCTTTTATGCACTTTACAAACATTTTCCACCTTCCACCACTCACCCTATAAGTGCGAGTGGAGTTGCGGAGGTGGAAAATTATGTGAACTGGAGGAAGGCTGAAAAGCCTTTCTGCAATTAGAAAGTACAGAACCATAGCTAGCTGCTTATTTTGCACAATTTACTCTTTTCTTAGAAACTTCATAAACATATCAAATTCACTAGCAAGGTAGCTGCATGAGAACTGGTTCCAACAGACTTAAATTAATTCCTTACAAGTCAAACACAGAGCCGTCTCTGCTCTTCCCATTTTATTGGATTACCATCTAGGATAACAAATTCTGCAACAATTTACTTCCCATCAATCAACAAAGATACTAGCTACTAGTTAGCGAGGCAAAGAGTACCTGGGAGCAGTGGAGCTCACCGGGCGGCACGACGCGTGCCGAGTCGAGTAGCGCCCTCATGGTGTGCATCCCGATCCCGCCGGTGGGCACGTAGGCGTCGAGGAACCCCGCTTCGACCAAGGGCCCCGTCCTCCCCGCCGCCACCCCCTCCACCTGCAGCGCGCCGGGCTCGTACTTGGGCAGCTCCTCCTCCTCCGAGCGGCCCATCACTTGCTCGATCGGCTCGCCGCCGCGCGACATTGCGATGAGCGCCGGGTCGAGCCGCACCCGCGCGCCCTCGCAGATCGAGCTGCCCAGCGTCTCGCTGTGGTGGCACCGGAACCACCCGCCGCCTCCGCGCCCCTCGGAGAGGAAATCCAGGCGGCGGGAGAAGCCGTTCCCGAAGTAGGCCTCGCAGGAGTGCGGCGGCGGCGGCGCGGGGTCGGGGGTCCAGGGGAGGAAGGAGGGGAGGCGCGGCCACGGCTTCTGGGAGGACAGCGCTTGGACTTGCTCACGGGTCTGGGCCTGAGGCTTGGGGTTAGGGGAAGGGTGGTGGGACTGGAGGAGGTAGAGCGCGAAGGAGACGGCGTAGACGGCGAAGACGAGGAGGAGGACGCGTGGGATGAGGCGGCGGAGCCGGTTATTGTTTTGTTGGTGGTGGTGAGTGCGGCCGGCCATGATCGCCGGCGGGCAGCAGGCGCGGCGGCCGCCGGATACTGGTCGTCGTCGTCGGGGTTGCCTAGATCGGAGGCAGTGGGCTAGTAGTAGGAACTCGGAAGAGGTTGCGATGGGGAAAGCGGAAAGTGGAAACGGGTACACGTGGGGGGTCGGATCGGACGGTCTCTGACTCTCTGGTGGGGTTTGGTGTCTTTTGGACGGTTGTGATGCGGTGACACCTTTTCCTTTTCTCTCGAGGAGGCGAACGGCGTAGGCGAACGCCGGAATCGCACACCGCCCCCTCGGCGGGTTTGCCGGCGGCTGCTTGCCGTTGGAGGCGGCTCAGTCACCGCAATCCACCATGACCAACCAGCTCTGCAGGGAGCAGTTGCAGTGTGGCGTATTTGGCCAATGTGCGAGTTGGGCCACCGTGCTGGCCGGCCGTCGATGCCGATCTAGCCGCCGCCGTGATCATTCATTGACCAGAAGGACGGGTGCGGCTGGGATCTTAGGTAAGTGTCAGTTCTACTGCTGCATAGTGCATTTTACTTGGAAGAGATTTCTTAGAATTTTTCATTTGCTTGCTTGGCAAAAGGGGGGAAATAATTTCTGTTTGCTTGCACGGTGGAAGAGGTGAGATTCGTACGGCTAGTTGAGGTGTCTTGTATGGATTTGTGACTGAAATGTGATGAGCATGCTTAATCTTTGCATATGACAACCAAATCTGAGTAGAATGAATAATCGCACCGGATTGAGAAGTGATCAGACTCTGATTAAGGGGATCGAGTCACTCTTCAGAATTCAGAACTATCCGTTTTATGCAATACTATTGTTCAGGAGCACAGATAATTGCGAGCCTTGCCCCAATAATACGGAACTCACTATCTTCACAATAGTACTTACCTAGATGTATAATATATACCAGTCCACGCAGGGTACTAATTTATCCGATGTTTGATCAATAGCTTACTTCAGCTAACATTGTGCTTCAGAAATCCATCACGCCTTCTGCGCTGAAGTTTTGGAATAGGATGAGCTAACAAGTTACACATAGTTTGTACTAATAAGATGGTCTGACAAGTTACATGTTGAATTACTTGTTCTCCCTATGACTTCTCCAGAAGTAAGCATGCTAATTTTCATTCGTCTGTTGATGGTCTATGTGTTTGTTTCTTTTCTTTTGCTATTTTCCTATTGTTCTGACTTGAATGGGTGCATTTCTGAAACTCTAGATACGTTTTACATCATAATGTTGTTAGGTCCATCTCACGATAGAGTGCAAGCAATCTCTGTCAAAACACAATTATCTAGACTCTAGAGAGTAGTTGTTTTAGTGGAAAGTCTCTGCATATCATGTTAACTCACATTATGCAAGTTGAATACTCCACTGGAATGTATACTAGTAATAATAGTGTTACTTATGCATACAAGATATTAACGTAGGATCGCAGGTTCTCTGACTCACCAATTTAGAACATTCTTGTACTCTGGAGAATTGAAGACAGATATTTTGAATCAAGAGTGCAGATATGCACGGTAGAAGCAAAAGACAAAAAGAAATGTATTTTAGATCCCAACAACAACCGAATTTTCAATCTTTCTAAAAAAAGACCAAACAAATAAACTGAGTTTTCAATCAACCAGTGCACAAGTTACACCAACCATGTACCAGAATTATTTTACTTGTTTTGCAACTTCTGCAAATTGATGTTTGTAATGGTCGGTGGCTGCAATCTCCAGTTGTCAAAATCTGGGATGTTTATCATTTGCACGTTATGAGATGGACAGCTCTTTATAAACAAACTACTAATAGTTGAGTGTATTTATCACTAGCAATTTATGAGATGTGTCTTATAGGTTGACAGCGTCGGGCTTTCAGCTTTCCTCAACCACATATCCTATTTGAGACTTAATATCTATGAAGAACACATTCTGTGAAGAACAATAAGATATTCCACGTGGAGTGGATAAGACCCGCCTATTGTTCATTCACATGATGAATAAATATTTTTTATCCCTCTAGTGCACAATCAATTGGCCCTGCTAATCTGAAAGAGAAATGCCTCAGTTGATTAAGGCAATGTCTGAATACCTTTGCATTTTTCTACCGTTGTTATCTGCTTAGCTTTCTGATTTCTGTCACCCTTCAGATTATTGAAGCTTTTGAAAATATTCAATAGACATAATTGCAGATAGTGAAATATGATCACGTGAGCATATTTCACAAACATTCATACAAAACCGCTGAATATAAATCCTTTGCTTACTCTTATACAAATCATACCCCCTACCCTCAATGACTGCGCAGACATGACATACTGTAACTACTGTACTACCTCAATATCCTACTAGACTAAGATTGAACGGTTCAAGAACTTCATTTATGTTTCTATGACTTGTTGTCCATGCCAAAAATCACTGATCCTGTATAATCAAATTAACAATAAAAGAGTGTAAGAAAAAGTAACAAAACAGCACTAAGTTACTGAAAAAGTAACAAAACAGCACTAAGTTACTGACTAATTCTTAATGGTGATTCCTACAGGAGTTGTTACCTAATGTTGGTAGTAAGATTGTCACTGCTGCAATTCCGACAAATTTTAGGGGCAACCCGGTGGTCACCAGATCCTTGATGGTAATGTAGCCTGTACTGAACCCGACGACGTTTGATGGCGATCCAGTGGGCAACAAGTATGAAAGCTGGGCCCCAATTGCACCGGAAACCATAAGCAACGCTGGGTGCACCTCGATGGACTTGGCCAGTTCAGCAAACAGTGGCAGCACCAGCGTTGTGGTTGAATCATCAGATGTGAACTCTGTGATGATCCCACTGAAAATGCAAGCCACGGACACAATTACCAGCACTGGCGCCCCCTTGAGGAACCTCAGCCCATCAGAGAGGATGTCAGTCAGGCCGCTTGTCTTGAAGCCATCAGCAATGGCAAAGCCTGCGCCGAGGAGAAGGATGATGTTCCACTGGATCTTCCTGCACTTGTTCCAGTCCATCAGTTTCTCACCCTCGTTCTTCTGGTTTGGGATTATGAACAGCAATGTGGCCATCATGATCTGTATTGCAAGTGATTTGCTCCCCATGAGATTAGGTAATGTACTAGCTCAGTAATTTTCGCTTCTTTGTGCACTTACAGTAACTGTGCCATCCCCAACTTTATTGTGGAAGAGAACTCCCCACCCAGGGATATCATCTGTTAGGCTCCTAGTCATCCATAGCACAATTAGACCCTGCAAAATTTGTCCATTTCAATGAGTTACCACTTGCCAACTAGCAATCCGTGACGGAAATAAAACCCTGCATTACTATCTTTCGAAGGTGAATTTATGATCACAAAAACTGGTTAGAACTTATATTGGCAATTTGGCATAGAAAACTAGAAGAGGAATTTACCCCGAACACAGCCAAGACCATCTTCTCTGCAAAAGCCATCGGACCTGTCATAGATGATGTTAGCAATCTCATCGGACAATTATGGTCTGGGAACTGGATTTGTGTTTCTAGCTAAAACTACTGAAATTGAAACATGGGCCAATCAGAATAATCTAAATACTCAAACTTCACAGCAAGTCAAGATTTTTCAACCAGGGCACTTATTTTAAGTAACAGTGGTATAACTATGTTGTGTGTCTCTGTACAGTGGGGGATAATAAAGAAACAACTCTGTAAAAAAATGTTGTGCATGTGTGCTACTGTCGTACTGAAGATTATGCCAAGAAACAGGACGTACCTAACGAGCTGAGCTCCTTTCTCAGATGGCCTCTGTCCAGGTAAGCAGAAAGCGCCTTGCCGGTGTTCTTGGAGCAGTACATGAGGCAGAGGGTGACCCAGAGGGTGAAGAAGATGACCAGCGCCATGGGGAGGCCGAAGGACATCCAGGAGCTGAAGGTGATGGGCTCTTGCTCCGGGAAGTAGGACGACCACATCCCCACCAGGATGATGTTCACGCCGGTGCCCGTCAGCGTCGCCATCCCGCCGATCGCCGACGCGTACACCACGCCGAGCACCACCGCCTTGGAAAACCGCCGCACCTCCTCCTGGCCGTCCGCGGCGTCGCTGCCCCGCGGAAACCTCTGCAGGATCCCCGTCGCCACCGGCATCATCATGACCGTGCACGGCGTGTTGTGGATCCACATGCTGACGAACATCGTCGTGCCGGTGATTCCCAGGAGCAGCAGCGACGGCCGCACCGGGTCACCACAGAACAGCGACGTGATCTGCGCGCGCGTGGATGGACCATTCAGTTTTAGAGATCACCATGTTAGAAGCATGCAAGAAGCGTTCGTTTTGGTTCAATTCAGACGCGAAGAGTTAGCGCGCACGTTGAGAGCAAGGCGGCGGTGGATGTGGTAGTGCTCGATGGCGAGGGCGAGGATGAAGCTGCCGAGCACGAGGGAGATGACGTCGTCCATGTACGCCTTGGCGACGGCGTCGGCGGAGGAGATACCGAAGAGCGGGAAGAGCGCCAGCGGCGCCATGGACGTGACGGCGAGGGGCATGGCGCCGGTGACCCACCAGAGGAAGACCCACACGAGCACGCCGAGCATGTTGCGCGCCGTGCGGTGCTGCGGTCCGCCGAGGTCCACGAGCGCGCACACGGCCGCGCACGCCGCCGGCCCGGCCGCGATCGCCGGGTACTTGTGCGCGAACAAAGCCTTCAAGCGCGATGCCGGACGCTCACCCTTCCCCCCGTTACGCACGGGCAGCAGCAGGGGCGTCTCCGCGTCCTCCGACGAGCTCCCGCCAAAGCCGCCGTTCTTGTCCATTGCCATGGCGATCGATCAAACCTTCGTTGTTTTGAGGCGTGGTGGCCTCGTCTCGGCTGGCTTTACAGCTGAGCGAAGCTTAAAACGGAGGGAAAAGTGCGCGTATCTGGCCAAGTTAAAATTCCTGGATAAAACGATCGAAAAATTGTCTTGTCGCGCGATGGGGTCGTTCGTCCAGGCCAAGTGGCCAGCAGGAAGGAGATGGAAGCTGGTGGTGTCCATGTGGGATGCTCAATGGCCAGGAAATCTGGAGGTGATGGGTTGTCGCCACGTCGCATGATCGCTTCAGTCTCCTGTCTCCGTCGCCGCGCCCGCCACGTCCGCGCCCGCCACGTCGGATGTTTAGCCGCCCTGATTTTTCGATCGAGTCGGTCTCGCTGTCCATTGCCCGCTTACAAGAGTAAGATGCCTATAGCCTAAAGTAACTTAAGCTAATTTTGCCACAGCAACTGTAAGAAACTAACAGCCTTCTACCGATCTGCTCATCTCACGTTGTGCGCACATCCAAACTCATTCAGACCAAAATGTTTCAAAAGCTTGCTCAGATGAACAGGCCATGACGCGATCGTGATCTTGCCGCTCAATTGCCATGCGTTTCAGGACGCCGTGAGCTGGGCTACTTGAGAGATTCATGCGGCGAACACGTACGCATAGGGAGATTCTTTTTTCAGGAGCGACAGGTCGACACACGCAAGCTCGATCTGGATGACAACCCAACCCCATGAGAAGAAACACCGTGACAACGATATCGTCGAACGGTAATTAGCAGTGTGTGGACCATGGAAGGTACCTACGTGGGATCGTGCACAGGGCTAACACGACATCTAGCACACGAGTCCAGCTCAGATGTAATGTGCTCTCTGTACCATGCGCCAAGCGATAAGAATTTATTGCGATCACAGTGAGTAGCGTATGAACAGCTAAAGATCGATTGATGTGCACCGAACTAGTAAGTAGCATAACGCAGGGTCTCGAGCCACTGTCGCCATGGCGTTTGCCACGTCTCGTCTGGATCGCCATTTGCCACTGAACACGCACCACAAGCTCGTCTCTCATGGGCCCAGCGAGGGCGATCGGGCACAATCATCGGTGGTCGGGCCCCCTCCTCTCGATCTGGATCTACCTGGCAATTGGATGGGCTTCATCCATGCCGCCCGGCCCTCTGCAAGGAGAAATCAATCATCCGTGCTGTTGATCGATAAACACGCCACGCCGATGCAGCGAAGCGTATTGTAGACTCGTAGTACCTGTTTACTGCATGAGATACGTGTGTGTCTGTTCAACCGGACGTGTGCTGATGAGCAAATTTGACTGGAGTGAGAAGTTCGATTGGGGGCGGTCGTTCGCTGATAGGGATATGGCGTCACCGCTTGACCGCTCACAAATTTAGCAAAAATACGTCACTGTTGATTTAGCAAAATGGTTGGCTGATCACAGTTTCAGCATCAGTCCTCGAATGACTGATGCGGCATGTGCTGTTTCTCTCTTCATGCCAAACTATTTCTCTCGAGAGGAAAATCACAATAAATAAAAGGGAACATGCAAATTTTCATGCATTTTTTGCCGACGCGTGTACCACAACCTTACGTTACGAATATTCGTTTTAATCATTGAAGCGTCTCCTTGTCCCACCATCGACCTACCCCAATCACGCAACATATTTTTTTTTTAAAAAAAAATAGATCTTCACAGAACATGTAAGACTAATCGCTGTCTTACCCTGCCCGCCCCCTGATCTACCCTATACCCTATACTGATGTCGTCCAAACTGCTCAAGCTGCGGTTAATCTTCTCACGGCCAAACAAGCTTAGCCATGGTCCATGGAAGGCTTGGTTTCTTCGATTCACGGCCTTCTCACGCGTACGTGTCCACGTAGGTTATGATGTCCCATGGCCCCCCAGATCCAGAACGTTCCAACTGTACGATGAACAGAGCAATTAAGCGGATATCTGTGTCGTACGACGAGCCCTGTGCGTGACAGGTGGCAGCAGGACAATAATGCAGGAGCGTGTCGGTCCGGTTCGCCAACCACCGCGAGAAACCTAGGCCGCGGCCGAAAACGACCGGTTTGCGCGATCGATCGTTGCAGCCGAGCACGCTTGCTTGCCTGGTTCGCCAACAACCGCGCTAGCTCGTTATGCAGAATTTTGGACGTTTTGACACTGTTGGTCTCGTGAATTCCAGTAGCTCCACCCGAAAGAAATTCGATCGGCCCTGCGGACCGCACGACTCACCGGGCGACACGTGGCGATCGTGCGGCGGCGGCGCACGACACCGAGGTCGTGCGGCTCCCGACCGCGCGACTCGGGAGCCATCGAGCGCGGCGAGTGGTGCGGTCGCCGACCGCACCACTCGGTGGTCATCGTGTGGCGAACCGCACCACTCGGCGCCCGTCCGTCACCACCGGCGGAGATTCTTCCGCGTCTTGGCGCGTTTGAAGCCATGAGGGGCCGGCCCCCCCGCATGCATGCATATGATCGCTCGTGATAAAAGAAAGGAAGGCACGTGTTGTTGCGCCTCACTCGTTTCCATTCGTTTCCATTCGCATCGACAAGCGGGGAGAGGAAGGAGCAAGAAAAGCGAGGAAGAGAAGGAAAGAAGGACGGAAACACCGTTTTCAAGTAAATTTCAAGTGATTTGAAGTTTGCGCAATTGTGAAAGTTGTAGATCGTCTCGCGAGCTTCAAGAAAAGGTAAATATCATCTCCATGCGTGTATGATGTTATTTTGTTGATTAGTGTGTAATTAGCGTAAGCGTTATTTACTGAGCTCATACATGTCAATTTTGAAACAATGTTTGTAGTTGTAGTGTATCGTATTTTATATTTTATGTGAATAATTTTTGTAGTCTTGTCCATTCGCATCGAGCAAAGAAAAAAGCGACAAGAGAAGGAAAGAAGGACTGCAAACACGAGATTTGAAGCGATTTTGAAGGGATCGAAGTTTCCACAATTGTGAAAGTTGTAGATCGCGTCATGACTTCAAGTAAAGGTAAATATTATCTCCATGCGTGTATGGTGTTATTATGTTGATTAGTCCGTAATTAGCGTAAGCGTTATTTCTGGAGTTCATGCATGTCATTTTTGATGCAATGTTTGTAGTTGTAGTGTATTGTGTTATGTATTTTATGGGAATAAATTTTGTAGTGTTGTTGGAGTACAATTTAGTTAAAGCGAGTATTATGTAGCTTTAATGTTGATAGGTCTTGTTAGGAATAAATTGTACGATTAATTTATGAAAGAAGAATATATCGACATATGAAATCTTGTCATGCACATGGTTTAAAGAAGCATCCTAGTGACAATGTGTAAAATAATTTATACTCTTGGTTCGGGTAAATAGCATGAAGCTTGGGCGTTAGTAAACCAACGTGCAATCATTAATCATCATATGAAGCAAAACACAAGCATAAAATAATAAGTGAGCAAGTATGGTCTCTTTGTTATGCAAAACCATATGATACATATGATTTATGTAGAAATTTATACATAGTACATTACATTGGTAATTTCTTTTGCATAGAAATTTATCGTAGCCCTCCATGAAAGAAATAAAATTAGATTTACAAATGAAGATGAAAATATTACTCTTGTATGTGGTGGACGGTAGATATTGAATGATGGTACATTTGTTGCACGTTATATATACTAAGAGGGTTCGATATGGACTTATGTTAGGTAGGCCATGGGTGACATCCAAGACTTGTTTGTGTTCTCTGGCGGTGGTCTCGTCTGCGACGGGCGTGCAGGCGGAACTGCATAATTGTGGCCGGACCGTGATCCGGTCACCCAATCTGAACACCATGAGCTGGTGAGCTACGGAGATGCGTGCGTTCGGCTTCGATCGGAGACCGCAAGGAACAAATTACGGATCGAGGCGGTGTATGCGCGATGGGTGATGCGAGGGAGCGGTGTGTCGACTTATAAAGGTGACAGTGACGCCTTATGGACCAACTACATGGAGGTTGTGTGCAACCCCGACGCAGCCGATTTATGCCGAGCCAATGGTGTATGTTCAATTTGTGGAGAGGAGAATCATACGCCATGGGTGGCTCGGTGTTGTTGGCGGAGATGTAGAGACTGCATTACTCTCAAGCGGTCATGAAAATGATGGTGAAGTAGGAGTGAATGCATCAATGGGAGATGGAGACTGCGGGCGTGGACAATTTTCGAGCGAATGAAGGTGCGAGGCCGATGGTGGGCCTCCCGAGTTGGCGCCACAGTACCTTGCCGACGAGGTGGAGGAAGTGGAAGCGAGGAGGAAGAGTATGTTGAAACGAGCAGTTCGAGAAGAGGAGGGTGAAGGGCAACCTACGGCGGGAGGTGTGTTAGGTGGTGTTGTAACCACGGACGGTGCGTGCGTCTGCGTCAAGATTGGACGACATCGCGACACAATCCCTAGTTACGCCACGCAGGCGGAGGAGGCAGTGGGGATTCAATGAGGGCACACGCTTATAGGCGGTGCTTCGTAACAAGGGTGCTGCGGCAAGCTATTGCCACGTATGCCGTCGGCATCGGTAGGACATATCGGTGCATGGTCGAACCCGACACCTACATTGTGAAGTGCGTCGACGGCTCATGCCACAGCAAGGTCCGTGGCGGCGGTTGAGCGGCCGCCACGGAATTCGGATAAGCGTGGTGAAGGATCACACATGTGAGCTTGCGGGTCCACTACGAGCACCGCAACATGACGTCGTCATATGTTGCGGGCGATAAGCCATCTTGTTCGGCAAATGTGTGTATTTCTCAGAAGGTTCTCATGGCGGATGTGGCAAACACGGTGGGGTTTGATGTCACCTACAAGAGGGTATGGCGGGCGAAAGCGAAGGTCTGCGGCGTAAGTTTGGGACATATGAAGAGGCATATGATTTGGTCCCAAGAATCTTGCATCAAATTGCGAAGCAAACCCGTGAAGTTACATTAACAAGCAAGAGCGGGTTAATGAGGCGCAAGGCCAAATTGTTTTGTGCTTGACAGTGTTTCGGGCTTTTAGGCGAGCAATTGAAGGCTTCAAGTGGTGCCGTCCGGTGCTAACGATGGGCGGCACATTTCTATCTGGCAAGTACAAGGGTACCATCGACGCGATTACGGCGAGATGCAAATGACCGATTACTCGATGGCATTTGCAATTGTAGAGAACGAGAATACGGATAGTGGTCGTGGTTTCTTGCCAACGTGAAGCGGTGTAGTTCAAGATCGTCCGGTGTGTGTCATCTCCGACCGCAATGCGAGCTTGCTGCTGCAATGCGACGATGCGAATGGGACGCATCCACCCTTGCAGTGGAATGACATGAAGAACCGGTGGTGCATGAGGCATCTTGCAGCGAACTTCCACAGAAGGTTCCACAGCAAGGAACTAATGAAGATGTTCAAGAAGCTTTGTATGCGAACGGAGGAGGAAGTTCGAGGCCTTGTGGAGGCACCTTGACCAGAGACCGGCAAGCATGTTCGGGCGTGTCTGCGGGATGAAGCGGGGCCGTGGCGGAGGATCGGCGAGTAGGGAGTTCACAATGGGTTAACTCCAATGCACTGACTTGGAGATGTGGTCTCTCTTGCATGACACCGGCGGGCAGGTATGGAATCATGACAACAAATATGTCCGAGGTGTACAATGGAGTTCTAAAGGCGTCGGATCCACGCCTATCACAAAGAATCGTTGAAGAGACTTGGAACCGTTCGGTTGGATACTTTGTCAATAGAGCTATGATGGCGAAGAAACATCCGGACAGGCGAGATTTCGGAGGTAGCGCATGCCTACATGCACAAGAAGATGGAGAAGTCTCGTTAGCATATTGCTCAACCCATGGATGGCTTACGGAGAAAGTTCGAGGTCCGCCAGGCAGTATATGATGGGGCGAGACTAGAGGGGACCGTAAGCAAGTATGCACGATTGATGAGAGAGCATCATGCACCGCAACAAGCCACAACCGCCGCACAAACCATGCTCACATGTGTGCGCGGCATGCGCGGTATGGCACCGACGCCCACGCATTACATGTCAAGTACTATGACATCAAGCACTGTTTGAAACATGGATCTGAGTTCCATTCCTATGGGGTGGACATGCATTACGAGGGCTGTGGCGAGGCGGTGAAGTGGGTGCCGACAGCTGCCTTGAAGCATGTCGGTAGTGGCGACGACAAAGCCTTCGGATTCGAATGACATGGATGATAGCCGGCGTGGAGATCGTGTTCGCGCCAAAGTGCGAATGTGCAAGGCTGTTGGTCATTCATTTAGGCATTGCCCAAACAGCCGACGTCAAGTAACGCTCCATAGGCGATTCCGTGTTTTGTAACTATTGTGGTACTTTGTTGTACTCATCTTGTGTCTGCGAGCACATGATCAAGCATCCTTCAAACTGTCTTTGAATGTATGTTATGATATTATTTGCGTGTACAATTTGGTTGAGTTATTTCTGAAGTTATGTTGTCATTTATTTGATATTTATTCGTCATTTGTTGTCATCTGTTGCACATTTTGTTGTCATTCATTTGCAAAATACGTTTTTGTATATTATGTCTTCATTTGTTCCGCACTTTATAGTCATTACGTACATATTTCTTGTCATAACGCACTAATTTGTTTTCATTCATCGGCGAGGAGATGGCGTCTGAGTTGCTTGAGCCCCTTTGGGATGAGCATCACCGATGCTGTGCGTGGTCATCTGGGCCGCCCTCGAGTTTGATCCTTAGGAGCCCCCGAGAGCACTGGCCTCTAGACCATCGGTACATCCCACTACTGCGAGACACCGGCCTTTTGCCCATTGCTCGCATGGTGGATGTGCCATATGCCTTGCAGTTCGATGCGTCGTTGTTGTCCGCACTCGTCGACCGTTGGAGACCGGAGACTCACACCTTCCACTTCCGGTGGGGAGATGGCTATTACACCGGGGCGTGTCCATCTTGTGAGTCTACCCATCCGTGGTGCGGCGAGTAGTGCCACCCCTAGGCGGCGGCGGAAGGTCACCCTAGGTGCCCGGTTCGGTGACCCGATCCCGGTCAGCGTGTCTGGGGTGCCACATTCGTGGCTACGGCAGTTCATGACCTGCCCTGTGGACGCTGCTGAGGGGGTCGTGCGGACGCACCTCGTCGCGTACCTCCTTTTTTTGTTCGGGTGGGTCTTGTTTCCTACGACCACTGGAGACTCCGTTCACCCTAGCTACATACACCTTGCGGAGTCTTTGGCGGATGCATGGCCCGGGCAGGTGCCGCAGTACAGCTGGGGATCTGCTGTTCTTAGTGCGACCTACCGAGGCTTGTGTGATGCCTCGCAGCGTACTACGGCCAGCGAGCCGGTCTTGGCAGTTTGCTACGTGCTCCTCAAGATCGGGTCTTGGGAGCACTTTCTGTTGGGAGGCCTTACTTTCAGAGTGCGTGCACCCTTACAGTCTGGCCGGTGTTGTACGATATGGATGAGGCGATGACCCCATTAGTGCGCCCGACGATGGGGACGCGTTGGGCACATGGTCATTGCGGTGGGCTGTGGAGAGACCGAGACGAGTTTACCCAGAGTTTCATAACCAGTTCGAGACTCTGCATGAGAGCGAGATAGTATGGTTGCCATGGACTGCACAGTTTATCCATAGCATAGCCCCCTACGGGTTGTCAGCTCAGTGCCACCAAGACCACACGTATTGGTTGACGACGTGCCACCTCGTCTTCTCCCACCGTCGAGCCATACAACCCGCAGAGGGTGTTGAGGCGGTTGGCCTTCACCAACACGTGCCACCCTCCGGGACGGCCACTATCACGGAAGGCCCACTGTAAGTCATTGCACCGAAGCGTACTTGATGTAGTAGTGTGTCATTTTTTACTTATTGTGTAATGGGTGTACTATCTTGCGAGCAAACCGAAGAGGGCAGGGGGACGGCGGAGGGGCACACGGCGTGGGCGGACTGTGGCATGACTCGGCGACCACGGAGGTTGTCGATGAGACTCGCCGCGTCGACCTCCACACCTCTGATGCGTACCTAGAGTGGTACATTCCACGGACCCCAGCAAGCTTACAAGGCTCGCCCGCACCGTCTGGCGAGATCGCGCGCGAGGCGCCATACTGGCGGGCGGACCGTCATCGGCGAAGACGACACGATGATGCGATGCGAGTACTTTAAGTGCGTATGTCGATGCGTTTAACTCACTAGTTATTTACCGCGATGCGAGCCTTCATCGCATCGGGACGAGGCGGTGCGGCCCTCCGTCATGGGGGCGGCTCCATGGACCGACTCCTAGCCGTTGCGTACCATCTACGATGGCCGCACGGTTGGCGATCGAGGCCATGGTCGTAGTCGGACCGAGATGATGTGAATCGCCGACGCTGCGAGAGGACGGCGAGCACCACCCGAGGCACCGCCGTCGGCACCTCCATCAAGACGTCCTTGGTCCGGCGTTCGGTGACGGCGCTCGCTCTCGTCGCGGCGCTTCGGACTGCGGTACAACGTTCGCAATAGTTTGTTGTTCCACTCAATTGCTACTACGTGTAACCAATGTTTTCTCCTCGCGGCACTTGCGACGCGATATGCGTTGATGCGACCATCGTCTTGAGCGTCGGGATCCTCTCCGGGCGGGATCCTCTCCGTAAAGCGACCACGACTCTCGGCAACAACCCGGCGGCGTTGCCCACATTTGCGCATGGAGGTCGATCCACACTACGGGCGGGATGAGTGGTGCTGCGCAGACCTACCAAGGTTACACATCCCGGGACTACATGCGTGATTTGCCTACGTCGCCGTCATTCGGACAACAGTAGTATGCACGGTATGTACTAACGTCTCGCACATAACATGTGTATTTTCAATGCCATCTAATCGCCTCGTGAAAAATTGCGAGACATTCACGGAGCAACATGGACACGATGTTTACGGAGGGCCATCTACGTTCGAACTCCCGGTAGATGCCTTACGATATTACTACTCATTACAAATATTTCATACTTTTCATTGCCTAATTCATTTGTTTGATCCTCGGGGGCGTAGACACCTCCTCCGATTGGTGAGCTCAATTTTCGACCCTTCATCGCAACTCTCCACGGAGTTGTACCCACCACCGCCTCCGATGCGAGGCCTCGCGAGCACGACCTTGAGATGCACCACACTCTCCTAGCAGGTTCACGTTCTCGGAGGATCAAATCTGACGTCGAGGAGGCGAAGACGAGGTGGACAATGAGTTTTTGTGTAAATGTAATGTACTTTTGTTGTGTTTGTAATATACTGTTCTTTTCACCTTGCATAATTTAGCCTCCTTTCCAATATGACAGAGTACTCACAACAAATATGCAGTTAACGTAACACCTTGCATTACACAAACATACACCATCCGTCCACAAGAAGAAGACACGATAACAAAATTCACTACGAACATAGAGGAGAACAACATGCACAACTACAACTTGAGGATAACAATAAACACGAGAAAGAGAATAACACATAATGAAGAAATTAATCTTCCACTCGATCTGTCAAAAGCGATGCGCAGACTCGACGGGGTTGCAACCGACCACGACAACTCGTCATTCCGAACACTGTCGGTCCTAGTCCCCATTTCATCCTCCACACCCAAAATCGGCAACCAGGGGCTTCTGCGATTTTATGACAAGAATAATTTGTAACTTGCCTTTACGATTTCAACGAACCCCAAACAATCATACTCACCGAGGTGAAACGGGCACTTGTAGTAGTGGCGCCCGGGATTCGGTAGTGTGTGAAGTCTTACGTGCAACAACCGTGTTGCATTTTGGGCAAATCACGTAAGTGGTGCCGATGGCGGTCTTGAATCGACTCATATCGGCGTGCGGGGGTTAGCACGAATGAAATGTACACACAATCGGAAGAAGTAATTCAAGAGGTGAGGAGAACAATGCGGGGCTTGGTGAGGAATGGCTCCTCTTATAGGCTCGGTAGTAAAGTCATGGTTCTGAGGTTTCTCACGTACAATGCCATGGGACCCCAACGACTATTTATACCGAGCAGGAATGATTTATCGCAATGACCACATCGAGATGGCGCCTTGCGATGACATAACAAAGAGGCCGACTTTGCAAAGTGACATGACGAAAGAGGCCCGACTTTGCTCGATGACGCGACAAAGAGGCCGACTTTACGCGATGACATGACAAAATCTTGAAAAGGCTACGAACTATTAATTTATTAGAGACTACAGGCTCTGAAAAGCCTACATACAAACATTTATTGCAGCTCTGGAATCCTGGAAAAGCCTACGACACCCTAAAAAAGCGAAAATATTCGACGACACCTCTCCATGGACTATGCCCCCTGCACCGACTCACATGCCTACATAAAGGCCTCCTATGTCTTCCATACCACATCTCCTCCTGAAGCCATCACAATACTACTACACAACAATGTCTTCACGAGTTGAGACCCATTTGGAGTGCGGAATGGCATGAGCGCCCGAAGTGCCATTGCGGCTTGAGCGATGTTGGGAGTGCGGACGGATCGAGTCCAACGAGCCAAATCTGACCGTAGGTTCTTCAAGTGTCCGAGACTTGGATGACGACTTCGTGGTAACGACGACAACTAAATCATTTGTTTCTCGTTATCGTTTTTCAACTTGATCCATGACATCTACCACGGCACACATAGGCTTGCACGTTCGTCGAATGGGTTGATCGGTGTCGTGGCATGGCCAAATGACCGGGCGGTGGAGGTGGAAAACAAGGACAATACTTTGTCAAGATGACTCAGCTCGCGGTGTACGCCAGATCGTCTTGAGCAAGAGCGCGCGTGATCTTGGCACAAAACCGTTTGAAGGCCAAGGAGGATGCGCCGCAAGCTCGAGAGGCAGCTCTCAAGAACAAGAGTGACAGGATGAATGAGGCAGCGGAGCCATCCTCAGGGCCCAATAGAAAGGGGAAACAACTACGCTACACCCAGTAGACAAAATATAATAGACCCACGCTATGTACGGTCTATGCAATCCTATTATTACCTCGTGTTTTCGCATTCAATGATTCCAACGTGTTAGATATCACTTTCCTTCCTTTCGTCCAATTGTTCATATCACGGTTGTCCTCAAAAGCGAGACAACTTCCTACGTGTTAATCAAATTTCTTCGCATAAAACAACATAACATCATCGAAAAGTGTTATTGCTAGTTTAACATATTTTCACGATCGACATTGTACAAAAATCACAAATACACTAAGCAGATCGCCCGTCAGTACCACGATGAAATTTTCAGCACGAAAGAAATGGAGCTTGTGTGTTCAATTTACAGGGTTCTCTGCGTACAATGTCATTGGACCCCAACCGTGCTATAAATACCAAACGAGAGAACTTCCTCCAGTGACGAAACACGACCAAAAGAGCCCAGCTGTGCCCAGTCACGTGGAATCAAATAGAGTTGCTATTCGATCGACATGACAAAAGAGCGGCTTTTAGCGGTGACATGACAACAGGTCGGCTTTCATCGGTGACATGATAACACGGCCGGCTTTTCCTTGCTCGGTGAAATGACAAAGCAGCCGACTTTACTCAGCGATATGTCAAAGATGCTATCACAAAGAGGCCAGCCCTCAGTGCTAATGGACCCTATAAATTGGTGTGCATTCCATTTCGCAGCCCACACTACACTTCCAAACACCACACTACACCGCGCTTCCTTCACCTCACCGGGATGGACAAAAAAAACCAGAAGAAGCAATGGGACAAGATGGTGAAGGAATGGGAGGACACCCGTAACCTAGCACGATCAGCTGCCGCTCGCGATGAGAAAATAAGGGCTATTGCGTCCCGGGTAGAACAAGCCCAGCGTGCTAAAGGGTCAGCTCCCCGCAATGAGCGGCAGTAGCAACAACCCAATCCGGGACGTCCCCAACGGCGTTCGCGCAACTCCCACCGGGGAGACACCCCTTTGTTGGTGCGGGGACACGTGCAAGTTCGTCAAATCGAAGAACGCATCACCACAGGTATGCGTTTATGGGGTTGCATAAACTACTCCGATGAATACCCCAACCGCCGTTATGACACCTCATCCTATCGGCAACCGGTAACGAACACATGCACCATTTTTCCCAACATCTCCTCCTTCACATCACGTACTAACATTCTCTCCCCTCGTTTTGCAGTCTCCGGAGCCCCTATGTACCTACCGCAAATGGATCGATCTTGAGATCCACCTGGCGACCAATGGACCCTCGACTTGAGGTGGAATGTCAACCGGGACAAAGAGCTGCTGCAGGAGGAGCGCCGCAGCCACGAGCACACCCTGCGTATACAACGCGAATCGCAAGCCCATCTCGATGCGTGCACGCGGAGGGGCGGGAGGCTCGCGAGAGGGGCCTTGACAGAAGAGGAAATAGCGGCTCGAGCAAAAGAGGCGGAGGAGTTCGACGTCGGCGGGCAAGGAAGGAAAGTGGCCCGGTCCACACATGGGTCCCTGACGATTGGGTACATTAGTCGCATATCATGCTATATGTTATGCATGTAATAAAATGTACGCGTCATGTAACTCCCGGTGTATTTCTATTCAGCTAAGCTTATTATCTCGTGTTTCGCATTCAATGATTCCTCGTTTTAAATATCACTTTCCTTCCTTTCATCTAATTGTTCATATCACAGTTGTCCTCAAAAATTTTTTATTAAATTTCTTCCAATAAAACAACATAACATCATCGAAAAATGTTATTGCTAGTTTAACATATTTTCACGATGCGCATTGTACAAAATGACAAATACACTAATCGTTACTTCACACAAATATATACAGTTTACGCAAAAACTCGATCGCTCGAAACCCTAACCCTAACCGAGTGGTGCGGTCGGTTGCGCATCATTAATGGAGTGGTGCGGTCGCCGACCGCACCACTCGCTTTTCTGATGGCGGCCGGAGTCGTGCGGCGGCGACCGCCGACCTCGGTGTCGGCGCTCGCGCCGCCGCACGACTTCCACGTGTCGACCGGGTGAATCGTGCGGTCGAGGGGCTAGATCGAATTCGTTCTCGCAGGAGGCTACCGGAATTAACGGGTGCAACGATGCCAAAAACGTCCAAATTTCCGTTATGCACAGGCCGAAGTGCGTGGGGAGGCGGATCACGCTTCACGCGTGTTGCTCCGTGCGCTTAGCCCTCCAAGCCGGTAGGATACTGCACTGGATGGGCTTGAGGCCCAAATTGAGAAGTACGTTAGAGTCCAGTAGTGGGTCGATCAAGCCGGGCGTTGTTGGAATGGGATATATAGCCCAATTAGACTAAGCAGTTCGAAGACCATGCTGCGCTGAGGTTTTGGGTTGGGTTGGGTTGGATTGGTTTGAAATATGAGGATGGGGCTGGATTTCATCTCCGTTTCGGCCCATTATTAGGCTACTGTGCGGCATCTGTCCATCCATGCGACCACGCCATGTATTACATTTGCAATTGTCGAGATCTGAAAATACAGTCAACCGGTGGCTATTCCCATGCGTCGTGTGCCATTGTTCTAGTTCCTCTAACAACACGATGGGTGTATTTTACTTACGGATCTGTGGGATTAGGTTACTCATTTAGGCTTTTTTTATGACTTATGGCATATTTTTCACTGTTTGACACTGTAGCTGATTTATTTTATACTGTAGATGATGGTGGCTTTTTAGCGTAATTAAATTTTTAAAAAATAAAAGTAAAAAATAGGTTAGCCCATATCACGAACAATACAAAAGAATACGGAAAAAATAAAAGGCAAAAAATTCTAAAAGGCAAAAAACCCAGAAAAAACGAAATTAAAAATCTAGAAGATAGAAGCCAAAAGCCCAATAGAAAAACCGAAATGACCAGAGCCGTGGCCTCTCATTAATCGGTTGCTAATCTATAGAAACTAACTGCATTGCTTCGCAAGCCAATAACCAATTGCTCTCTTTCGAAAAAAAAAGAAGTTGAAAATATAAGTGGAGTTTATAAAAAGCTAAAGGTAGTGGCATCACTTAAAAGAAATAGAGGTGGCAAATTGCTACTTTCCAAGTATATGTAGAGAAGCTCTGTAGAGTAGCTCTGGGGTGGAATATGACTGGGTTTGACAGGGTTTGTAATTAGTTTTTAAACGGCACATCTTTTTAAGACGGAGTATACAACCGTTGAATCTAGACATTTATAACGAATCCGAGTAACTACAGTAAAATGCTTTTAGTGTAACCTTGAAAAGAAAGTTGCCAGTTACTAACTAGAGATATGTAGACACCACTTAGCTATTTTTTTAAAAAAGTCAGTTATATTTTAAGCCACTAAATATAAATCATGTGGATTTTCTCCCTTCTCATCCCTACTATATGTTTTTCCTTCCCGCCGGCACCGACCCTCCACCGTCACTAATCTAACTCACCTGTTACCTCTCCACCTCGTACTCTGTCACCTATGACTATGAGACACACAGCTACTGTATTTGAGGATGGCACACTTATATGCATTTTTTTATTGTGTTACAATTACCATGATAAACCTGGTTCTATAGCCTTTGTTCGCAATTAGCCAACAATATTTTTTGAAAGGTGCTACGGTCTAAAATCAAATTCCACTATTGGATATTGTTTACTTTAAACGTGACCATTGTGGAAACATTATTTTCCCATATTGCTTTGCACTGAACTGGCAAAACTATTTGAGCAGATCTAAGGAGCAAATGTGCAAACAATAATTCAAATGAACGCTCCATTATACTCTGATACATATTCTTATGCGTAGCATCTCTCACATCAGATAGGAATTAATGAGATACGTCACAAGCGTATACGATATCAAGAACCAAATATATTAATCCCATAAAGAGAACCAAAATAACGGTGCCAAAACAGTCAGAACGAGAGAGAGATTTGGCTCAGCCGCCACAAACACCTTAATTATTACCTCAAAAGAGTATAAGGGATTGTCACTCTCTCACAACCCTTTCGAATCTTTTAGAATCATATGATCTTTACTTTATACAAGAATCTAGTGCTAAAAATAACCTAACCTCTAATCCTCTTGTGCACCCTCTACTTTGGATGAGTTGGTTTGTAGCTTGTGTTCTCCATGATTATCCCTCATGCCTTTATATATCGTTCCCTAGTTCTCCTCTAAAGTAAAGTCAGAATCCTAATCCTATTAGGATTCATATAGAAATCCTTATAGCACGCTTCTCCAAGTTTTAGTAGGTTAGGATATAAGTTATCTATTTTTCAACAATCTTCATCTTGACTTTTATCTGTTAAAGTCACCTGCTTCTTTAAGAACTCGCTCTAAGTCGGCTCTATCTTTTTTTTGTGTTTTTCCTACCACCTTTAGGAGTGCCCCATTATAGAGGTTTTTGCACATCACCGTAATGTGTTGGCTGGTATTTGGGCTAGCCTGCCTGGACTCTCCACCTGAGAGTTCCTTTGTTGTGTGTTTGGTTAACCACACCTACTGTTCCTACAACCCTTTATGTCATAGGTTTATATCGCCTTCGAGCTCCATCTGCTCGTTAGTACTGTGTGGTTGGTCCCAGCACATCTTTCTTCTTCCAACAACTTACACCTTTACCTCCACGTGTGTTAGATTTTGCAATCGCATTTGCAGTTTCACACATAACTGCAGATGAGATCTGAGTACCTACCGTTGACATACGATTTCCTTCTACTGGCCAGGATTTTTATCAAACCCCCCATTGGTTGCTCTGCCTTCAAGATTACCCTTTAATCGGTATCATTCATTGCTCCAGATACTTTTCATGATTACCCGCCTTTTGCAAGTAACTCGTATGACTACACCTCGAAGTGATACCTCACAAACTTCAAGTTTAAGTGACCTCATAGATATTATATCCTTCTTTAAGCCAGGAACATATCAAACTCTTATCAATGTGCTCCATCGTACATCTCTAACAAAATTGTTCCCACCTTGTATATTCTTTGTAATTCGCTAAGTGAATAGTTTCATCCACCGGGTGTAGAGATTCTTCGTAAAATATCTCCTCATCGTGCGCCGAGTCTAAATCATCCTTTGATACCGAATCATCCTTTGATACCGCCACTGAGCATACACCCCTCATTTGCTTCAAATTTGGATATTCCTTTATCGTATGAATTTTCTCGTCATATAGATAGCATACACGTGCGTCTTTACTCTTGCCCTTCTTCTTCTATGACTTATCGTGTGATTTTGATAAATCACATGATAAGAAATAAAATTGTCAAAAGAAAGAGAGATAGATGAATTCTTGAAGCCTCTAGTTTATTAGATCTGTTGGTGGTACAAGGATGTGGTGTTTAATAATAGAGTGTGTCCTATCTATTCATAGGGAAGGAGAGCCTCCCCCTTATAGCACACATAGCTCTGTCCACTGCTGTCCTTTTTTGGAGTCAGTCTTCTCATCTAACTTGTCTAGCACCATCCATCTCTTGGTTCAGAGCATGACTCCAGGACCATTGTGATCATGGTGTGGCCACAGGACACCGTTGACTAGGTGCTTAGCCACCTTGGGGACGTGGGCCATAGGAGTGACCTTCACCTCATGTACGTGGACCGGTAGCTTCTGCCCGAGGCAAAGATCGGTGAGTGCCACTTCCCATGTGACGCCACTATTCATGTGACCTTGCACATTGATGTGTGGGATCTGGCATCCCATATCACCTTTGTGGCCACATGCACCATGGCTGGCCCCACTGACAATTAAATTCCTTTGAGAAAAGTGATATTTAACAAAAAAAATATTGATGGCATTTAATAAAAAGTAGAGGTGGCAAATTACTAACTTTCCAAGTACAAGAGGAGAAGCCACTATTGTGTGGAAGGTATACTTATATTTTATGGGATTTGTTGAACACTTAAATCCATTTTATGATCTATTTTATATGATGTGCCACATACTTAGATATGTTGAATATTAGCCATCGTGTTGCCAAAAATTAACAATGTTGCAATTGCATACATGTCATAAATCACAAAATAAGAAATAGAATTGTCATAAGAAAGAGATAGATGAATCCTTGAAGCCTCTACTTTATTAGATCTGTTTGGTGGTACAAGGATGTGTTGTATCATAAGAGAGTGTGTCTTACCTATTCATAGGGGAGGAGAGCCTCCCTTGCTAGGTTAAAGAACCCAAACCAATTAGGGGTGTTTAGGTAATTTATTGCCCATTTGATATCTAGCATATCACTATATGATCCACTTTATGATACTTTTATAGGATGTGCTGCTTCTATTTTAATTTATTGGATGTGCTACACCATTAATATGGGGCTGAAAAGGATTTCATTAATTTTCAAGGAGATTGGGCTGAGGTATTCGACTGGCCCACAACCTATTATATATACGCTTTTGACTCTCACTACTCTAGCTATTTTACAATGGTGATCGCTTTGCAGCGTTGCATAGTCATAGCAACTCTTACTAACTTTGGTAAAATGCATTTACTATATGAACTACCTATTTATTAGTCGACTGATTATTTCTATAAGATAACTAATTCTTCCACCATTGGATCATTATCCGCTAGCTCTCACCCCTCCCCTACACATCTCCATCCACTTTCCCTCTTATTGTCCCAATCCTGACCCAACCCGAACACACCTATTGTGCTCACTCATCCCTGGCTTCTCAGCTCCCTACCTCTTGCACCTCCTCCCACAGTCTAACGCTGCCATCATGTCCCATGTTGATAGAGACACTGCCCTCAGGGGTAAACCTACTGGGGGTTAAGTGGGGCTGGTTTTGTTTAGTTCTGTTGTCGCTTAGTAAAATTAAGCATGTACTTTTATGAACGTTGTTCCTGTACTCTTATCTCCAGGAGTATTTAGATGTTGCACAACTTGCTGAGACCCTTGTCCAAAATAATTGTAATACCAAGGTATAACAGTATAAGTTTTAGTAGAAATTTCAAATGCTCGTATTCTTCAAGTGCACTAGAAATATCTCAGGAGCTAGTGTCTCCATTGAACAGGTTGTAGGTATACTTGTTTCATTGAACGGTGATCTCAAGAACTAATTTGTTGAGACAAAATTTGGATTTGATACAGTATGCAAGGTAAACATCATAGGGCACTAGAATTGTCGTAGAATAAACAAACCCTAAAAATGCTTTGAAAGGCTTAAAATACAGTGTACCATTTCTAGTTTTGTCATTTTGTATGAAAATTTCTTTTAGGTAAATTCTTAGCTTGTAAGTAATGTTTGCCTAGATGCAATGCGGTAGGCTACCGTAGGTCGACAACTCAACATTCAACAAACTAGTGAGCAAGTCCTATTAGCCTCCTAAATTTTGATTTTGGGTCCACCATTGACTACGTTGGAGGAAGATGGGAGCATTTAGT